>CAXITT010000118.1:976615-993602 GCA_964033795.1 Lymnaea stagnalis
TTTTTTTCATTTTTTATTTTTTTTTTTTTTTTTTTTAATGGGTTTTCCTCAAAATTTGAATGTCTTCTTTTTTTTTTTTTTTTTTTTTTTCCAAAATTGCCCTTTGCCTCTGTTTAGGTCTTGAATGTTTAGTGTGATTGCGTGTCGTTTGGAGAGTATTCCGGTAGATTTTGTTATTAAATGTTTGATATTTTTGTGTCGTATTGCGCGAAAGGGAAATGTGTAGTGTTTTGTCTTGTGAGTAATGACAGTTCAAGATGCAGTTTAGATATGTAATAAAGATATTTTATTGTAAGAATATTTAGTTTGTGAAGTGAATAAATTAAACCCATAGACAGAACGAATTCATCGCACCAATGGGAAGAATCAGTTCATAACAGCCTCGTTATTGTGCAAGAATAATATATGACAGAATAATGCAAGCAATTATAAGCTAATCCATCGTAGTGTTTTTTTCTAAATAAGCCTGGAGGCCGGGGAAAATCGTTATAATTTCATTTATGTTGGCTACCAAGCGATCAAGAAAACAATGTGCACTGCAGTCGCATCAAATGAAATAAAAGCAACTCTTTTGGATTGTGGCCAAACAGGTCATTTAGCACTGAAATTGCCGTTTAATATGCAAATCACTGAGACACCAAGATGCAATATCAACACAAAATCTGAAATGAGTAAAGGTCACCAATAATATTATGTCATATGGGACTAGTGTGCAATGACACCCAAACAACACTTGGAAGCACTTCATCGTCGCAAAACAATTGGTGGATATTGGAATGGGAAAATTTCAATCCATGAATCAATATTATGTCTCTCTTTTCAAACAAGCTTCTGTAATATCTCAGGAACCACCGACGAATTGATTCACGAGGTGTTTCAAAATATCTCACAGAATTACAGAAATCATCTGTGGCTCAGTCCCCCGTGCTGTATTACCAGAAAAAGAAAACAAACATCGACGTCTAAGCCATCAACCTCAGTTTTCAAAACAAAACACCAGGTGAAGCGACAACGTGTAAATCCATCGATACTATAATGAATAAAGACGAAGTTGTCAATTATAAAAAAAATGAATTGTTTATTTTGCAAGACATCCCGTTGCAAGCCTTAACAGTGAAAATTGGCGTGCCCTGTCATGCTTCTTTGGAAATAAAAGTCCACCACGACTTTGATACGGTTTCAAGCTTTCAGTGAAAAGGATGATGAAGAATATCATCAAAGCAACTATTTTAAATAGAATATTGAGATTCTAATTATTACAGCTCTTCAAAACAAGTTTAGTTTTACTGTAAAACGTTTTCTTCGCTGTTGTTATATTGCTCGGGAAGCAGATTGTCACAATTGCTATTGATTTAATGCTGGATCAAAGCTACACATCGGAGCAATGTACTTCCTAAGAAAAAGATCAATTTTTCGATTGCCAAAGGGATTCTCATTTCTCTCATGGACATATTGGAAGAGGAGAAAATCAAGAAGTAACTTATTCTCACTCAGACGACAGTGGGATACATTAGAAAGGTGCCAGGCAACTATGCGTCTAAAACGGTAATTATCAAGCGACTGTGCGATACAATAGAAAGGTACCAGGCGACTCTGAGTTTGCTAAAGGGATTCTCATTTCTCTAATGGACAGTTTAGAAGAGGAGAAAATAAAAAAAAAAGTTAAATACGTAATTTGCACTTGATCTTGGCAGAGTTCAGCCACTAGAATCTCGAATGACTTGGTTTTTATTAATGAGGGCCTTAACGATAAGCCGAATGACAATGTCTAACATTAAGTTCACCGTTTTAAGGGGTGTATGACGTTAAAAGAAATACTTATTTTCTTGAGAAACCTAAATTACAATTAGGTACTTCAAATTACCACGAAACATGCAACAAGTGGTGACATTGGCATCTACGTATGCCAAGGTTACATTAATTTTGAGGACAACATTAAATATGTCAATATCACACAGTGACCATAAAAGCTCAGCCAATACCACCAGCAGCTCCAAAGCGAAGCATTGAAAACAACGTTTCATCAGGCTCACAAGTAGCAAAAATTGTAGCTTCAGCTGTAGCCATAGCAACCTGTGTGGCCGCTTGGTACCTTCTAAAGAACAATATGAACATTGGGGAAAACTACTGACGTTACTATAACTACACAGATGAAAAAATTTGTTGACTGTGCTAGTCCATAAGACAGAAAATAGATGCTGAGAGTACAGTTAAATACAAACATAAATTCAGTGGCAAACCATCTACGTAAGTGCGGTGTTGTGTGTGAATGAAGTTTACTTTTTTTTTTTTAAAACTTGATGTACATTGGAATGGCTATCAAATGTTTAAAATGGTCATCATCTAATTATAAGGCATATTACCTTTTTAGTTAATCATTGTCTGCTTCTTTACTCATTCCTGATATAACTTGCTTAACTGATCAAATCGGGGTAAGGATTTGATAATGGATTTTGTTTAGATGAGGCTTAACAGAGATCGTTGATGTTGTAAATGAAAATATATACAGTGTTGATACATCATCAAGCAAAGAAGATCCAGGGGTTAGCGATTGAAATTCATGTGATATCATTTCCAAGATATTTAGGATATTTTTATGAGATGTATTTCTTATTGTGAATGTGGATTATAAAAATGTTCCAGGTGACACAGATAAGGAATACAAAAAAAAAAAAAAAAAAACCAGCCCCCCCTGCGATGCAAAGGAAGGTACTAGTGCAATAGAAAGGCACAAGGCGGCACTGCGATGCCATACAAAGGTAAAAAAAAGTCTACATTGTGATGCAATTAAAAAGAACCAGTTCCCCCATGTTATGCAAAAGACAGGTGCCGTACGTTGCGGTCGAAAGATATGTTGAATGCGTTACATCACGAACAGCAGTAAAGTAATTTATAAATACCTGTACCAGGCTACCCTTCAATGCAATAGAAAAGTACCAGGCTACCCTTCAATGCAATAGAAAAGTACCAGGCTACCCTTCAATGCAATAGAAAAGTACCAGGCTACCCTTCAATGCAATAGAAAAGTACCAGGCTACCCTTCAATGCAATAGAAAAGTACCAGGATACCCTTCAATGCAATAGAAAAGTACCAGGCTACCCTTCAATACAATAGAAAAGTACCAGGCTACCCTTCAATACAATAGAAAAGTACCAGGCTACCCTTCAATGCAATAGAAAAGTACCAGGCTACCCTTCAATGCAATAGAAAAGTACCAGGTGACCCTTTATAGCATTAGAAAAGTACCAGGCAACCCTGCGGTTCAATTGATAGGAATCGGATGACTGTACGAAGAAATAGAAAGGTTTGCTTGTTAACTGACGACAAGTGAAATCTCATAAGAGGAAGCCACTAACGACTTATTTTAAACAATCTTACGATTGCTTTCAGAAGTCTTTAAATTAAAATACATAATTTACATACATTTTATGTAAATTTATTGTTTATTAGACGTATATATTTATTTAATTATTGATTTTTTTTTATATTAGAATCACTGGACTCAATTTAAATCTTTGAAATGAAAATTTAAAGAAAAAGAGGAAACAATACCCAAAATATCAATTTTTTGAAAATGAAATTTGAAATGCGTGGACAACTGTCGATACATGTCAAATTAGTAGTCTTAGGAAAAGAAACGGTCCGACTTACTTAATTTGTATTTCAATTCTTTCAATTTATTATGATATGCAATGATATCACGTTTACTTTTGTATTTTGTAAAGATCATCATAAAAGATGAACATATTTTGTTTTATTGATACACATTGTTTGACTCTTATTAATTTACTCTATTAAAATAATTTATAACATTTTGTTTTGAGCGTCGTATTTTTGCTATTATATTTCTCTATGGTATCGTCCTTTTGTTATGAACTGTTAAAACGAGCCATGCAATTAAAATAAGATATTAAGTTCTCGCTATAGAAGGCAGTGCGTAACAATTTGGGGGCTTTTCCGGGATAACTATAATCCACATTTATTTCTCTCAAGTCCCAGATTTTAACAAAGTGTGAGCTTGTCCGAGGATAACTGAATCTATATTCTAATTTCCTAGAGTCCCGAATTCAACAAATTGTAGAATTGTCCTTAAATATTGTCCTTAAATCCATAAATTTGTATTACACCAATAATAAATTTGGAGTTGTCTGTGGATACTGATCCAATGTTTACTTTAAAATACTCAGACTAAATTGAGTTCATGATACCATTTTACGATACCAATATTAGAGCTGGTTACAATTTTCTTTAAATTCAATTAAATAAGTGTGTCCACTAAGATTAAATTTTTAATAAAACTTATTGTTATATTTTGCCTGTGTCAAAATGGATTTTGATGTTGAAAACCCATCAGTAGAGGCATTAGACAAATGCTCTAGAAAGGAGCTATTTTCCATTGCTAACGATTTAGGAATCAGTGTAGCTCATTCGGCAGGAAAAAAAGACCGTACGAGACATGAGCATCGTCCACTTAGTGGATATGTTCTCTGAGGATAAACTTGCCTCAGTCACCAAACTGCATGATTCTAGTATGGAAACAAATGGAGCTAGATGCCCAGAGAGAGAGAGAGAGACAGAGATTAAAAAAAACGTGAGCTTAAACAAATGGAGCTAGAGCTACAGAGAGAAAAAGAACGTGAGCTTAACCACTTGAGCTAGAAGCACAGAAAGAGCTACAAGTAAAATTAAAAGAAATGAAATAACAGCCCATTTGGGAGCAATGGAAAATAGACTCACGGCTCCTGGCGGTGAGGGCTGCGATGCAATTAAATGGCGACCTCCAGACGCAAATGCTGACGAAGAATGGAGGATAGTTCATTAAATAGTAGTTCCTACACCATTCCGGAACGAAGTTCTGAAACTAGCCCATAATTCACCACTTTCAGGCCATTTGGGAGTAAAAAAGAATTATCACAGAATCACGTCGCACTTCTTTTGGCCCAAAATCAAGAAAGATGTGGTTGACTACTGCAGATCATGTCATACTTGTCAGGTGTCATCAACACCCACTAAATGACTTTTGAACTTTGTCGTAAAAAAAGTAAACCTAAACTTTTTAATGCCGTTAATTAGCAAAATCCCATTTAAAAGGTTCTCAATCTAAAATGAAAATTTGGTATGACAAAAAGTCCAAATTCAGACAGTTTGCTTCAGGGGCTAGCACTTTTTCCGATACCAGGAAAGGCACTACAAGCTAGATATTTTGTTTTTATCCAGTTAAAACTAATTAATATACTGGTAGATGGGTACAAATTTGATAAACAAATATAATATCAATATACATGTTTTCAAAATATTTCAGATTAATTAAACATTTTTAAAAAATATATAAATAATATTACGCTTAATAAATTATTTTTAAAAAATATATTAAACAGATACAAAATTGTTCAATAATATTGATGGGATTGGATGGGATAAATTCTGCTGTTTTAGCACGTTAGGGGATGGTATGAAGATGGCTGTGATTGCATCGGATGAAGTTAACTAAGATTTGGAAGATACAGATCAATATGGCTTTGTTTGCATGGGGTTGGAGGTGAAGACGGTTTTGATGACAAAGGATGAAGATGGATGAGATGGCGTGGTATGAAGATAAAGGTGGGCGTGATAGCGTAGGATGAAGATGGCTATGATGGTGTGGGATGCATGCTATGACGGCCGTGGTGGCGTGGGGTGAAGATGAAGTTAGGGATGACGATGGCTGTAACTGCGTGGGTTTAAGGTTGTGATGGTGTGGGATGAAGTTGTATGTGATGGATGTGAAGGCGTGGAATTAAGATGGCTCTGATGGTATAAGATTCAGATGAAGCTTCTATGATGCCTGGCATAAAAATGAAGTATTAATCAGAAAATAACTCAGATCAACATTCGTTAGGACAAGTACAGACTTACACGCTCAACACATAAGCCAGGCTAGTGACAGACGTACTCTAACCGATTTCGCTATTTCAAACCACAGTTGGTGGTATTTAGCGTTGCTTGCTCTGCCTGTTGTCATATTTGCGTTAACTTTGCAATTACTCAGCGTTGCTACTTGGCTTCTCATCCTATTTGTGTTTGTACTTTCCTTTTCTTTCAGCGAATCTTTGCAACTCTCATGATTTCATTAAAAATCTTTGTCACCAATGAGGCAGCGGGCAATTTTGAAAGAGCTGTGTCACTCGCTTTTTGAGTTGTTTCCCTGTAAGAATTAAAAAAACAAACACACAAATTAAACAAACAACTGATTCCATAATAACAACAACAACAAAAATAATGTCTAGATCTTGTTTCCAGAAACATGTTAATGTCTAGATCTTGTTTCCAGAAACATGTTAATGTCTAGATCTTGTTTCCAGAAACATGTTAATGTCTAGATCTTGTTTCCAGAAACATGTTAATGTCTAGATCTTGTTACCAGAAACATGTTAATGTCTAGATCTTGTTACCAGAAACATGTTCATGTCTAGATCTTGTTTCCAGAAACATGTTAATATGTAGATCTTGTTTCCAGAAACATGTTAATGTCTAGATCTTGTTTCCAGAAACATGTTAATGTCTAGATCTTGTTTCCAGAAACATGTTAATGTCTAGATCTTGTTTCTAGAAACATTTTAATGTCTAGATCTTGTTTCCAGAAACATGTTAATGTCTAGATCTTGTTTCCAGAAACATGTTAATGTCTAGATCTTGTTTCCAGAAACATGTTAATGTCTAGATTTTGTTTCCAGAAACATGTTAATGTCTAGATCTTGTTTTCAGAAACATGTTGATGTCCAGATCTTGTTTCCAGAAACATATTAATGTCTAGATCTTGTGACGAAGGCTTTCTGCCGACACATTCGTTGTTTTGTTGCGTTCTTTTTTCAGGTTTAACCCTACTTTGTTTTACTCATTTTCCATTGTGCTAACCTGATTCCAGTCTCTCCCCTTATTACCTTTCCAGAAACATGTTAATGTTTAGAAATTGTTTCCTGAAACATGTTAATGTTGAAATCTTGTTTACAGAAACATGTAAATGTTTAATTTAACTTTATTTGAAAATATACCAGGGAAACGGCCAATAGTATGATTAACTAGTTTTTAATATTATATTTATATAAGGCTGAAGTCTATGCATCGTCGTAGGATGAGCTGCGTGGAGGTTGTTGTCGGCCACTAGCCCCATTTATATTATGAGGCACTCAGAAGGTCATTTTGACAAGTACACATATTTAAACCCAAATCGACGCGCAGCACTCAGAATGCCCGTTTAACAAGTATACCTTTTGTTAACCCAAAACGGACGCAGCGACGCCTATCAGTATTTTATTTCTTAGTGTTGTTAAAAGAAGTATTCATTCTGTAGCGCTTCATGATATGAAGAGGATTGTGTGACACACTCAGTTGCATCTAATCACAGGAATGTTTGTTGATGTCAGTCAAAGATGTAGCCACAGGAATGTTTGTTGATGTCAGTCAAAGATGTAGCCACAGGAATGTTTGTTGATGTCAGTCAAAGATGTAGCCACAGGAATGTTTGTTGATGTCAGTCAAAGATGTAGCCACAGGAATGTTTGTTTATGTCAGTCAAAGATGTAGCCACAGGAATGTTTGTTGAATTTAGTCAGAGATGTAGTCACAGGAACTTTTGCTGTTATGAGTCATCAAATTGTAGTCACAGGAATGTTTGTTGATGCGAGTCAAAAATGTAGCCACAGGAATTTTTGTTTTGTGAGTCAAAGATGTGATCGTGATAATTTTATTTACCTTCCGTCATCTTTATATTGAGTGAAGTGAATTCTTATGTGTAACGTTTTAGTAAAGTACTTAAAAACCAAATCAAGCCTATTGATACGATAATTGTAGCAAAAATACATTGGTTAGTTAAAGCACTATCAGTGGCGTAGCTAGGGTTGATGTCACCCTGTGCAGTAAACTGAGGGTGTCACCTCCCCCCTGACTTCCACAATTGATTTCTTTTTGTTAAAATAAGTTTCAGTATAAAATGGACAAGAACAAAATTAAACGTATTTATGAACTGTTATTATTGTGGTTCTTTTCCTTTCCTGGTCTTCAAAGATGGAAATCTGTCAATCGTTTGATCGAATCAGTATCCTTCACCCTATCAGTTTTAATTGATAGTATGGTCAGATCAGAAGACTTTACTGGCCCATGGGGATCGTAATTAGTTCTTCATGACCCTTAGCTTGGAAAAGCTCCGCTCATAGCCATAGACACGCAGATCGTAGGAAAGAATTGAAGGCTTGGTGAGATTATTGGCAGAAATTCTAGGATGTCCCATTCAGCTATGAATTTCAAAACATCAAAACTGAATGGTCCATGACTTTGTGAAATTCAATATCAGCTGCCTTTAGGTGTCTTCTAAGCCTTGGCATTTCTTTTAAAGTACATCGTCTGATAACTCATACTGTAAAGAGGTTAATTTTGGATTCGGACACCAATAACACTTCTTCACTTGCTGAAAGTAGACTCTTGGGTTGAACAACCCCAAACATATCTCCTACTTCCTTGATCGCTGATGATATGATCTGGGATTCAAAATGAAAGCGATTAGTACACTGTAGTATCTCCTTACTGTTTTATTCTAGCAGAGAAAGGCTAGCATCTATTACTTGTTCTCCTGCCATTCTCTTTTTAAACCTTCATCTTCATTAAACAGAATTTCTATATTGGTCTGATTTTAGAAGTGCAACGTCAATAGCATGTTCCACCAAGTGACACCGCTTCTCGTGCAGAAACAATCTTAAGGCCTCTAGATTGGTCACACTTTGTCAAGAGTAAAGTCTATAGTCTGAAGATACTGCTGTGTAAGATTAACTTCCTAAAGAAGATCAGCCGAAAGTTGAAGGTAGCAGATAAACGTGAAATCACAGACAGCATGTAAAAGACCTTTTGTTGTATGAAAATCGGGCTCAAATGTTAAGGGGCGGTGCTGGTGACGAATCGGCTAAAATAGTATTATTTAAATTTGTTTTTAAAATTATTTCCACGTTTTGATACATTTGGTTTCAAAACGTTGGTTTTTGTTTTTACAATTTTAACTACATTTAAATTCAGAATTAAAATGATTAGAACATAATTTGTAAAATATTATTGTGTTCACCCTTTAAATGGGTAAAAAAAAAAAATTTTTTTTGGGGGGGGGGGGGTATAATTTTTATCGATTCGATTCAAGAAAATAGAATCGCATGACCATATAACATTTGGTATCAATTAAAAGCTTTATTTCTTCTCAGAATTAAAATTAAATTAAGAATTAAAATGTTTAAAAAGTAATTTTTAAAAAATTTTTTTGTTCACCCTTTAAATGGGTAAAAAAAAAAAATTTTTTTTGGGGGGGGGGGGTATAATTTTTATCGATTCGATTCAAGTACATAGAATCGCATGACCATATAACATTTGGTATCAATTAAAAGCTTTATTTCTTCTCAGAATTAAATAAATATAGGTTTCTCTCACTTACTAAAGGAACCGAACTCTTGAATTGGCGTTGAATCAAGGTCAAAATGTTGTTTTTTTCTGACCTAATTACAGGGTCACCTCATTTCTGACGCATCAACCGTGAACGTTTAATCAAGCACGCATTTGGATTTGTTACATGTGAGGAAAGTTTGGGTCTGATCGGTTATATTTTGATGAAATTCAGTTGACCGGGCGGCGTGTGCTCTGAAATTGTGCAATTTTTCAATTTTGTGTCACCCTTGAGATGGTGTCACCCGGTGCGGTCCGCATCCCCCCGCGACCCCTTAGCCACGCCACTGAGCACTATGGTATTGTGGAGAGTTCGGACCACGACGGCGCCGGGGGCGTCTGACCAGGGATTACCGGCCGTCTGACCAGGTACAGCCGGCGCCATCTGACCAGGGGCGGTACCCGCCATCTGACCAGGGCATTTCCCTGGGACGACTGGTCTTTTGGTAAACTGGCGCCGATTTGGGGAAAAGGGGCGGGGTGAGTACAGACCTGGGAAGGGAACTCTATGAACCAGGGACTTATAAATAGGGACCTCTGGACTGGACGAAAAAGAAGGCGGACGGACAGATAAGCAGATAGCAGGGAGACGCGGACGGACAGAGAATCTGACATAGCAGGGAGAGCTCCGACGGTAGAAGAAGAGGGCAGTCAGAGTTGTGAGATGAGAGAAAGTGTAAGCGAAGTGACAGCCCAATAAAGAACACAATTTAATCATCAAATGTTATCGCCTGAGTTGTTTCCTTATTGAGTACCAGATATAGATGAAGATAGCAGAGAGTAAGCAAGGTTTCCTTACAGTATAGAGTCTGACCTGGATTTGTCTGTAAGTTTTCTGGTGAATTATATTTTATGTGACTATAAAAACACAGCGTTAAAGCAATACATGCATTTATATGGAATTATTATTTGTAATTGTCAGTATAAAATAAAATACTCACCATGATGACATTGGTTTGTTAAAAGTACCCACAACGCAACAGCTAACAAAGCCATAATCACAAGTGTAACAACAATGGCAACTATAGTTGGTATCGGGATTTCTCTTCGATTTTCTGGTTTTGTGGGAGATTTATCTGAAAAAAAATTGTTTGTGTTGTTACAAAGAGTTCAAATATTAAAATATTGAAGTCAGCATTTTTTTAGGAGAGTGGTTGGATTTAATTGTACACAAATGAAAGGGGTTCCACACTGGACTTCAGTACATGATTCTACCTAGGTGCATGATTCTACCTAAGTACATGATTCTATCTAAGTACATGATTCTATCTAAGCACATGATTCTATCTAAGTACATGATTCTATCTAAGTACATGATTCTACCTAAGCACATGATTCTATCTAAGCACATGATTCTATCTAAGTACATGATTCTACCTTAGTACATGATTCTATCTAAGTCCATGATTCTACCTAAGTACATGAATCTAAGTACATTATTCTATCTAAGTACATGATTCTACCTAAATACATGATTTTACCTAAGTACATGATTCTATCTAAGTACATGATTCTACCTAAGTAATGATTATATCTAAGTACATGATTCTACCTGAGTACATGATTCTACCTAAGCACATGATTCTATCTAAGTACATGATTCTATCTAAGTACAGGATTCTACCTAAGTACATGATTCTACCTAAGTACATGATTCTACCTAAGTACATGATTTTATCTAAGTAGATGATTCTTCCTAAGTACATGATCCTACCTAAGTACATGATTCTACAATTTGTTTAATATTTTACAAGAAATTTGATGTTTTACCCTGGGGGACGTATCAGCAATCTTGAAAGTCTCTGATTTATACAGATGGTCTATTCATGGGGCTTGATTAGGTTGATTGCTGTCAAGATGATACAATTTTACATTAAGGATATTAGTTTTAAAAAACAGTTAACTTACATGTGATAGTGATTTCTTGAGTAACATTTACTCCTTGAATTTTTCCTTGGAGCTTGACCAGTCCTTCGCACATGTATATGCCAGCGTCAATGATTCTTAATGGTTTTATCGTAAGTATAATTTCTTGCTTATCACAGCATCTCTGAGACCATCCACGAGTTGTTATCGATGGATTCTGAAAAAAGAGAGAGATAAAAGGATTGAGATAAAATGGAGAGAGAGAGTGTGTGTGTGTGTGTGTGTGTGAGAGAGAGAGAGAAATTTATGGTGAGAGATTGCGTGAGGGAGGGAGAGGTAGAGAGAGAGAAGGGGAGAGATAGTGTGTGTGTGAGAGAGAGAGAGGAAGGGAGAGAAATGGAGATAGTGTGTAAAAGAGAAAGGTGAAAGGAAAGAGGTGAAAGAGAAATGAAGAGAGAGCGGGCAGAAAGAGTGTGTGAGATAGAGGTAGAGAGATGGAGAGAGAGGTAGAGAGAGTGTGGGAGAGAGAGTGTGTGACATATAGGTAGAGAGATGGAGAGAGAGGTAGAGAGAGTGTGGGAGAGAGAGGGTGAGAGAGAGAAAGGGAGAGACATTGTGTGAGAGATATGCAGAGAGATTATGTGAGAGAGGGAGAGGGAGGGAGATAAGTAGAGATAAAATAGAGAGAGAGTAAGGGAGAGAGGTGGGGAGAGTGTTTGAGAGATAAAAGAAGAGAAGGTTGAGAGGGAGAAAGGGAGAGAGAGAGTGAGAGAGAGGGAGAGAGATAGGTAGAGAGATAGGGAGAGAGATAGGGAGAAAGTGGTGGGAGAAGGGAGAGAGATAAAAACAGTATGTGAGAGAATGGAAGAGAGGGTGAGAGAGAGAAGGGGAGGGAGAGGGGGAAGAGATTGTGTAAAAGAGAGGGAGAAAGAGAGATTAATAGAGAGAGACTCGAGAGAGAAAGTGAGAGAGAGAAAGGGAGAGAGTGTGAGAGAGCGAGGAAGAGAGAGAGAGTGTGACAGAGAGAAAAAGAGAGAGAAGTGAGAGAGGGAAGGGCAATGGAGAGAGAGGGTGGGAGAGAGATGGAGAGAGGGTGGGAGAGAGATGGAGGGAGTTCATTAGAAATGATATTAGAAGTGTTTTTGCATGGTCGAATTTGCGTTTGCGGAGAACTATGCGAGCCGCATTATTCTGTGCTTTTTGAATTTTATCCAGGAGCGTAGCTGGAAGACCCACCATGAGAGCATTGCAATAGTCCATGCGTGATAGCACAAATGCAAACATCAGCCTCTTTGTTGTATCAATTGTTAGGAAGGGCCTGATTTGACTAATCCTGCGCAGCTCCAGAAAAATCGCCCTGCATAGCATGTTAATATGACTTTCAAAAGTTAGTCTTCTATCTAGGTAGACACCCAGGTACCGCACTGTTTGAGCTAACTCAATACGCACACCTGAGAGAGTAATGGATGTCGTGTTATTTGCAGATTTCTGCTTCTGAGCGGTCGCAATGGGGAGCAGCTCAGTCTTATCATCATTTAATTTGAGCTTGTTAATGGTCATCCAGTGCTTTACCGACTCCATTGTCTTCTGTGTAATACTGAGCAGCTGAGGGAACTGAGAAGTGATCACGGATTGATGAAGTTGTGTATCGTCCGCGAACATGTGATACAACATGTCAAACTGCCTGATCTCTGCACCCAGGGGCTGAATGTACATCGTGAAATTGATGAAGTTGTGTATCGTCCGCGAACATGTGATACAACATGTCAAACTGCCTGATCTCTGCACCCAGGGGCTGAATGTACATCGTGAAAAGCATCGGGCCTAGGACCGAGCCCTGGGGTACTCCGAATTCGATATCAGATTTCTTCGAGGTCAAGCCGTTTGAAATAACCGACTGGACCCGATTAGTCAGATACGATCGGAACCAACACAGGACGGTATCAGTGAGACCGAACTTTTTTGCAGACGCTGGAGCAGTATGCCGTGGTCGAGCGTATCGAAAGCTGCCGATAAATCGAGTAAAGACAAAATCGATACCCGGCCCTCATCACAAGACGACAGAAGGTCGTTTACGACGCGCAACAGGGCTGTCTCTGTAGAGTGATGCACCCTGTATGCTGATTGGAATGGTTCAAACAAGTCAAACTGAGTGAGGTGATCCAGGACACATACCTCGAAACTGGCATGTCCTCTACTGACACTGTCATTGTAAATCACAAGGTAAATAAACTTGTCATCTTGTAAGGTTTTACGGCTGAAGATCAGACTTTTTATAACTTCAAAAGGTTGATTTGGGAGCCAAGAAGCGAGTGTCTCCTTGGAACATGTCAGGACGAGTTCATCTCCTTCTTGGCTCCGACCTCGTCCAATCTGACCTATAGTAGAGTCAAACAAAAGTAAATGTTTTTTAAAAAAAATAAGTAAATTAATTAGAAACAAACAATTTCTGTCAATAAAAAAAAATAAATAAATATTAAATTAACATAAAATGTATGTAAGTTATGTAATTAAATTTAAAATCGCCTGAAAGTAATCTTGAGGTTGTTGAAAACAAGTCGTTAGTGGCTTCCTCTAGATAAGATGCCACTTGCTTTCAGTTAACAGGCAAACCTTTCTATTTCTTCGTACAGTCACCTGGTTCCTATCTATTGCATCGCATGGTTGCCTGTTACTTTTTTACTGCTATAAAGGGTCAACATTTCTACCGCATTGCAAGTCGCCTGTTTAATTTCTATTGCATCACAAGTTCGCCTGGTACCGTTCTGTGTCATCACAAGTTCTCCTGGTACCGTTCTGTATCATCACAAGTTCGCCTGGTACCGTTCTGTATCTTCGCAGTGTCAACTAGTGGCTGATTAATCGGCATCGGCCACATAAGGCTGGCCGAATATTTGGCAATCTGTTAATTTGATAATTGAGGCAACCCTGGAACACATTATTATTCTGAGAATGTTTAAAATAGTTTCTTGTTAACCGTCACGTTCAACCTGCAACCTCTGTGTTGTAGAGGGCCATTTAAATGCATAGCGCCACTGATCTGAAAGGGGCCCCGAAGTTGGAATGTGGAAACATTTTAACCTTATTGAAAGCAGGGGGATATACCTAAGTGTGGAAATATCAAGCGACGGGACTGCGAGTAGAACTAGAACAGGTTGTTGCTACTGACGAGTACATTGGCAAAATGGAACGAAGCTCCAAAAATTTTGAGAACCATTGATCAGACGTTAATGATAGGTTGTCTGGCCTTACTACGCAGTTGATCTGGGTCAGGGAACGTTGTGAAATATGGGGAACTACGATCATACACAACATTATGTCGCTCTGAAATGGTTGAGTGGACAGTCTCGCGTGGATTTTCAAAGTCAATAGTCTTTCTTAATCCTGTTTTCAAAGTCGATAGTCGTTCTAAATACAGTTGTCAAAGTTGATAGTCGTTCTAAAACCAGTTGTCAAAGTCGATAGTCGTTCTAAAACCAGTTGTCAAAGTCGATGGTCGTTCTAAAACCAGTTGTCAAAGTCGATGGTCGTTCTAAAACCAGTTGTCAAAGTCGATGGTCGTTCTAAAACCAGTTGTCAAAGTCGATGGTTGTTCTAAAACCAGTTGTCAAAGTCGATGGTCGTTCTAAAAGCAGTTGTCAAAGTCGATGGTCGTTCTAAAAGCAGTTGTCAAAGTCGATGGTCGTTCTAAAACCAGATTTCCATAAACTAATAACCATTTGCTTCCAAAAAAAAACAACAAAAAACAAACATCAAAACTAGAGTAATATCCCAGGTTGTAATAACAATAAATTCCTGTTATCATATAAAAGTAACCTTACTCTTACCCCATGTCATCTTTGTAAAGATTGCCATCAGTATGAAAGTTAACGCCATTTTAGCAAAACTTGTTTTGATGAGGGTCAGCACACAAGAATGCCACTCTGTTTTATATGCAATTAGTTTTTGGCGACGAGGCACATTCCACAGCGCATTTGTTAATTGCTTTTTTTTTGGGTCGTGTCACCTACGTCCTAATCACTGATAGGTTGAATTGTTAACCTATGGTCAAGCTTGTTGTGCAAGCTATAAAATTTTCCATGACGTCAAGAGATTTAAATATTATTCAAGTTGATCGGACGTTGCACATTGTAAACTTATTTAGTAAATCTTTACATGTCGTTTACATTTGAGTAAATGATGACGTGGGCCTTGCGAGTGGGAAGCACTCCACAAAGACAAAACTAAAGCGACTAAACTAAAGTCTTTTTTTTACTTGTCTTCCACGGGCAGCGCTTTATTTATAAATATTTAAGACTTTGGACCGAAGTCCAATGAAATAAATACAATTTACATAACATATTTAAATGTATCCTACTCCTACCTAAATGTAAAAGTAAAGAATAAGTATGGGGGGAAAGTCCCTAACGAAAAGAAAACTCAGAAGAATGCCGAGGACGTGGGTGGAAGTACAAATTCAAAACTAACCAGAAAAGGGACATGTAGCACTTGTAGCATATGTAGCACTTTAAATTCAAAATCCGTTCCTTTCAGTTTCAATGTTTTGTAAATCAACGAAGCCGCGTTTACATCTGGCGTTTATTGTTTCTAGAATCTAGATGTAGGTACTCCGCTATTGGCCCGGCACCAGATACGAATAAACAATACTGGTTGCCGTCTTGCCGGTACCGTAATCTAAAAATGGTATTGATTTTTGCAGCCTTGCTTACACCCGACGGGTGATGAAACATTGGGCACATTTTCATTTACGATAAAGAAAATGAAACCACTGGATATAAATTGCTCAGTGCGACAGATGGCCAGGCCGCATGCGTCTTATGTAATTTTTGTAAACAAAAATTGTCAAAACTCGAATCCTAAATTCGGGTGTTATATGCGCGAAAATATGGTAAAATTTTGGGAGTTTTTTTTTTTAATTGTGCAATTTATGAGTAAGTTATTTGTTCTTCTGAAGAAATGTACACTGATATTGAATTTCTATGTTATAAAAAAAAAATAAGTAAATACTGCCCAATGCTATCGACTGTATCTTCGTAAACAAGTAGGCGCCAGGTCCGAAGCATAATTTTAATTATCATTTTCAGACTTTGAAATTAGGTAGGCCGCAATTCATAGTACTATACAAATAATAAAATGGATTTTTTGTAATTTGACCTGTCTCAAGTATAAGTATATGCAATCTAGTATTATACAATACTGTTAGGGTATTTTAATATTGTTGTTGCTTTTTTATTGAGTTTTCATTAATTTATAATTGATAAATAATAGTAGGTCTATCAGAAATAAATATTTTCTTAAAACGTATTTAGTATTGTTGTAATGAACATTGTCAACTCCTAACGTCTTCTTGGATTGATTACATTCGTCAGTTCTTTTCATACGTTCAAGCGCCGTACTATTCTCACTATCAATTTAACAAACTCAACTCCTTTTCATAATAACTATAACTTTAATATCTAAGTAAATATAATAAACATCCTATCACTCCAAGGTTCCACTCAAGACTGCCGCACGACTAAAACATACGTCACAATACTGCATAGACAATACGTCACGACTCAGCATAAAAATACGTCATAAAGACAATGGCGGGAAGAGCGTTCACTAACTATAATAGTCAAGCGCGGGAAAAGCGTTCAACAACTAATGAACATAATATTGAGT
>CAXITT010000118.1:993714-1007041 GCA_964033795.1 Lymnaea stagnalis
GGGGGGTGGGGGTTGATTGATTAGGGGGGCAATAGGAAAATGACCTGTCTAGACTTTGAAAACCAACCATCTACTATGATTTATTTTGCATTTTATTTTGAAAAAAGTGCAACATTCAAGTCTCTATTTACTGCTCATACTAAACTGCAACTGTCAATCGTACTCTGGAGGCTACTTATGAAATTTCTTTAATCATCGCTAAATCTGTGAAAATCAGAATATACCGGTATATGAGAGAATTCAATCAACAAACCTATATCAGCATTTCTTAAAACTAATAAAACTGTTCTGTTCTGGAAAAAAATGACAAAGATGTGAAAGCTATGCCACTCAGTAACAAATGGATGAATCAACTTTGAGAGGCTGTATTGATAACTTACGTAAGATATATTGGTATTTGCCGAAGGAATGTTGTTCTGTAAATTATTAGAGAGCACCACTAACACCAAAGATATATATATACATATATAATATGTTTTAAAATTACTTAGATGTCAATAATATACCAATGCGAAATATAAAATCTGGTGCTGCAGACGGCGCTCCTAGTATGATGAGCAAGGAAATGGCTGTTTAAAATTGATGAAAGATGATAATACAGAAATGCTACTTGGACATTGTGTTATTCATAGGGAGAAATTAGGAGCTAAAACTAAAACACTTCACCTGTTCTAAATGACAATTTATAATGTAATAAAAACTAACCTTTAAATATAATTCTAATAAGAAAATGCGGTTTAAGTAAATCAGTGCAGCGCAATTCCATAGCTAGATAAAATTCACTAATCCATTTATACCTCATGCAAATAATAACGAACCATATGAAGTGCAAAACATGTTAGTTTGGGTATGGAAAGGACTACATTACGGTGGAAGATTTTATAAATTTATTTAAATCTGGGCGGGGTTGTTCATTTTGCAAAAGACAGGGATTTGGAGATGAAGACAGTATCATTCCCAGACTAGTCATTGCAAGGAGTTTATAAAAATAATGTTTTTGCAGAGGCAACATTCCACACCCATAATTCAAGTCTATTGGTGCAACTCCTTAACAAATTATAGGTAATCTGCTCATAAATGTTAGCAATGATGTGGCTAGCTAGGAGCTTTTTCACCATTCTAGCTTTCATAGAACTGGAGTTAAGATTTTTTGATTAAATTTTGTTTGCCCCTTATATAACTTATATATTATATTCGAAAAAAAAAATAATTTGTGACCCATTTTTCAAAAGTGTTCACTTTTCATAAATTTTTTTTATTTTAAAGATAATTGTACCCCGGTACCAAATTTTCAGCAGATATTCTCAATGTAATATACAATATAATGAAAACCAAACTTTTCACATTAATATTTATTTTGAAAAATGTTTTTGAGACAAGTAATAAACAATTCTTTAAACAAAATTTTTTGGTGTAAAATTTATGATTCTTTACAGGTAAAACAAAAAACTGCAGGTGCATTCCAGTTTAAAGTAATAACAACATCAAATAAAACTGAAATTATAATGAACGTTATGAATGTTTTGCAGAGAATTTTTAAATTAAATTGCCGGTACCTGAAAAGAAAAATTATTAAAATTTTAATTACTTTAAAAAAAAAAAAAAATCAAAGGTCCATAGAATAAACTAATTACATGAAATAAATAAGTGCTGCTACTTATAGGATAGGACACTTAAAAAAAAACAATGGTTCATACATATTTAAGTATTTACACAAAATAATTTTCTAACATGAAAAGAAAAGGTATGAGCCTTCAAAAAGAAAAATTTGAAAAGTATTAAAAGAGTAAACAAGAAAAAATCAAAACAAATTAAAAAAACAACAAAATCCATGGTGCCTACAATAAATGTATATCTACACATTATACATTTCTAACTGAATGCAAACTGTTGTTAACAATAACATAAAAGGTTAAGATAACAGCCTGAAAAAGAAAAAAAACAAAACAAAAAAAGTATTAAAAAAGTAATCAAAGACAAACTAAAAATCAATGGTAAACACATTAAATATTTACAATAAATAATCTTTCAAACAAATACTAATACCCAGTACAAATATTAAAATTTACTAGTAACAGTAAGTGATGAAGAATTTAAAATATTCTGAAAAAAAATGAAAAATATGTTCAAAAATGTATTCCAATAAAATGTTAAGTTGGTAAATTTACGACAGCATCAAATTTTTTTATCAATGCCTTTATTAATTGCAATTAATTCTATAATATGAAATTTAGTAGCCACTGTTTTTAAAAGAAAATAAATGTCCTGAAATTTGAAAAGAGGAACATTTTTTTTTTAAAATGTTAAAGAGAAATATGAATTAATTGTTGATACATGTTTTGACATAAAATAATTTCCTAAATTAATGCAAACAGTAATTAATTATATAAAGGTTAAGATAACAGGAAGAAAAACAACAATTTGAAAAAGTATTAACAAAAAGTGACCAAGTCAAAATGAAAATAAATGGTTTTCATACATTAATACATTTACACAAAATGATTGTCTAAATAAATGCAAAGAGTAACTAATACAAACATTAAAAAAAGAAAAGCTATGATCCTGGAAAAGAAAAGTTTGAAAAGTATTTTTGTTTAAAGTAATCAATTCTAAACTAAACAACACAATTAATAGTTAATACATTGTATAAGTGTCTACAAATTATTTTCTGAACAAAGGCTAAACATTATTAACAGTAACAGTAGCATTAAATTAAATGTTAAACAAAGCATGCTGGAAAGGAAAAATTAGCAAAATGTTTTTTACTGAACCCATAGACAAAACCAAACAGCAACGAATTATGAAATTATCTAAATATTATCTCATTAGGGCATCTGCAATTAAAAAAGTAACTGGAATAATCTGAATGTCATCTAAACTATAAACACGGCCGGCACTAGATGATGGCTAGGCGGGGCCCCGCGCGTTGCCCTAGTATATTTATAATATACCTAAGCCTACCAGTAGCTCCTCATCCAGTCAACACAATATTCGCAGTTATTAGATAGTCAAATGGTCTGAAAGTCAGTCTGGCTCCCATACTTCCCTTCGAGATGAATCTCGGGAAGACAAATATCTGTTATGACGTAACCCATTATGACCAGCAAGGCCCCATTACAACTATAACATGTCTCAATATCCTATTGGCGGAATACATAACGTCAACGGCCCCGCAAAATTTAATTTGCCCTAGGCCCCGCAATCTCCTAGCGCCGGCCTTGCTATAAATTCTTTCTGTTTTTTTGTTACCAATACAACTACTTCCCCTTCCGAGACTTTGTCTTCTCCATCTACATGCCAAACATGCCTGATAGCTAAAGCCAGGCAGTCTACAGAGTTCTGAAACAATGCAATAAAATTTTCTTTAGTACCTGGGAGAGGACTAGAAAAAACATCATCATCTAACCCTAATCCAGTTTCCAGACAGTTTCTAATGTTTTTTTCTAATTTATTTCTATCTGTCTTATCCCTTTTCTGCACTAATTCTATCTGTCTAAAAATAACCAACTGTCTAAAAAACGTTAATCTGCCTACATGCAAAGTTAAAAACAAAAGAAATAATTCCCTGCTCTGAGCTGGGTTTTCCTACCAACCAATCCATTCTCTTATTGGCCTGGAACTTCACCTTGGCATCAACAAAAGCCATGGATGCGTTGGGTGCTCTCTTGAACTGGGCATCCACCATTCCCAACACACGCTCACAGAAGATGTTGTGAACTGGAGCAGATGAAGTCTTGGCCATCAGTTCTGGTTGGTGGTCCGCCAGCTCACCGTCGGTGTAATCCCCCAGCTGCCTAATTAGAACATTTAAAAAACATTTTGCAAGCAACGAAATTGTTAAAAAAAAACGTTCTGATGTCTCCTCGGAGTTGCTCCTCAGCTTCAGCAGGATATCATCCATATCCAGCTCGTTTTTGAAGATGTCATGGTCCATGGTGAGGACAATGGCTGGGTAGCCTTTTCATGAGTGGAGTCTGTGACTCTGTGGTAAAAAGAAAATAATGCTTTTTTAAATGGGCACATAATTTTAAAAAAAATGATAATGGTGGTTAACAGTTATAGACAAACAGAAAAATAATGAAGACATACCATTTCGAAATGCTTCGATCCACCAGGATTCCCATAGAATGTGGTCATCCAGGGGCCAGTCAAGAGCTTTACAAAGAGACCTACCATAAAAAATATTATTAAAATTTAGGAAACCAAACAAGCATTTTTAATATTGATAAACTAAATGAGGTATTGTAAGTATTGTAACATTTAACCATGAGTTATTGTAAGTATTGTAACATTTAACCATGAGGTATTGTAAGTATTGTAACATTTAACCATGAGGTATTGTAAGTATTGTAACATTTAACCATGAGGTATTGTAAGTATTGTAACATTTAACCATGAGGTATTGTAAGTATTGTAACATTTAACCATGAGGTATTGTAAGTATTGTAACATTTAACCATGAGGTATTGTAAGTATTGTAACATTTAACCATGAGGTATTGTAAGTATTGTAACATTTAACCATGAGGTATTGTAAGTATTGTAACATTTAACCACTACAATAGTTTTAAAATATATATTTTACCTAAAGCTCTCAACTGCAGAAAAATGTTTGGGTTATCCAGTTCCTTTATAATGACTGACCACAACCCCATAGCAGTTGAGTAATTGGTCAAGTACTGGGATAGTAGGTCCTTCAGGTGGAACAAAACATGGAGTCTGTTCCCTACATAGTAGTGTACAATGACTTCTGGGTTTAGCCTAAATCTCACCAGGAATGCCTTAAACCCTGATGGGTCCCTTGATTACATTTCATACCTGTAGATGTAAAGAAAATATTTTAGTATTTCAAATTTAAAAGAAAATCCATTTAAAAAAGGAAAGCGTCATACACAGTCGGCTGCGCATAACCCTGAGAGTTATTCCCAGCCGACAGCGTATAACTCTCAGGGTTATACGCAGTCGGCTGGGAATTTAGCCAAATAAGGTTTATCACCGCTAGTTTGGCAATTTAAAAAAAGTATTAAGCATAATTACCTGCATTATGGATTGTTTGGAACTATAACTTTTAATGTTTTTAACGTAAAATATTAATTGAATTAATTTTAATTAATATTGAATGATAGTGATAGTAATAGTATTAGTGCTATTATTAGTATTATTGCTTGTATCTTATATGCTATAATTATAAGTCTAAGTCAAAGTCTAAATTTCTTAGAGTCTAAGCCTAAGAAGATGATTTTTTAAAGGCATTTCCATGGTTTAAGTCTAATTCTGTATTCTGATTGATTAGGTTTTTATATGTTGCTATGACTTTGTGGTTGGTTTTACTGACTAATTCAGGAAATACATTCTATTTATTTTTAAAAATTACCGTATATCATTTATGATTTTTTGGTTTTTTTTTTTTTAAGGTGACCTAAATGTAACAGTTTTCAGCTTCCATGCAAAACTATAACTGTGTGAAAGTATTACTTACAGTGCACCCTCTACAGAACCCCCTGCCCTACTTACAGTGCCCCCTCTACAGAACCCCCTGCCCTACTTACAGTGCCCCCTCTACAGAACCCCCTGCCCTACTTACAGTGCCCTCTCTACAGAACCCCCTGCCCACACAGCTATTTTTTTACTGCTACTCTCCACCCCTGATTATAATTACTGTACAAGGGAAACATATTTTTATCTGCCACAAAATTAGTTAACAACACAAAATATATATTTAACAACACAAACATATATTATGATAATTATAAGTATAATAATACCATTATTAACATTACATTGGTCAAGTCAATTCTTATCATGTTTAAACATTTTTTAGCCAAAACAAAAGTAAAACAATAAGCCTAGCTGATTTTGCTTTTGGTTCATTCTCGAGAACTAACATAGTACCTAATAAGTATTGTAAATTCTTGACTGGCTTTTGGATGGAATTGAACTCCAGACCACCAACTTGAGATTTGCCCAGTTTATACCAATCGACCACCCAGTCACCCTGATTACGAAGCACCTTTATCGATCGATACTGTAACACAGGAAGTATATAGACCTCACATGACTTGCCGACTGCGTATAACTCTCAGGGTTTTAGGCAGTCGATACTTCGTTTAAAAAATCTAACATTTTTTTTAATGGAAAAGAATATACTAAATAATAATTTTGATATTAACCTCAATTTAGACACAGCATCATAAACCAAACTGATTGCTGTTACAAGTGAAAAGGTTACTTACAGTAAAGATATACCCTATTTTATGGACTATAAGATGCTACTGACTATAAGATGCTACAGACTATAAGACACACCTTAATTTTTAAGCAATTTTTTAAAATAAAATACATTTTTTACCATTTTTATATTATTTTCGAGTATAATGACGCACCTTAATTTTGGAGGCAATAGTCTGTAAAATACGGAATATCTTTACTATAAGTTCCCATTTCACTTGTAACAGCATGCCATTTTTTTGTTATAATCATTCATATTGCTGCAGCTGAAACATTAGTGTTGTCAAAAAAAGTTTGTCACTGCCTAATTAATTCTATTGAGGAGATAAAATGATTAATTATTCAATACATGCTTTTTGTTCTTCAGATTACAATAAATAAGACACAAGCCTACACTAGAAAATTAGATGAAATGAAAGAATATGTTTCTTGCCAGTCTTGGCCACTGTTTTTGCTTTTCTTCTACTTCTACTCATACTCATATTGTTGTCCATATTATTTGTATTTATTTCAAAGCAGATTTCTTTTATCCACTAAGTTTATCCACAGTCCAATCAACTAGCCACAGTAGTTCGATTTAAGCTTAACTTACTTTAACAACAGAACCATTCATACTGTTAAGTAATTGAATCTGCCCAGACCAATAGTTCAGTTACAGTTGTGTTTTTCATAACTGTATTGTTACATTTATAAAATGAGCATGTCTTTTCCTCTCCTGCTTCTCTTGATTACCCGGTATTTATTATGGTTGCTCCAGGAACATATTTGCATGCACTTACTTTTCATCAGGTACCCGGGGTAACGATGAAATTAACTTTACCTGCTTATCTGCAGTTTACCCTGTTTTTTGTCATAGAAAATTACTATATAGGCAAATATATTTATATTGGCCTAAAACAATTTCTGCATTCCATAATCTAGTGAATAAAGTCCTTTACATCCAGTAATAGATCAGATTATGAGTCCAATGAATGTTAGAAACGGTGTTCATTAGCTGGAAGGTCCAGTTTTAAAATCAAGTTGGCTTAGTTGCCATAACATTGCAGAAATTGTTGTGTACATTTACAAAGCATCTCCAGCCTTTTTGATGTAAATTGAAGTTGAAAAGTGATGAAGGTGAATGTATTCCATATCTTGCCTTGTTTTGGATAGGTTTTAGTAGTTAGTTTAGGTCTTAATGACAGAAATAACATTGTCATGATGATTGGGTTGTCCAATATCCTAGTCACCACTCTGATACTGTGAAATTATAATAAAATATAAGCATCACATAAAATAGGCGATCTTAAAATTAAAAAAAAAAAAAAAAAGCAAAACTTACTGCATTATTCAATTAAAAATAATAAAAATTAAATCAATGTTAAAAATATAAAAAAAAAAAAGCAACACAAAAAAAAGGCGAACATAAAATAAAAAAAAAAAAAAAAAAAGCAAAACTTACTGCATTATTCAATTAAAAATAATAAAAATTAAATCAATGTTTTTTCCACTAATTCCAAAAATTTGAGTATGTTTTTGACACGCCGTAAAAAGAAAAACAAATAATGCCTAATGTATCATGTTTAAAATCATAAATATATAAATTTAATGAAATATATAGGCCTATCATATACTGCTAGTATAAGTTATAAGTATAATATTATAAGTAGGGAGTAAGTTGTGTAATTAGAGTTGTCAGACTAGGACTAGGTACTCATAGGGCTTATAGGATGCATAGGAAACTAACAAAAAGTGACACGATTCTTAGGCTAAGGATTATCAGTCAAGTAGTGGTTAATTATGTATTGTTTATAAAACTATTAAAAGTTTTTAAATAGATTTAATAATTAATAATCAGTATAATCAGTCTATTGAATAGACTCTATTCTTATTGAAAGTATTTAAAAAAAGCTATTTAAGGAAAGTTATTTATAGAAGGGGGGAGTGGGAAGGAAATTAAGGTTTTTTTTAATCATGACCATGAAAACTTTAACTTACGGGTGCGATCTCCTTTCATTATTATGGAATGAGACAATCCTCCGAAGTCCGGTCCCAAATTATTTCAAATGATTACTCCTTACTTCAAAGTCTGAGGCATCATTTGGTTTTGAAATTCATGTTTGCGTATATTTCAATAACTTTGTTGAATTATGGCAGGTAGACCAGCCCTACCGATAAGAATTAATTCGGTTATTTTGCCACTTTAACAGCTATTAACAGCTAAAGTTGATTCTAACAATACATGTTGATTTGTAAAACAATATTACAAAGTTAAAATAATCATTTATAATAGTATTTACTAAGCCTATCAGATCAAAGGTTAAGTTAAAGACAATCCCATTTCAGCAATGTCCATGGTAACCAACCCAAAAATTAAAACCACTCAGCACTCATATTTCATAATAATTTATGTTATAAACATTTTTTATTTATATTAGTTTATATTTTCCATTTATATTCTTGATAACCAATTTAATGAATTAGTTACTACCTCACAGCTGCTATCCATAAATGTTAAATAAGTAGACAAGCTCGGTGGCTATGATGACAAATTACATAGCCTAAAAATATTACTTCTGGGACTTTCGGTTTTTGAAGCCTACCTATGGTCTACACTCATAATTTTGGATATGTTGTAAATGAACCTATAAACTTAATGAGTGGCTTGTTTTGTTTTTTTATGAATGAAGTTAACCTATTTTTAACTTCAACTTTCATAGCTTTAACCTTGAAAAAGAAAAATCAAATGAACTCTCAATAGAACAAGGAAGATGTTGGCTTTACTTTAAGTAATTGGCGGATGTAGAATTTATTATTATTCTAAACAATCGACTATAAAAGGTAAACCAAGGATACCTTCAGTAAATTAAAAAGTGGAGGTTGCCATTTCGACAACAAAATTACGACACCTGTTTTTTTGGGGTATTTCCGGGCGATACCCTAGTGCCTAATAGTATAATTATTCATTTTTTTAAAAGATTAAATTATAATATTTTTTCTTTGTCTATTTTATAAATAATGTAGGTACTTTGAAGAAGCCTAATCATTTTGAAGGGTTCTTAAGACTCAACACAAACGGTTACCGGAAATTTGTTTGAATCAAATTTCTTTTTGAACACATTATTTTGTTTCAATATATAATTTAATAGAGTGAACTAAAAAAAAAATTCGACCAAACTTCCGTCGATCAAACTTCCATCTATAAATTTCTTTCAAACAAAAATCCAAATATCGGGATACAAACACAAACACAGGATTATACTACATCTATGATTCTATGTATGAGATACCCATCAATGACAATGATTGAATGATTGATGCATTAGCAGATGAGTGGCCAATACCATTTTTCTTGTAGGCCTATTTATTAATTCAATTGTAGTTTAAATTATAGCGATGGTGCGATATGGCATGGCCGATAGCTATAATCTAAGGCGGGCACTACGTACACCGCGGCGGTGTACATAGCGAAACTATAGACTTCGGCTTGCGTACACCGCGGCGGTGTACCTAACTAAATCATTGTCTGTGGCCAGTGTACACCGCAGCGATTTAACTTTTTGGCCTAACCAGTAATTGTAGATTTAATGTTAGTCTATACTCTTGTTAAAACTGAAAAATATTTATTTAAAAATCGTTTAGTACCTTTGGAGGAAGATATTAAGTTCCAAGCTTATAACTTATTTGGCAAAGTATGAGTAGTACTTGTAGAGCATTTCTTATTATTTTTGGAAAGAGCATTTCTTATTATTTATTGGAAAGGAGGGGCTGGGGTTGTAATTTATTTTTAAAGTTAACCAGTTTATTCCCCCCCCCCCCACCCCCCCCATATCTTGAAATACAAATAAATTAATTAACTGTTGCAAGTTTTTTCCTATGATTATGAATTTTTTTTAAAGGGGGGGGGGGCATTATAATTATAATATTTAATAAAATAATTGGGAAGCCGGTGTATCTATTATGTTAGCAGTAATAGCAACAAGATATAATATATATTACAGGAAGAGAATCACAAACCGTACATTGATCATGAAGTCGGAAAGTTAAAGTTGTTTGAGGCATTGTCATTGTGATATCAAGTGATTGTCAACACAAAACAACAGTATGATAATCAATACGAAACACTGCAGTGATTTTTAAAAGTCTTTTAACAATAATTGAATATCATTGAATTATTTTTACATTGGCATTACACATTGAAATAGCGCAAATCCTGTCCCAAGTGCATTGTGCATGATTTCTGTGAGAAAAGTCCTGAGAATAGCACATGCCATGTTTCTGGAAACAAATTCTGTCATGAACAGGGTAAATGCAGACCCATGGCTTTGCTATATAGTTAGCTTCCACGCTGTAAGTTTCTAAAATCGTGGTGTTTTCAAAAAATTTCCTGTGAGACTGAGGGTTGTGAATGAACTGTTGATATCGTGTGTACATTTTGCCAAGCCTAGTGAAAGCAAGATGGTTGAAATACGACCAAGCACATTAATATTCTTATGATATTATTGATATACTGGTATTTTCTTTGGGTGTTCGTAAAAGTAAAATGTATATATTCCACTACACGAAGAATGTTGACATACAATAAAATATCACTTAGTATCTATCTAGATATATAATTCGCCAGCGAAGGTCAAACACCACCACCACGCACACTATATATACGCCAGAGTGTGGTTAAATAATGAGTTCACTAGTATGCAAAATATAACTCAAGATAACTATGCTAAATGATATTTATATTTTTTTAATAACGCAATTGCCTTTGGACAGTAATATTTTCTTTTCGGAAATGAAATCGTCTAAATTTAAGTATTGTATTAGTATTGTGTAAAAAATATTTGGTTTAAAAGTGGTTGGGACATGAGAATATTAAAAAAGTTCATGGGCGTGAAATAAAAAGTGTGCAGTGACGTATCATGGGGGAAGGGGTGTGGCAAATATTGGCATTCTTAAATGTGCCTTACTTGAGTTCATGTTTTTTCAAGTAACTTTACTACATGGGAAGTTCACGCATTGCTATCTCCAATGTTTGGCGGGCTATATCTAGTTCAAAATGTTTCTCTATTATACATGTTACATTACATACACTATACATGCGCTTTCAGGACCTTTCAGTTTGTTTTCTAATGTCTTATTTTTAATATTACCTGTATTTTCAATCAAAGTCAAAGGCCGGCAACTTCTTGAAACACTCAATTATCTGAATATAAATATAACATAATAATATATTTAAGTTTTAAGTTATTTAAAATTTAAATTGCTACAAAATATTTAAAAACTTCTCCTGAAACTACTGTTGCAAATGAACAAGATAATTTAAATTTAGAAAATATTTTTAAATCAAATGAGAAGAAAAAAAAAACTTGACCATACAAAATCTTCTCTAACAGGCATCTCTTAAAACGGTACATTTTTGCCGCCGTGTACCCAGGCCAAAGCCCACGAATTCGCTAGGTACACCGCCGCGGTTTACGCATCCACTTCGATCATTTCAATAGCAAAAATCGAGTTAGACTAATTTAGCCAAATATTGATTTTGACAAAACTCACTTTTTTTTTTTTTAATTAGTTTGCGCATTGACCCAAAACTTTGGCGCAGATGGGTTTCGTCTTTTTCCGTCGATGGAACTTCGGTTGCCGTTCTATCTCTAACTAAACTTTACTAAACTAAAGTTAAAGGTTCAGTTTTTGTTGTATTAGTATACTTCAGCAGTAGCAAATCTGTGTGTTGTACGTTCTCTAGAGGTTTCGGCTTTTTTTTTTTTTATTACATTCCCTATTAAAATTTAATTTTATTATTTTTGTGTCCACCTGTCTTGCCTTCAGTTTTCTATGATTTCAGTTGTTCGTTTGGTCACTTGTCTGTGTGTTCACTTGTCCGTGGGTTCAATGTAAAGGGTTCGGTTGTCGAAGGTTCACCCAAGTCGACATCGTCATGGGACACATGTGAAATGGATTAACGCGTTACTTGTGGTATGGAACGTCTTGCCGTACAGCTACATTTACTTCTCGTTCGTGGAGTAGCTTGGATACTTCATAGTGCTTTACACCACACACATTCAGATGAAGTACCACCAGGGATAGTTCAAGGTGACCCCCTAGCACCATTTTGTTCACAGTTAGTTACTTACCATACTGTCATACCATACTGACCTGTCGTTCGTCACCGGCGCTAGAGAGCGCCCCCTCCCCCTTAAGCTAGCACTGACGGGGAAGTTATGTCACTGTGCTACCTGCACAGCTGCATTCCTACACGCCACCCTGGTACCCAATAGCAGCGCATGGGAGTTTTATAAGGTTACCTTTGATTTGGGTTAATTCATTTCCGGAAATGTATTTGAAAGAAATTTCGTCCACGCACTCTTTTGTTTTACTATATAGTATAATGCGTTCAAAAATAAATTTGACGAAAATTTTAACGTTTTAACTGAAAAAAAGATTTGAACAAATTTCCGTTCGATCAAATTTCCGTCGATCAAATTTTCCGTCGACGTAATTTCTTTCAAACAAATTTCTGATAACCGTGTTAATTAATCTAATTGTGCTCTAGATGTAATACAGAGATTAGGGATTGGAATCTTTCTCTCCTGAGTATCTTAGATTTGAGCATCCCAAGCCTCTAGTCCAGGTGTTCGTTTGTGCATCAGTGGTGGTCAATATCACTGGGCTCTACTAGTCCACTGTGCCACATAGATTCAGAAACTTCGCAGATGTTACGATCTTCAAAAAAAAATAATAATTTCGATCTGACATCATTGTGATGAAAAGTTTGGAAAGCATAGCAAATTAGGATCAATTCCTGGTGGGTTTGGGAGGGGGGGGGTTGGTTGTGGGAACTAGATAAAAACCCCGCTCCCCTAACACCCACCCCGAAATAAAAATGCATTTCTTAGCAAACAGGTTCCTCTGCTAACCAGAGGCGTAGCGTGGTGGGGGCAGGGAGGGACCGATGTCCACTGGCGCCAGCTAGTTGGGGGCGCCAAAATGTGCTTTGATATTATTTTATTGATGAAAATAATGGGTTTGAGAGTTGAAAAAAAGAAAAAGGGGCGCTAAAAATGGATCTTGTCCCCGGGCGCGAATCTTGTCCCCGGGCGCCAAACACCCTCGCTACGCCACTG
>CAXITT010000118.1:1016267-1030446 GCA_964033795.1 Lymnaea stagnalis
GACCATTCATATGGCTGAAGGGTTCTTCTTGATGTAATTGATGTAAATTTTGTATGTCTGGTGACGATTTCACTCCCTGAGTAAAATCTGAAATGAAAGAGGGGGGATATGTCGAGTATGAGCGTTCATTAGGAATTGTTGCGACTCAATATTATGTTCATTAGTTGTTGAACGCTTTTCCCGCGCTTGACTATTATAGTTAGTGAACGCTCTTCACGCCATTGTATTTATGACGTATTTTTATGCTGAGTCGTGACGTATTGTCTATGCAGTGTTGTGACGTATGTTGTAGTCGTGCGGCAGTCTTGAGTGGAACCTTGGAGTGATAGGATGTTTATTATATTTACTTAGATATTAAACTTATAGTTATTATGAAACGGAGTTGAGTTTGTTAATTGATAGTGAGAATAGTACGACGCTTCAACGTATGAAAGAACTGACGAATGTAATCAATCCAAGAAGACGGTGTAGGAGTTGACACTACACACTACCTGCTAGCTTTTAATCAATAGTCCTACAGAAAAACGATAGTCCTACACACTACCTGCTAGCTTTTAATCAATAGTCCTACAGAAACGATAGTCCTACACCCTCCCTGCTAGCTTTTAATCAATAGTCCTACAGAAACGATAGTCCTACACCCTACCTGCTAGCTTTTAATCAATAGTCCTACAGAAACGATAGTCCTACACACTACCTGCTAGCTTTTAATCAATAGTGGATGTCTTTGCTATCAGGATGTGTGATGGACGATCGAAAATTAGTTATGTCCTACAGAAACGATAGTCCTACACACTACCTGCTAGCTTTTAATCAATAGTCCTACAGAAACGATAGTCCTACACCCTACCTGCTAGCTTTTAATCAATAGTCCTACAGAAACGATAGTCCTACACACTACCTGCTAGCTTTTAATCAATAGTCCTACAGAAACGATAGTCCTACACACTACCTGCTAGCTTTTAATCAATAGTCCTACAGAAACGATAGTCCTACACACTACCTGCTAGATTTTAATCAATAGTCCTACAGAAACGATAGTCCTACACACTACCTGCTAGCTTTTAATCAATAGTCCTACAGAAACGATAGTCCTACACACTACCTGCTAGCTTTTAATCAATAGTCCTACAGACAGTCTTGCCCCCGTACCCATAGCTTTTCATTAATTAATATAATTGTCACCTCCAAAAATTGTATTCCTTTTTACCTAAAATCCGGGAGACAACGTTGCTTGCAATCTGGATTATCTCAGTAAAACTGAACATCACCTAGGATGAGAGGATTCCTATTGCTAATTGAGTTTAAAAGTTTTCCCAAGTCTTCATGAAGCATGGTGTCTTAGAGTTTATTAGCAGCCGAAGGCGGAGGCCTGTACAGAGAGACAGTTCGTGCCATGCGTTTGCCTTGAGAAATTACTGTTTAAACTCTCAAAACACATAAACATCACATAACACAGTTTTACAGTAATAGATGATCGATTGGATCACATCTAGCCCCCAACCACTTTGGTCAGAAGATCAATGCCGGTAGAAAAAACGAAGCAAGTGTGCGTCATAACTTTAATTGCTGGCTCATTACCACCTTTATGAAGCCATGTCTCCTTGATGACAGTAATGTTAAGCCAATTCTCAGTGATAAAATCATTGATAGTCAATGCTTTTTTTATTTTTACAGAAGACTGCGTCTTTAAGAGCAGCAATGCCAGTCTTTTGAACCAATGTCTTCCTGGAAGCCGAGTGACGTAATCCCAACTTCTTTCTTCCCACAAGAAAACTATATATATATATATGAGACATGCATATTCATGTGTTGTAGTTAGATACAACTATCAGGTTATTGGGCGTAAGATCCTTTCACCCACATCAACCCGTGGCATTCATATAAATATATAATGAAACAGATACCTTTATCACCGATAGTTTCACAAACAGATACCTTTATCACCGACATGTCACAGATATCTTAATCACCGATATATTCATAAACAGATACCTTTATCACCGATAGTTTCACAAACAAAACACTTTATCACCGATAGTTTCACAAACATATACCTTTATCACTGATATTTCACAAACAGATATCTTAATCACCGATAGATTCATAGACAGATACTTTTATCACCGACGGTTTCCCAAACAGATACCTTTATCCGCAGTGGACTTCGTTTGCTGGACTCACGCAAGATGGTCATTAATTTATCTCAATGCACTACTTCGCAAAAAAATTGAGTGTGCTTGCCTTTCATACGTGAGCTTTAACCTAAAATAATTGAAAGAGTACACACCAAGGGTTTCATAAAATGAAAGAAGAACTGCAGTTTCAGTATAGAACGGCAGTTTCAGTATAGAACGGCAGTTTCAGTATAGAACGGCAGTTTCAGTATAGAACGGCAGTTTCAGTATAGAACGGCAGTTTCAGTATAGAACGGCAGTTTCAGTATTCAACATGTTTTATTTAGCCAGAGAAATATGCTTTTAAACATGTTATTATTAATAATTTATCTACAAGGCATACTCATTTTTTTTTTTTTTTACTGTTGTGGCAATTTGTAATATAAGACAAATTTTGCAAAACTTAATCCACAAAAGTAATAGGAATATTGTTATAAAGAAATCGTTCAGCATATTTTTTTCTGCTATCAATGTAGGCTGGCAAAGATGGTGTCTTGATTACATATTTGAAAGAAAAAAAATGCCGTATGTCTTCATTGCTGCTATTATTATGGGTAAGTGTTTTAATTTATCATTAACCCATGGCAAACCAAGTTCTCAATCTGTTAACAAACAATGCAAGGAGCGTTTAGATGCGAGGGGCAGACGGGGATGGGTAGGTATAAACAGTGGCGTAGCCAGGGGAGGGGGTCCAAATTCGAAAGTCCCCCCGGGCCCGTACTTGAGTGTCCGACATTTTTGTTTACATTAAATAATCTCGAATGTCAAAATGCAGGGGCCCCTAAAGAGGCCAAGCCCCCTGGGCCCCCAAATCCCTAGCTACGCCAGTGGGTATAAATAAGAGATTGTAAATAAGATTGAGACCAACTCTGTTTTAACACAAAGAAAATATAAAGTGCTGTTAAATTTTGAGTCAAAGATATTTTTTTAAATAAAAAGTCGTTCGATCCGTATGTGTTAAGTTTGCACTTAGTTTGTGATCAATCGTTGGATATATGTATCTAACTTATCATTCTTATCTAAAGTCATTGAAAAACTAGTTCTATACAAACTTTTGCTTGCTTAAATGGCCACTGTCCTCTGAGTCCTAATCAGTAGGCCTATAGACCTTTCCATAGCACTGAGACAGCTCTTGAGAGTCACCAATGACCTATAGCTCGCATCGGACACCGGTGGTATCTCCGTCCTGATCCGCTTAGACCTCAGTGCGGCCTTTGACACTGTTGACCATGAAACCCTTACACAACCCTTGAAAATTACTTTGGAATTTCAGGATCCGTTTTGGCTTGGTTTAGGTCCTACCTCTCCGATAGAACGCAGGTGATCTCTGTCGATGACTGTCTATCCGGCAGCGCTGACTTGGTGTACGGAGTGCCCCAGAAGGTCCGTTTTGGGCTCGGTTTTATTCACAATGTATACCAGGCCACTGCTCCTCTTGCTCGGAAGGCTGTGGAGAGCCAGTCATTCTCAGATGACACGCAGCTATACAAGCATCCCCCATCCCTCTCTTGTCGATTCTGCTATCCGGCCTTTGCGGGAAAGCATTGATGATGGCAAGACATGGATGACACTTAGCAAAGCGTAGCTTAACGATAAAATTAAAACGGAAGCACTTCTTATTCACAATCACAAATCATCCTCAAACTCAACTCTGCCCACTTCATTTCATTTCATGTAGGAAACTCCGATATACAGTTTACATTTTCCCGATAGGAATCTTAGTTATATTCTGTCTAACAACATGTCTCTCGATAATCATATCTCTCATATTTGTCGCTCTGCATGCACCGCCATTCGTCAGATCAACTCCATCCGCCAATACCTCACAGTTAGTGGATCAAAAACGCTAGTCTGTGCTCTTGTTCTCTCTCGTCTTGAATATTGTAACTCCTCTGTCAGGTTCACCAAAACACTTCTCAGAAAAATTACAAAAATTTCAAAACTCAGATGCAGGGCTAGTTCTAAAGGCAAAAAAAACGTAATTACGTCTCACCACTACTTCATTCACTTCATTGGCTCCCAGTACAAGCACGGATTGACTAAAAACTCTTTATTCTCTGCCACAACTTTTTCTCGAATTGCTCACCTTACTATCTAGTACCCCCGCCTAGGGCTAGGCACACTGCAGTACCCTCGCCTAGGGCTAGGCACACTGCAGTACCCTCGCCTAGGGCTAGGCACACTGCAGTATCCCCACCAAGGGCTAGGCATAATGCAGTACCCCCGCCAAGGGCTAGGCATACTGCAGTACCCCCGCCAAGGGCTAGGCACACTGCAGTACCCCCGCCTAGGGCGAGGCACACTGCAGTACCCCGGCCAAGGGCTAGGCCACTGCGCTTCACATAAAAATTACCAATTAAAGAAACGTTTACCTTAGAAAAAAAACAAAATGTGGAAATTTTAAATCAAGGTGTCTTGCGTGAATTACTATAAAAAGTATTAATTATAATTATACTATCGCACGCATTTAGACTATGTAAGGCAAAGGCAGTGTCAAAATGGAAAAATTATATTTTGCTGGTACTGAAATGAGTTTTGTCTTAAAAAACAAATTTCCTTTCTTTGTTTTCATACACATAGTTACATAAATAGAGTAAAAAATACTGTTTATGCCTTTGCGTAGAGCGGAAGTGTGAAAAGAGCAGCTTGAAGCAAGCATGAGAAGAGAACTATGTAAGACAACAAGAAAGCAGAGCAATCATGTCAAGTACCGGTACTTTACGTGAACAAGCATTGGAAGAGAGCGATGTAAGACTACAAGAACGCACAGGGCCGTCGTAACAACATAGGAGGCCCTTGGCACAGCAATGCAATGGAGTCGCCTTACAACACAACACACCTGTGTCGTGAGAAAGGGGGGGGGGGGGCGCTCGACCCATGAGCAAAAAAGAAAAAAGGGAAAGAAAAAAAAAAAAAAAAAAAAAAAAAAGGAAAAGGGGGAAAAAAATACCTGATCAAAAAAAAAAAAAAAAAAGAAAAAAAAATAAAAAAAAAAAAAAAAAAAAAAAAAAAATAAAATTAAAAAAAATAAAATTTATTAAAAAAAAAAAAAATAAAAAAAAAAAAAAAAAAAAAAAAAAAAAAAAAAAAAAAAAAAAAAAAAAAAAATCAATAATAGTAATAAAACATTATAAGAAATAAACTATAAATAATCACAGTGGATGATAAATTATCATTATTGACAGATAGATCGAAAAAATTATTTAATATAAATCAAACTAATCGTTTGCGTTATATAATATACTATTCATTAACAATATGTAAAGCATGATGCCTCTAATAAGAGTGAGTCTCCTAGAAACGTGGGGCCCTGAGCCAGAGCCTGCTTGACCCATGCCTTAAGACGGCACTGATAACGCAGGGAGAAATCATGCCAAGTAATTAACTGGAAGCAAGAATGGGAATCTAACGGTGAAAGGCAAAAGGTAACACAGGAACATCAAAAGGATGTCTGATTAGATAGTCTCGATGCCAGACGCTCAGGTCCTGTTTGTTGCAGAATTCACGGGCAACAGAAGCGTCCACTGATCAAATGCCACCACAGCTGAGCCTGGAATTTCAACACTAATTAATTTAATCAACTACTGAAATTCAGAAAAAAAAGAAAGAAAATATAATGCATCAAACGCACAAGCGATATATTATTATATTTTTTTTTTATATTAAGGAATCTCATTTAGTGCAATTATAAGGAAATTTGTTTTTCCTGAAATCAGTGGCATCCTATTTCCTTTATCTTGAAAAATATCAAAATCAGATTGTTGGGGAGTTGGCGCGGGGCAGAAAATCTGAAAGAAGGATGTCGTCATGTGTCGAGTCCAAGTACTAAGTTCCATCACAATATGTTGACGGGAAATGGGTCCATGAGCAGCCCATAACACACGAAAAGAAAGTTAACATAAAGTGTTTTTTTTTTTTTTTTTTTTAAATTTTGCCATTAAAAAAATAATTAAATATAAAACAAAAAATTTTTATTTTTAAATTGAGTTTCATGAATGTATACAAGAAGGACATAATTATCTTTTATTCTTCCCCACTAGTTCCATGTTTTACTTTAAAGGCGAAACAAAAGGTAACATAAAGTGTTTTTTTTTTTTTTTTTTTTAAATTCTGCCATTAAAAAAATAATGAAATATACAACAAAAAATTATTATTTTTAAATTGAGTTTCATGAATGTATACAAGAATGACATAATTATCTTTTAATCTTCCACACTAGTTCCATGTTTTACTTTAAAGGCGAAACAAAGTAGGCGAAGCTACTGGAACATAATTGAAGATATCGATTGCAAAGAGGATCGTATTGCTGTTCAGGGTAAGCACTTAAATGGTATCGATATCTTGAAATCTTGAATTTAAAACGAATCACACAAACAACGCTGGCTATTCTGAAAGTTAAAGACACCTGACAGTCCAGGAGTTCTCTTTTCCCATAGCTATTTCAACCACTGGCGACACAAAAGAAGGCGCCGTGTGTCAAAGACGTTAACAGAAAAGAACCTTTACTAAATATGACTGAATCTATGAAATTATTAATTAAAGTCATGTCAAGCCTTTCTTTTAGGGAGAAAAAGGGACTGGTTCCTTCATGGGTTGGATGGCTCGTGGGTGGGTTGTCTCGTGCGTGTTTTGTCATAGGTTGGATATGCCATGGGTGGGTTGTCTCGTGCGTTGTTTTGTCATAGGTTGGATATGCCGTGGGTGGGTTGTCTCGTGCGTTGTTTTGTCATAGGTTGGATATGCCATGGGTGGGTTGTCTCGTGCTTTGTTTTTTCATAGGTTAGTTATGCCGTGGGTGGGTTGTCTCGTGTGTTGTTTTGTCATAGGTTGGATATGCCATGGGTGGGTTGTCTCGTGCGTTGTTTTGTCATAGGTTGGATATGCCATGGGTGGGTTGTCTCGTGCGTTGTTTTTTCATAAGTTAGATATGCCGTGGGTGGGTTGTCTCGTTCGTTGTTTTGTCATAGGTTGGATATGCCATGGGTTGGTTGTCTCGTGTGTTGTTTTGTCATAGGTTAAATATGCCATGGGTTGGTCGTCTTGTGTGTTTTTTGTCGTAGGTTTGTTTCCTCATGGGTTGGTTGTCTCGTGCGGTGTTTTGTCATAGGTTGGATATGCCATGGGTTGGTCTTCTTGTGTGTTTTTGTCGTAGGTTTGTTTCCTCGTGGGTTGGTTGTCTCATGCAGTGTTTTGTCATAGGTTGGATATGTCATGGGTGGGTTGTCTCGTGTGTTGTTTTATCATAGGTTGGATATGCCATGGGTGGGTTGTCTCGTGCTTTGTTTTGTCATAGGTTGGATATGCAATGGGTGGGTTGTCTCGTGTGTTGTTTTGTCATGGGTTGGATATGCCATGGGTGGGTTGTCTCGTGCGTTGTTTTGTCATAGGTTGGATATGCCGTGGGTGGGTTGTCTCGTGCGTTGTTTTGTCATAGGTTGGATATGCCATGGGTGGGTTGTCTCGTGTGTTGTTTTGTCATAGGTTGGATATGTCATGGGTTGGTTGTCTTGTGTGTTTTTTTGTCGTAGGTTTGTTTCCTCGTGGGTGGGTTGTCTCGTGCGTTGTTTTGTCATAGGTTGGAGATACCACTTAAGATAGGCATCCGAACAGGATATTTTTTTTTAAAATCGATATACTCTTTTTAATTTCTTAGCGATATGTGTCTTAAAAGCCCGTCAATTTAGATGATATTCTTTAGAAACAATTCAATCTAAAATTGTAAATTCTCTCAAACAGTTGATACAGATCATGCAAACCACATTTAACACATGCAACTCATGCAACTCATAAAACACAAGAAATCGATACAATTTATGCCAGTGATTCGAATCATACAACTCATTCAACTGATGCGCCTTATTCAACTCGTACAAGTCCTACAACTCATTCAACTGATGCACCTTATTCAACTCATACAACTCATTCAACGGATGTAAATCATAAAACTCATAGAGCTCATAAAAATTTAACCAAAAAAATTAGATAACACTGTGTAAATTTTTACTTGAATACAAATCAAACTGTCGTAAATGGCATGTCGAAATTTAAAACACCCCTGACATCCAAACCCTGCTCTTCCTTAAATTACGTTTAAAGACACTTGACTTCATGCACGGAAGCCAAACACTTTTGACCTTTCATAAATTGAATTGAACGTCTTCTTGGCATGGGCAGATGTTAATGCTAGAATAATGAAGTTTTCTGATGAGGACACAAGTCCATCTTAGGATAATGAAGTTCTCAGATAAACGTTATTTTTTAGAAGACAAACTAAGACATGCACAATTCGATCGAATACTCAACACTACAGCTAAACATAGTATAAAGACTAGTCAGCACACAATGGGGCAGTGATAAATTCATGCTAGGCAAGCTTGTCGATGGGATATGTGTGATCGGTCATATAGTACAGCTTAGTACTATAATTTAACATATAATACATACAAACGCATTACAAAATCAGGAGCGTATAAAATACATACATATGTGAAATACAACAACATGTGAAATACAACAACATGTGAAATACAGAAACATGTCATCAGAAACCTTTAATTGTTACCGGTACAACACTTGTGAAATAAAGTAACACTTGAAATTGTATTAACTAATTATAAGAGTGTTGGACTGCGATAAAGCTTTAAAAATGATTAATTCATTACACACGAAAAATGTGTGTCAATATATAAACAATGTTTTAAGCTTTTATAATAATTTTACATGTCATAAAATTAAACGTTTCGGCACATGCCTTCATCAGTAGAACAACCAAATATTTAAGTAACTATACATTACATTTACATAACTGCTACCGAGAAAAAGAGAAACACAAAAAAGAAGAACGGAAAGGAAGTGATTTGAAGTGAAATGAAAAAAAAAAAAACATTCAGTGTCGAGTATGAGCGTTCATTAGTAATTGTTGCGACTCAATATTATGTTCATTAGTTGTTGAACGCTTTTCCCGCGCTTGACTATTATAGTTAGTGAACGCTCTTCCCGCCATTGTATTTATGACGTATTTTTATGCTGATTCGTGACGTATTGTCTATGCCGTGTTGTGACGTATGTTTTAGTTGTGCGGCAGTCTTGAGTGGAACCTTGGAGTGATAGGATGTTTATTATATTTACTTAGATATTAAAGTTATAGTTATTATGAAAAGGAGTTGAGTTTGTTAATTGATAGTGAGAATAGTACCACGCTTCAACATATGAAAGAACTGACGAATGTAATCAATCCAAGAAGACGTTAGGAGTTGACATTCAGGAAAAACACATGGCAATATTGGCAGCTACGGAAAATGTTCGGATTTGGTTTAACCCGTTTGGAGTCAACGTACGAAATCGTATTAAACATGTATTCTCCTTATAGATCCTACCCGGTGAGTTACTAGTATACAGTATAGGAGTAATTAACTGCGATGTATGAAATGCCATCATTGGTTAGTGCCAGTGTGATGTTTAAAGAGCCGACAGAGAGCTTGCTTTTTTATGTGACAGAGGTGTTCTCTAAACCTGTCTCCAAGGTGACGACCTGTCTCTCCTAGATATAGTTTTTTACAAAGTGTAAGAGCTCATTTTTAAATTGTTTCGTAATTTAGTATTAATATAAATTTGATATTGAAATGCCATGCGCAAAAGGACAGGAAAGAATATATTCGAATGGTTTAGTTGGATTATATAATGCAGTGGTTCTTAACCTTGTTGGAGGTGCTGAGCCCACCAGTTTCAAATGCGCATTCATTTAATCCTTCTTAATAGGAAAAATAAATATGATTTTTTTTCAAATTTAAAACATACGTATATATTTTCCTGGTGCACAAAATGAACTGTGCATCAACATCAATATGTTCAAAGAACACAACCATTCAAACATGATTTTCACACAAAAAAACCCCCACACATAATAAAGAATATTTACTGCAAATCAGTGTGACTTCAGTTCAGTAATGCGCGGCTTCACCTTGGCAAGTGTCATTCTAGCAAAAAAAGTATGTTCCTTTTCTTCGTTTTATGTCCAGCATGCTCGAAAAGGATTGCTCGCAAAGCTATGTTGTAACAAACGGTATGAAAATCTCCAGAGCTTTCTTAGCAATAACAATAACAGGGTGCGTGACCGTTTGTTGACACCAAAACGTTGAGAGCCTTGTTGTTCTGAAGAGTTGCTGTTGAGCCTGGCTCTGCTGAATTTCAATGATTTCATCGAGGTGTTCATCATCGACATCTGTTGCCTCAACACTAAACGCGAACGGCTGTCTCGTCCATGCTGGAGATGACTCTCTTGTAGGGAAGTATCCGTCGAGAGACTTGGCAAGCTCATCGAAGTGAGTGGCAATTGCTTGCTTCAGTTCCACGGGTATGGAAATGTCTCCAGATTCCAGATGCATTTCGAGCTGACTTACATAGTCGTGTAGCAGCGGAAAGTTTGCAAAGTTATCGTTCTCTGTTCGTCGTTTCCATAACAGTAGCTTTTTTTTTTTTGTAAAGCCTTCGGGTTTTCTTCCGCTTCGATGATGTGGACTCCACCGCCATGCATCTGTTGATTGAGATGATTGAGGGCTGCGAAGGTATCAGCCCTGTACGCTAAAATGAGAATGAATTCATAATTTTTTAAGCAATCTGCATTATATTGTTGATGCTCTTGCAAAAACAGGGCTAATTCCACACGCACGGCAAAAAACACTTCAGGACCTGTCCCTGGCATAACCACCGAACGTTAGAATGGTACATGGGTTCCTCGAATTCAGAACCCATTTCTTTACACAGCTCACTGAAGATGCGGTGCCTGAAAGCACTATTTCGCAAATAGTTCACGCATTCCACCACAATTTTTAATACTTCTGCCAGTTTTGGAGGCAAGGTTTTTGTTGCCAACGCTTGCCTGTGCAGAATACAACGCGTAGCATTGATGTGTGGTGCACCAGCTTTCACTAGCGCACCAAAACCAGATTTTCTTCCCAGCATGACTGGAGCTCCGTCCAAAAAAAAAACTGCAGAAACCATATCCCACGAAAGAGTGTTGTCTTTGAAGAAATCATGAACAAGTTTCTTAATGTTGCTGGCTTAGTTGTTGTTGTAAAAAGCTTACAAAATAAAAAATCTTTCTTTATCACGTCGTCTTTCACACATTGCACGAATACAGCAAGCTGGCTTAGATTGGAAACGCCTTTGGTCTCGTTGAGTTGAAGGCTGAATTTTGCCAGGCTTAAAATCAGATCTGCAACTACTTGAGCCAAGATGTCTTTGCTCATGTCCTCTATTCTGTCACTGATGGTGTCATTTGAAAGAGGAATTTGGGATAACTTAACTACAGCCGCTTTTCAAAGCATGATATTCACCATCTTCAACGCAGCTGGTTTTATGAGTGTTTGACCAACGTTGTTTGGTTTGCACTGCTTTGCGATCAGATAGCAACTTCATACGATGCTGTGGGGATCGGTTTGTTGATGTGTACCAAGCCGAAAACAGGCAGAGTAGCCTTTTCATCGAATCTGGCTCTCTTCACCTTGAATTCAGCGAGCGTTGTATTCTTGTCTTTGCCATCTCCATGCAGCTTAACGAAGTGTTCTCTTTGTTTTGCCGGTGCTAGACTAGACTTGCTCAACTTGGCATTGCAAATCATGCAGTTGGAAAGCTGACTCCCCTCACGTTCACTTATACATGTCAATCCTTATTGTGCATATTCGTTCGACCATTTTCTGTTGTTTGCTCAACATCAACATAGTTAGTATGACGGGATTAAAATATTAAGAGAGAAATCACACGACGTACCACCACGACAGGCACAAGTCGACTACTGGGCCACGATACAGAAATAAAAGGTATGCTCAGTCGGTGTGCGAAATTGGGTTCGTTCTGCGCATGCTCGTCACAGCACGTGCATACACGATCAACGCGCGCTTGTATAGGTGGCGTTTGCACGATTCGTGACGTATGTGTGTCGTGACGTCAAGGGTTCCAGGATATAAAAATATCCCGAAACCGATACGTGTTATCTGGCTCTGGTGCACTTTCTTATTATAGCGCTGTCGCACGCACGCTGTCTATTTGAACTGACATCGGCCGCGGCTGCGGTACATCTGATCGCAAATCATTTGAGTCGGGTGTGTGTCTTGACGTCCGCCGAACACCTGGGACTGACTCACCGAACCCCTGGGGTTCGATCGAAACCAGGTTAAGAACCACTGAAATAATAGGTTCCCGCACGTTCTTTCGGCGGGGAGACCCGGCGCCCGGCGCCCGGCCTGAGCGGAGGTGTGCTGGTTGGGGGGGGGGTATTAAGAGCTCGCGCTCGACGACCCACCGACGCCATCTCCAATGTGACGTTAGTTGGATTATAAAGGTGTTGCGCTTGCAAAGAAATCTCTCTTAGCATCGGACCAGCTATCGTCCAATTAAGTGCATTAACAAATAAGTGAAGTGTAAAAGATACTGACCATGTTTTTTTTACTCAAACCTGGAAATTTTTTTCTCTTATTTGTGAAACGTATGCTGTGAATAATATATAGTGATGCAACCCATATGAACTTTCTCATGTTTCTACATAAGTAAGTATCGTTTACAATTATCAGTCACCTCTGCAAAGCAGGAAACATTTAATACAGCTATAAATGATAAGTAACTAAAGAGTGTTCAACATATACGATCACAAGACGCTCCACGAAGGGCGGTGTGAATTTACAACCACGTGAGAAAACAGAAACGTGTAAAATACTGAAACACTATTGTGAAACGGGTTACCAGTTGAGATAAAGATGCTCCCAATCTCCCTTAAACCCCCCCCCCCCCCCCCCATTTTGCAAATGAAATACATAAGCATATGAAATTTATTATACTGTGAAGTACAGCAGCATGTGAAATACAGGATAATATGAAATGCATTAGCATATCAAACACATCAGTATTTGAAACTAATCAGGGTTTGACAATGCATCAGCTTGTGAAATACACCATCAAAGGACAACACATCAGCATATGCAGTACAGCATCGTGTAAAATATTATATCAAATAGAAACATAGTATCAAGGATAAGCGCGAGCCGGCCCTTGAGTCGTTGGCTAGTTTTGTAGGATGTTGGATGTTCGGTATGATTGTTTTGCTGTTCGGAGGATTTAACTGGTGGTGGTATGTTGGCTAGTTCTAAATGATGTACGAGGTTCCGTAGACCGCTGACTGTTCTTTGGGATCTTGACTGGACCAATGATGTTTTGCTCTAAGTTTCATTTTTTTAATAACCGCGCGTGAGAGAACTGATGATGAATTTCACTCTTCTTAGAAGTATAATTAATACATATAATTGTTAGCTCTTTTTTTTTGTTAAAACACACCAATTAAATATGTGGTTTTTATTACTGTTTATTCTTTCCAAAAATATACTTTTATTAAATGTATTAAGTAATAAAAACTCAACCTTGAAATATACTTTTAATAACGGGAAGTGGGATCCGACCCGGACCTCTCTGGGATCGGGATCCCATTGTGAAGCGAAAGTTTTACAAAAATCATTTTAAATGTGTATTTATTGAAGACATGGTAATTGTTTTTTGTTTGTTTTTTTTTTACTACAGCTTTTTTTTTTTCTTTTTGACATGGTGCGTACTATCAATGTTAATTAAAAGGCTGTAGAAGTTGGTTTACAGAATGCAATCCCGGGAAACGCTGGGTATATTGGCCAGTTGTGGTCAAAACATTTGGGCCTGACGTCAAACATTTCGTTGTTTTTAGGTCTCATGCTGATGGCGAGAAGTTTATGTGTCATGTTCTCATGTCAAAGTTTCCACCTGGTCTATCCTCCTTGGTCATACAACGGACTATTTCAATTCAAAGCAACACTAGAGCTTTAGGATACACCATACGTTTTATTTTGACAGCACGAAGACATCAATCTGGTTCACTTTCAAGTTGAGACATGACTCCATAAGTTGGACAATTTTCTTCTCAGGAAAAACATCTCACAGCGAATCTATTTAAAAAAAAAAAAAAAAAAAAAAAAAAAAACAAAAAA
>CAXITT010000118.1:1040155-1050156 GCA_964033795.1 Lymnaea stagnalis
AAAAAAAAAAAAAAAAAAAAGAAAAAAAAGAAAAGCAACCTAATTAGCTACTCACCGTGCTGAGCTATTTACCTAAATTTAAATAGGGACACTTTCTTTGATTTCAAATATGTTAGTTACTACATAGATACCCTAATAAGTCGGTACCGCTATCCTTCAATACGCAACGAAAACAACGCCAGCACCCCTGACATCCTATTTAAAGTAAGCACATGTAAGCACATGTAAGCACATGTAAGCACATGTAAGCACATGTAAGCACAGGTGGACTATATGGGTTCCATCTTTAGAGACCGACCGAAAGTGATTTTCTAATTTCAGCCGAAATCGAAACAAGGCCAAAATTTTTTTAAAAAAATGACTATTGTCGGAAACCGAAGCCGAAACCAAAAGCTTAGCGAGACTCTCCGTCGAAACCGAAGCCGAAACCGAAATATTTAGATATACTGAAAATTCGTTCATGCATACATTCTGCATACATAAAAACAATAATCAGGTAATGTATTAATATTTACATTCTTTGTTATTAAAGAATGAGATAATCGTCAATATCAGTAAATAAACATTTAATGAATACTATCGAATACTTTTTCATTGATCATTTTAGCTTAAAAGTAATTTAACTTTCTTAGAAATGAATTTTAAAGTAGTATAGTAACAGAAAAGAGAAGAAAAAAGGGAGGGGGGGGGGGGTGAATTCATACAAAATAGATCTTTGAGTGGCCTTTGCTTTGATAATATAATTACAATGCTACCTAGACACATATCAACAGTATTTATTGGGGCTCTAATCAAGCCAATTTGTCACCTATATGTCAGTTATTAAGGCTGTCAAAATATCACAGACATGTGTCGCAGTTATCGTCCCACTAAAGCTTTGTGTTTTCACAAATTGCTGGCCAGATATCGCTGTATTAATATTTAGCCTCATACCAACGTTTTAGTCTATCTGTACTGGTGATGTAATTATTTCGTTAGGCGTCCAAACCTCCCTCACCCCCATTGTTTGGGGGGAGGGGGATATTTCTTTTTAGCCGGGTATCTTAAATTTTTTGCTCTGGCGGGTCTCGGCAAAGGATCACCAAAGATACCTTAATTGGTCGCCAAAGATACCTTAATTGGTCGCCAAAGATACCTTAATTGGTCGCCAAAGATACCTTAATTGGTCGCCAAAGATACCTTAATTGGTCGCCAAAGATACCTTAATTGGTCGCCAAAGATACCTTAATTGGTCGCCAAAGATACCTTAATTGGTCGCCAAAGATACCTTAATTGGTCGCCAAAGATACCTTAATTGGTCGCCAAAGATACCTTAATTGGTCGCCAAAGATACCTTAATTGGTCGCCAAAGATACCTTAATTGGTCGCAATGGAAACACATTGAGTTAATGGAAACACATTGAGTTAATGGAAACACATTGAGTTAATGGAAACACATTGAGTTAATGGAAACACATTGAGTTAATGGAAACACATTGAGTTAATGGAAACACATTGAGTTAATGGAAACACATTTAAACGTTTTGATGACACCGAATGCAAACGGAAGTATACGAGAAGGAAGTGGCCCACTGGATCTAGATATTGACGTTTGATTTTTAAATCATTTATATTAACTTCGCTTTTGTTCGTGTGTTTAGGGCAAAATCTTCGGATGGGTAATTGCCCCAGTTCCCGTCATCCTATCGAACTAAAACTAAGCACATAGACTCGGTGCCGATGACAACACATTGTGGTCAAATTTTCAGGGCCCCCGACCCCAATCTCCAAAAATCAAATTTTTTATGTTTTTCAAAGGGAGCAATGAATGAACTATGATTTGTCCCACGGGTGCGTGTTTTGGTGTGGAGATTAATTGTGCAGCTGTTGATATGTGCCTTGTATTTGTGACCGTATTTGGGTTTATAGTAAAAAGAAATGTATTTTTGAAGGGTAAAATGAAGAGAATGTGAAACGTGTTTTCACCAGATATTTACCGATTTTTATATAAACGCTTCTTAATAAATTATAAATCACGTACAATTATATAAATGATAAATCACGTACAATCAGATAAATAATAAATCACGTACAATTACATAAATGAAAAATCACATACAATTACATAAATGATAAATCACGTACTATTGCATAAATGATAAATCACGTACAATTATATAAATGATAAATCACGTACAATTATGTAAATAATAATAATAATAATAATAATAAAGTTCATTTCAAAAACACCCAAAGGCTCGAAGCGCGGTACAAAGTCAACAAAAAACAAATCTATAGTTTACCACATTTAAAACAAACACAACACGACAAAAACTAAGTACAAGCATACAATGGCAAAGTCTTTCTAGCCATTTCAACCATAAGCAACACAGCCATTATGCATTAACTGGAAAATAATGTTGACAATCATCCCAGAAGGTGTTTGCGAAATAGATGTGTCTTTAAATCGGATTTAAAGGACTCCAGTGATACGAGTATTACCAATCCATTAATGTTTTTTGTCCACAAAACTGTTTACATTGGTCTGGACCAAAGTGAAATTTATTATTTTTTGAAATAAGGACCACTAGGTTAACATGCAGCTGTAGGCGGTTTTCACTGATTATTAGTCCTATAACATACGATGACAGAAAGACGTCGATAAATAATGAACATCGGATTGCCAGTCTAGGGACAGACAGAAAGTCTGACTTCTGGTAGATGACCGAAAACCTGACTCCCTTTCAACCAAGACCGAAATTTAACTTTTCTGCTTCGGCTAAAACCGAATTTCGGTCGTTTTCTAATAGGGGTGTATTGGGTATTCTTTGTTCCCCTTGAGAGGTTTATGGCTTCCCATTATTTTTTATAGGCTCAAATAGGAACGATTGCCTGCTGTTATCCTTTCTTTCACCTCCGACATTCTTTTGACATTGGAGGAAGATTTAAAACAGAGTCATATGGTTGTATTGTAAAATTAAACGAAAGCTCCTAACAGACTCATATGGTTGTATTGTAAAATTAAACGAAAGCTCCTAACAGACTCATATGCTTGTATTTTGACAGTAAAATACGATTTCTAATAGACCTTTAAGTTTGTTTTATAACATTTAACGACATTGAGTTTTGTTTTAACTTCAGGATTCTACAATCGTTACATATATTTATTGTGTCTTGTTTTACATTTTGACCAAGTGTGTAAAACAGCAAATATTTCAACAATTGAAACTATTTAAAGTGACAGCAAAAAAAAAAAAAAAAAAAAAAGTTGTAAAAGTTTTACAGTAGCTGGTCACTTTATCAACATCCCTTTTATCGACAATAAATTATTTGACTCCAAAATTAGAATCACATTTCACCAACAGTCAAGTTGTTGATGTGTGCATTTAGATGTTACAGGCTGCCTCTTTGATGAATGTGCAGTTGATGTAGTCTGTGTCTATTAACGATGTGTCTGTTGATTATGTGTCTCTTGATGATGTGTCTCTTGATGATGCTTCTACTGTTGATGTGTCTCTTAGTGGTGTTTATCTTATGAGGTGTCTGTCGACGATGTGTCGCTTGATGATGTTTCTATTGTTGATGTGTCTCTTGGAGTTGTGTACCTTAAAGATGGGTTTGTCAATGAGATATTATGGAACGTGTTTTTTGTTTTATATAATTTGCTGTCAAATGTGTCCAATTGACAAGTTCACAAATGTCAGTATGTGATAAAAATAGTACAATTTATTTAATCTGAACTATTTTCGGTAAGATTGCATCGGATCCCATCAGAAACTGGAAAATATCCCGTTCTCAGAGATGGAGCAGACAATCAGAATCTTCCAATACATTAATAAGCAGACTTCAGTTAGCCATCTATAACTTCACACCGGCTGATGTTGGAGAGTACATTTGTTATTCAATGGACCCGTGGACAAGTACCTGTAGTTGTGTTGGATCTGTGCGAATGAAAGGTACGATTTGTCCGTCTTTAGCAAGGGAATAAAGCGGAGCCTTTGGGACGAGCTCCTTGGAACTGGAACAACTTGGAAGTGTACCGGAAATGTCCGGTAGATTTTTACATTGGCATCCGAATAAACGGAACGTTGTTCGTGACATTTGTTATACGGCCATTGAATTAATTTTAAAAAAAAAATCGAAACTAGGACATTTAAAATTTTATAAGTTAAAAGCACTACACTTAAATCCGTTTTGCGCAATGTGTTAGCCTCAGGGTCCACAAATCCAATATAATATATGTCTATAGATATGTATGTATTATTTATGATTACAACAAGAGCTTCTTCTATCAGTGGAAAGACTCATGTTGTCTTTTTAAAATAATAATATACGCTTACTCGGACGGCTCAGTTATGCCCGCAGCTAGTACTCCATTTACCTTAATGGCCTCCCGTTTAGCAAATGGTAGCGGGTACTGCCATGCTTTAACTGACTTGTGGTCAGTCAAACTGACTCGTGGTCAGTCAACTGTATGCGGTGCATAATCATCGGTGAGCCCCAGATTCGTCACTAAGCCCGTCCGCGCATTTCTTGGTACGTCTACGCATGACGTCCCTGTTTTACCGCACCTAACCCATCACTCGCGCTCACATCTCTGTAGTCCTTTGTGAAATGGATCAGCCTGTTTCCCCTCACTGAAAGAGGCATTGTACCTCCTCCATTCTCATCTCTTCTATAACAACAGCAGACACACTTTCAAATGGCTTGTCTCTTTTTAAATATACCTTCAACATGTTCCGATGGTATGTCCTTCTTTTGTCAGAGAACTTTTAATGATATTGACCACACATCAAACTCACTCCTCAACAATCCAAGGACATTTCCAAGTTATTTGTAACTTCTCAGTGGGAATCAAAATCAGCCCACTATCGCCAGGTTGAAAAATTTCCCATTTTAGCACCTATGTCGTACTGTTTCCTTTTTATTTTCCTGCTGCTCTTTCGAATGCTCATTGGCTAATTGCAGGGCGTCCTGGAGTCTTGCTCTAACAATGAGAACATGCTCATACTTGTGCAGGGTGTCCTGGAGTCTTGCTCTAATAATGAGAACATGCTCATACTTGTGCAGGGCGTCCTGGAGTCTTGCTCTAATAATGAGAACATGCTCATACTTGTGCAGGGCGTCCTGGAGTCTTGCTCTAATAATGAGAACATGCTCATACTTGTGCAGGGCGTCCTGGAGTCTTGCTCTAATAATGAGAACATGCTCATACTTGGGCAGGGCGTCCTGGAGTCTTGCTCTAATAATGAGAACATGCTCATACTTCTTTATCTCATCCGGATTTACTTCAACGGTCCATAGATCCTTTGAGATTGACAGAGGTCCTTTAAAAGAACGTCCGAACATCAGCTCAAACGGGCTAAATCCTATACCACCCTGAGGCATCTCCATGTAGGCGCAGAACTGCAGACCCCGTGTTACCCGGGGAACAAAACCATCATTGAGTGTCCTGCGTTGGCAATAAACGGACATTGATGGTACCTGTCGGAATTAAAACAGCACCTACAGGGCTGCCAACTGTGACCTTTTACAGTTAGAAGTAAAGGCAGAGACAGTGTAAGGAGCATGATCGGAGCCTACAGGGCTGCCAACTGTGACCTTTTACAGTTAGAAGTAAAGGCAGAGACAGTGTAAGGAGCATGATCGGAGCCTACAGAGCTGCCAACTGTGACCTTTTGCAGTTAGAAGTGAAGGCAGAGACAGTGTAAGGAGCATGATCGGAGCCTACATGTCTGCCAACTGTGACCTTTTACAGTTAGAATTAAAGGCACAGACAGTGTAAGGAGCATGATCGGAGACAACATGTCTGCCAAATGTGATATTTTACAGTTAGAAGTAAAGGCAGAGACAGTGTAAGGAGCATGATCGGAGCCTACATGTCTGCCAACTGTGACCTTTTGCAGTTAGAAGTGAAGGCAGAGATAGTGTAAGGAGCATGATCGGAGCCTACAGGGCTGCCAACTGTGACCTTTTGCAGTTAGAATTAAAGGCACAGACAGTGGAAGGAGCATGATCGGAGACAACATGTCTGCCAACTATGATATTTTACAGTTAGAAGTAAAGGCAGAGACAGTGTAAGGAGCATGATCGGAGCCTACATATCTGCCAACTGTGACCTTTTGCAGTTAGAATTAAAGGCACAGACAGTGGAAGGAGCATGATCGGAGACAACATGTCTGCCAACCATGATATTTTACAGTTAGAAGTAAAGGCAGAGACAGTGTAAGGAGCATGATCGGAGCCTACAGAGCTGCCAACTGTGACCTTTTACAGTTAGAAGTAAAGCCAGAGACAGTGTAAGGAGCATGCTCGGAGCCTACAGGGCTGCCAACTGTGACCTTTTGCAGTTAGAAGTAAAGGCAGAGACAGTGTAAGGAGCATGATCGGAGCCTACAGAGCTGCCAACTGTGACATTTTACAGTTTGAAGTAAATGCATCCATTAATAAATTAATATTAAAATATATATGTTGTTTTAAACGATACATTAGTACAAAGAAGGGTGAAAATACGACATGTCCTGGTAAATAAAAACCATTTAGCGTATTGTTGGGTAAGTGTGACAAGCCCTCGGGCCCAGTATGCGTTGTTATTCAGTGGAGTTGTCGGAAACCGTATGAACTGCATCTCATGTGATATTTTGCTGTCAATTTTTAGCTGTTTAAAATCAATTGTGTAATTATTTTTAACTAACAATCAATGTATTTGTTCTTAAATTATGTTGAATATTTGCGTTTTTAAGACCTTGTAACGGATACATTCAGTTTAGATTATTTTAAATGGCAACATACTTTCTTGGAATTCGATAAATTGGGACTTTAAAAGATTGGGAACTTGTTAGATTTGGAACGCGATACATTAAAAACTCAAAAAGTTGAGAACTTGATAGATTGTGAATTGGAAACGCGATAGATCGGGAATTCGATGGATTGGGAGCTCGATAGACTAAATAGATTTGGAACTTGATAGATTGGAAACTTGATACATTTAAAACTTGATTGATTGGGAACGCGATAGATTGGAAACTAGTTAAATTGGGAACTCAATGGATTTGGACCTTGATAGATCGTGAAGCCGATCGAGATTCTGGTTCGGATTAAGGTCGGACTACGAGCCACAACCGATAACAATAATAATATTTCCTGATTTGATCTTTCTTACCCGACATGTTTCATCTGACGACCTTAAGCCATAAAGCGTTTGAAATGGTTGACCCGGGCTGATCTCTCTTGAGTTTTCAGCATCAATGCTTATTTTATTAATGGATTTTGAGCAAAATTTGTGGATGTTTTTTAAGATTTTGCTTTCCATAAATTGAAATTTTCGAGACGTGACGTATGTGAAAGCTTATAAGACAAAATTACGCCTCACTTCATGACATTAAAAAAAAAATGTACACACCAAAAAAAAAATTAAAACAAAAAGGAGTTTAAGTTTCCATATAAAGCCACTTTTTAAATACAATTATCAAATAAATATAATGGTATTTTAAATAATAATTCCCCAGTGGACATTTGTTGTATAATAATAATTCCGTCCGTTCTCATTACGCACCGTTCTGCGCTCTCACTCTCTGCTTCTTCAGTCGTGCGCTGTGATCATGTACGACCCTGATGCACACAACCACCCCCCCCCCCCCCCCCCCCTACTCACCGTGCTGAGCTATTTACCTAAATTTAAATAGGGACACTTTCTTTGATTTCAAATATGTTAGTTACTACATAGATACCCTAATAAGTCGGTACCGCTATCCTTCAATACGCAACGAAAACAACGCCAGCACCCCTGACATCCTATTTAAAGTAAGCACATGTAAGCACATGTAAGCACATGTAAGCACATGTAAGCACATGTAAGCACAGGTGGACTATATGGGTTCCATCTTTAGAGACCGACCGAAAGTGATTTTCTAATTTCAGCCGAAATCGAAACAAGGCCAAAATTTTTTTAAAAAAATGACTATTGTCGGAAACCGAAGCCGAAACCAAAAGCTTAGCGAGACTCTCCGTCGAAACCGAAGCCGAAACCGAAATATTTAGATATACTGAAAATTCGTTCATGCATACATTCTGCATACATAAAAACAATAATCAGGTAATGTATTAATATTTACATTCTTTGTTATTAAAGAATGAGATAATCGTCAATATCAGTAAATAAACATTTAATGAATACTATCGAATACTTTTTCATTGATCATTTTAGCTTAAAAGTAATTTAACTTTCTTAGAAATGAATTTTAAAGTAGTATAGTAACAGAAAAGAGAAGAAAAAAGGGAGGGGGGGGGGGGGGGAATTCATACAAAATAGATCTTTGAGTGGCCTTTGCTTTGATAATATAATTAAAATGCTACCTAGAAACATATCAACAGTATTTATTGGGGCTCTAATCAAGCCAATTTGTCACCTATATGTCAGTTATTAAGGCTGTCAAAATATCACAGACATGTGTCGCAGTTATCGTCCCACTAAAGCTTTGTGTTTTCACAAATTGCTGGCCAGATATCGCTGTATTAATATTTAGCCTCATACCAACGTTTTAGTCTATCTGTACTGGTGATGTAATTATTTCGTTAGGCGTCCAAACCTCCCTCACCCCCATTGTTTGGGGGGAGGGGGATATTTCTTTTTAGCCGGGTATCTTAAATTTTTTGCTCTGGCGGGTCTCGGCAAAGGATCACCAAAGATACCTTAATTGGTCGCCAAAGATACCTTAATTGGTCGCCAAAGATACCTTAATTGGTCGCCAAAGATACCTTAATTGGTCGCCAAAGATACCTTAATTGGTCGCCAAAGATACCTTAATTGGTCGCCAAAGATACCTTAATTGGTCGCCAAAGATACCTTAATTGGTCGCCAAAGATACCTTAATTNAAAGGCTCGAAGCGCGGTACAAAGTCAACAAAAAACAAATCTATAATTTACCACATTTAAAACAAACGCAACACTACAAAAACTAATTACAAGCATACAATGTCAAAGTCTTTCTAGCCATTTCAACCCGGAGCAACACAGCCATTATGGAAAATAAGGTAGACAATCATCCCAGAAGGTGTTTGCGAAATAGATGTGTCTTTAAATCGGTTTTAAAGGACTCCAGTGTCTGATTGTTTCTGAGATTGACAGGAAGGGCGTTCCAAATTGTTGGACCAGCAAATGCGAAAGGGCGCTTTCCGTAAGTCTCAAGGCAGAAACTGTGCGAACCAGTAATACATGCACATGTGTGTTGAATCGTCAAGAACAATGTTCAGGAGCATGATGTTGATGATGAATTTCACTTGATGATTCATTGAAAAAGCCCAAGTTTCCTTATTTTTGTGAATACAAAAATAAAATAATGAAGTTGTTACCACTCCCTAGGATTATTCAATATCATTCACCTTTGCCAAGACAACCAGATCATGATAATGATCAATCAAAATAGATGCCATAAATGAATGAATTGAATAAACCAAAGGTTCCTAATTTTATTTTATTTTTAAATTAAGCAAAATAAAGATAGTATAAATATTGCCATTCCATCAGGTTTTCTCCATAAAACTATTAGCATTTGACGAGGCTTAATTGAAATTCAAGTTTAGGAAATAAAGGAAAAATTACGCCATTATGCAGCTGTGATCAGCTTTGCAGAGTATTAGTCATATAACATACAATGATAGCAAGACGTCGAGAAATTTGATATATCGGATTGCCGGCCCAGAGACAGACAGACGGTCTGACGTCTGGAAGTTGACAGAAAACCTCACTCACTTTCGGCCAAATGGTCGAAAGTCTCAATCAATTTCGGCTGAAACCGAAAGTAAATTTTCAGTTTCGCCCGACACCGAAATGAAACCCAAATTTAACTTTTCTGTTTCAGCTCAAACCGAAATCGGGCCACACGTGATAAAATGGTGAAATTCGGCGCTGAAAACGAAGCCGTAATTCGGTCGGTCTCTACATCTGGAAATATTATTAAAGACTATTACCGTCTTTTCATATTTTTACACGCCCAACGTGCTCATCCCCCCCCCCCCCCCCC
>CAXITT010000118.1:1053924-1079364 GCA_964033795.1 Lymnaea stagnalis
GACAGTGCCCGCTCTTCCGGGGAAAGCCAACTGAAGCAAAAATATGTCCAACAATAAATCAACTGGCACTGCCCCCCCCCGACACCCCCCAAAAAAAAACCTTTAGTGCCGCCCCCCCCCCCGGGGGTTAAAATTTCTGAAAGAAACACTGGTCACCGGAAAATATTAATATAGTCCAAGAGTCGTGGACAAAATGTGAGTTGTGAGTATTGAAAATAGTTTGGGAGCATTGCTTGTGACCCTGATAAAGTGCCTTACTTTTAGGTATGTTTAGTCAAATGTCCAGCCCCACCCCCATCCCCCCCCCAACACTCACTATCTCATTTTTAAACTATTTATTTAAAAAAACTATTTTTTTTCAGAAGCTTGTATAATTTTTAAATTTAAATTAAAAACAAATTTTTTTTTGTAAAATTACCGACATTTTGGATAGTTAATTTCCAATGGTCGTTTATTCATATGAATGAAATAGTAGAAAAAGTCATGTGGATTCTTTACTCAAAAGACATGACAATGTGAACGTTTCGGCTATTAATTCATTATAGGATGTATCCATAGTTTAGTGGATAACTGGCTCAGTGATTGAATAATTGGCTTTGTAACACGACGACTTTTTATCTGAAGTCGTTTTCTATATAAAAGTGGTGTGAAGAGATGTATGGGCACAATTTTTGTCCACAAGTTGCCCGTGCGACGCCTTCTAATCGTTAAACTGGAGCTGAGGTCACCAAACGTTTTTTTAATTGGCGGGCAGGATAACGGACAAAATGCCGAGCGCGGGCCGGATAATCATTCTGTACAATATGTCCAAGCCAGAACAAAAGTTCTGGGGGAAAAAAGACGAGCAACTGCGTTCAGTGTTTCATGTTAATCATGGATGAGTGGCGTGCAAAGCACTGGAAAAAAAAAGACAACCCTTACATATTTTTTATTGATTAAAATTTGTCTTATCAAAGAAGGCGGTGTTAGCGAAGAGAGAGAGAGAGTTCCATCAGAATTGTTGCGCACATATTCGAACCTCACAAACTAAGCAGCCAGAAAAGTTAGGGAGATTTATAAAACTGACGTTCGGCTTACAAGATATCATCCATGTTTGGTTTGCAATTGCTGCATCCAATCAAGAGAATGGTTTTCAAATGTTCATCAGTTATTCTCGTTTGGTGTGTTGATGCCACGTACTTTATTATTGAAATAGTTTGCCCACAGACAAAAGTTGTCCCAAACACTGATGCCCGTAACCAGCGGCCGAAGTTCTTCAGTTTCAGAAGCTCAACGTCAGGTTAGCAGCGGTCAAACTTAACACGTTTTCCTTCTCTGTACGTATCTATCAACTAGTCATTAGCTTTCCATTCAATGAGCTCCAACTGTTGTTCAACTTGCACATCATCAAGGTTACAATCAAAAGGATTCTGGAATAGATGAATGTCACTCTAAATTCAGACAAGATTAGACAGTCTCTCCAAGGAATTCTTATTCAAGTCAACATTTTTTATTTTTTTTTAAATTCGGAAAAATCGAGGTTGACATCTTTGTGGATTTTAGCACAAAACGGTTTGAAACAGAAAAAATGAGATAGATCTTCTTTTTTTCCAGTTGTGCTTTAATTACAGCTTTCTCTGAAATCCTTTGATGATTCTGTAGAGCTCACAGATAGGGTTATCCTTTCCAAGAAGTTTCAAGTATGATTCATTAACGTGGTATGTGACGTCGATCAGAAACGACTGGTTTCAGTACTCAAAAATCATCTAAGTCTTTCCCCACAGAGTACTTGCTGATGGTTTCCTGATGTGCCCCACCAGACCTTTATTCACCCCTAGCCATGATGTTGCCTCCATCAACTTTGGCTCATCGAAGGTGGTTCCCCTAAGATTATAGTGTACACTAGTTTTTGCACTTCAATGAAAATGTCAATCTCGTTGTTATTCCATGTATGCTGCAAACGGATGCGACTCTTTCTGAAAGTACAAATTAACACCAAAAATTAAAAATAAACACGAAAAGTTTTGAAAGATCAATAGACTCATCCAGCGCCAGAGGATGCCACGTCAATTCCCAGCTTTCTAAAGTATCTCTAGCATTATGTTCTCCCCAAGTTCTTCTGTTCTCCGCACAATTGAACTTGCCCAAAAGCTGATAGTTCCAAACGTGGCGACTATATTTTTTAAATATCCCCCGTATGTTTTCAATGCTCCTCTTCCTTTCACCCATTTACAGTTTGTGGTAATTATCAGGCTATGTTCTGGGTGACTGGGCTGAGTATTGGCCGACTAGGCTTACCGCTTAACTAAGCTTAGTTTTGGATGACTGGTCGCATTGATGGATGCATGGGCTTAGGGCTTAATGCGTGCTTCTTGCCTGGACGAAGAGATAGATGTATTGGTTTTGTTTTTAGGTATCGTCTTGGTGCTGGATGCCCGGTCTTAGCTCTAGATGCCTGAGTTTTGTGCTGATGACTGTGGTTAGAGCTGCAAGAATGGGCATAGTGCTGAATGCCCGTGTTTAGTGCTGAAAGACTGGGCTTCGTGTTGCCTGACTGGGCTTAGTACTGGAGGCCTGGGGTTTGTTTTGGGTGTTTGGCATCAGTGCTGGATGCCTGGTATACGCTCTGGATCACTAGGATAAAAACTGATTGATTGTGTTTGGTGCTGGATGACTAGGCATACTGCTTGATGAATGGGCTTTTTTGTAGAAGCCCGGCCTGAACTCTGCATGACTTGAGTTAGTGCCGCAGCATGACTGGACATATTGATGAAGGCATGGGTTTTGTTGTGTATGCCTGGGCTCTGTGCATGATGCCCCGGCCTAGGGCTAGATGCTTGTGTCTAGGGCTGAATGACTGGGGGATAGGGCTGGATGCATAGTCGTATTGCTGGATGCCTGTCATACTGCTAGATGAATGGACACACAGCTAGACGATTTTGTTTAATGATTGCTACGTAGCTTTTGTGTTGGCTCATTGATGCCCTGACATAGAAAAGTATGCCTGGGTTTTTTTAGGATGCCTGGGCTTTGTTAAGGATATATAAAGCTTAGTGCTACATGCCTGGGTTTAGCTCTGGATAATTAAGCTACGTAGCGCTTGATGACCGGACTCAGTAATGGATGACTTGTTTTAATGATGGATCAGTAAGCCTGGACGCGTTGGATTAGTACTGGATGCGTGGTCTTAATGCTGGATGAATGGATTTAATTATGGATGAATGGAATTACATTTTAAGGACTGGGCTCTGTGCTCGATGACTGTGTTTATTACTGGATGACTTTTCTTAAAGCGGATGCTAGGGCCTAGCTCTGGATTACTGGGTTTAAAGATGGATGCATTAGCGTAGTGCTGGATGCGTGTCGAATGTCCCGGTTTAACGTTTGATTAGCGTGCTTTAATCTGGATAACTTGGTTTTTATAATGGATGCCTGGGTGTCATACCCAGGAGGTCTCAAAGACACAGAAACATAACACTTGTTTTGATGATGAATGGGTGGGCTGAATGCTGGATGACTTGCTATACTATTGAATGCCTGAGCTTAGTGCTAGGTGCCTGGGGCTTCGTCCTGGACAACTAAGCTTATTGCTTGATGAATTGGTCTAAGAATTAATGCATTGGCTTAATTATGGAATGCGTGGGCTTTGTGATGGATGCTTAAGCTTAGTGCTGGATGCTTAAGCTTAGTGCTGGATGCTTAAGCTTAGTGCTGGATGCTTAAGCCTAGTACTGGGTGCTTAAGCTAAGTGCTGGATGCTTAAGCTTATTGCTAGCTGCTTAAGCCTAGTGCTGGATGCTTAAGCTTAGTGCTGGATGCTTAAGCTTAGTGCTGGATGCTTAAGGTTAGTGCTAGATTGGTTTGGCGTAGTGCTGAGTGCGTTGGTTTCATGATGATCGATTGGGCGTGGTGCTAGATGCGTGGGTGGTTTTGGATGTTTGGGCTTAACGCCAAAAGCATGGGCCTTAGTGCTGGATTCGTTGACTAATATCTGGCTGCATGCCGTGGTTAACTGCTGGATGCGTGAGCTCCATGATGGATGATTAAGCTTTGTTCTGGATGCATGAGATTTGATTTGGACGCCTGGGAGTAATGATGGATGCGTGGGCTTGATGCTGGATGCGAGGTCTTAGTGCTGGATGCGAGTGCTTAATGCTTTATGTGTTCTTATTGATAGATGCAGAGGTTTAACAATGGATAGGATGGCTTATAAATGGCTGCGTGAGCTCAGTGCTTGATGCCATGGCTAAGCCTGTGCTTAGTACTGGTACCTGCCATAAAGATAGATGTATGAAGGATATTGGGGCTTTGTTCTGGATGCCTAAACTTCGTGCTGGATAACTTATCTTAATTATAAATACGTGAGCCTAGTGGTGAATGCGTGATGAATTCCTAGGCTAGGTGATGGAGGCCTGGAATTTGTGATGGAAGCCTTGGCTTATTACAAGTTGCCAGGGTCTAGAGCTTGTTGACAGGGATTAGTGCTTTGATGAATGGACATTTTTCTGCATGGCTGAGATCGGTATTGGATAACTGGGCTTTAAAATGGATGCCTGGGCTTTGTGCTAAATGTCTTGATTTGGTCCAAGATGCACGGGCTTTATTCCGGATGAGTGGTTTGGTGCTGAATGTCTGTTCTTAGTGCTGCAGGACCGGCGCTAGGGGATGGCGAAGTGGGCGACGCGGAGCCCCGCGCGCTGCCGTAGTATATTTATAATATACCTAACCCTACTAATAGTTCCTAATCCAGTCAACCCAATATTCGCAGTTATTAGATAGTGAAATGGTCTGAAGGTCAGTCTGTCTCCCATACTACCCCTTTGAGATGAATCTCGGGAAGATTTCTGGGCGCATGTTAAGCAGACGAAAGAGAATTATCAGGAAATTTTATGCTGTATATAGACCCGTTAACCTTTTGTACAGCCCCAAGGCCCGGCACCCTCCTAGCGCGGGCCCTTAGTGCTGGATGCCTGTGATTACTTCTGGATAACTGGGATTTGTTCTGGATGTCCGGACTATGTGTGATATCTGAATCTATGATTTGTTCGCGATGCCTGAATTTGTTGCTTGATGCCTTGCTTAGACCGCGATGCCTGGATTTAATGCTGGATGCCTGAACACAGTGCTGGTTGCCTGACAATTTTTCTGGATGCATGGGCTTACTAATGGATCCCTGGATTGATTTTTTTAGATGCGTGGGTTTAGTGTTCGAAATGTGGATATAATGATGGATGCGAAGGCTTAATGCTGTCTGATTTGATTTGATCGTGTATGTGTGGGCCTAGTGCTGGATTCCTTGATTTTGTGATTGATGCCTGTGCCTAGTTCTGTGTTTCTGTGCTTAAGGATGCATTCAATGATGATCCTCGTGGCTTGATGCCTGAGATAGGATTTTAGGGAAGGATGCCTCGGTTTAGTTGTTGAAGCATTTATCATTAAGTTCAAGAACGTATCAATACGTCAATGCACACATGGGCCAACTTTTTTCAGGAACCCGTTAGGGTATGGATCTGTCACCCTAGACTCTGCTGTCTACGACCTAACCCCACCCTTCTCCCCCTCCAAGTGTCTTGTCTGACTAGTAGTCCGCAAGTAAGCAAATACACCTCTGACTTTCAAAGTGTCTGCAAACTGTCTGTACCATTTTGTGCGAAAATAGTTAGCCAAACAGTTTTATGCCTAGGTACGATACTTAGTACATCTTTCCTAACCAGCTCTCCGTGTTACATCTCCAGAATCAACTGATAAATGAACGATCTTGGAAAGCCTGGCTTCAAAATGTTGGTATGAAATATATCGATGAGCAGACGTTCTTAAAGGTCGAGGTGACCGACGCCCAGTGTAGTGATTCGGGAAGTTTTAAATGCGTTGCATTTTATCAGTCACTTTATGGTATAGTAAACTGGGTACTTTGTACTTATACAGATGTCGTCATCAAAGGTAAGCAAAATAGAATGTCTTTTGCCGGATGAGATATTTCTTTTTATAGTTTAACATATTCCATTAATTTGTAACCTGGTTTTAACGTATCCAAGTCATTATTTCCCTGTCCTTAACAAATCCCAGTTATTTGTCACCTAAGTTTAACATATCGCTGGGTAACCCAAGGGAACATCATTGGATGATACAGCTGGGCACCAGTGACGTCGCAGGAGTTGTCGGAATGTTTCATTGTATCAATGCTATTCGCCTTTCGGGACTCCATCTCCGCGTTTGATTTCAGAGTTGCCTTCTCTTTGATGAGTTGCCGTCCAAGGTTAACGACTCCCATCTACCCGGGGTGCTGGTGGTGTTTTTGCTCTAGCTGGAACTTGAGATTTGCTCAGTTTAGACCACTCGGCCACCCAGCACCCTGGGTTAGTCCATTCAATACGGCACAGTTATATCAGTGAAATGTAGTTAACATTAAGGCACTTAAATTCCATTCAACCTTTAACCTGTGACCTATGACCTGATGATTTTTTTTTACCTTTTAGCCCCGCGCTCTGTTTACTAAACCTTTGTCGTGTAGTATGTCACAAATGAGCTCATACTTTTTCGTGTAGTACGTCACAAATGAGCTCATACTTTGTCGTGTAGTACGTCACAAATGAGCTCATACACGTAGTATATCGGAAGGAACCTAGCTAATTGAACAAAACATGGAAGATATCAGAACTTATATCATTGAACAAGATATTTAGCAAATCAGAAATAACTGAGCTCATTGAAAAAAAATACGTAGCATATCAGAAAGAACTGAGGCAATTGAACAAAACATGGAACATATCAGAACTTATCTCATTGAACAAGATATGAAGCCTATCAGAACGTATCATATTTAGCAAGGCATTGAGCATATCATAGCATAGCTAATTGAACAAGACATTTAACATATCACAAATTAGCTACATTAAAAAGAGATGTAGCGTATCAGAATTTAGCTAATTGAACAATACATGTAGGATATGAGAACTTAGCTAATTGGACAAAACATGTTACACACCCGAACATAGCAAACTTAACAATAAAAAAATAGCATTTTATAACTTAACTAATTAAGAAAGAGTTATTGCATTTTTGAACTTCGCTAATGAACAAGACCTGTAGCATATAAGAACTTAGCTAATTGGAAAAAATATTATGTAACTTATCAGAAATGTGCCTATTATACAAGACATGTAGCATATAATAACTCAGCTAAATGAACAAGACATGTAGCATATAATAACTTAGCTAACTGAACAAGACATGTAGCATATAATAACTTTGCTAACTGAATAAGACATGTAGCACATAAAAACTTAGCTAACTAAACAAGACATGTAGCATATAATAACTTAGCTAACTAAACAAGACATGTAGCATATAATAACTTAGTTAACTAAACAAAACATGTAGCATATAATAACTTAGTTAACTAAACAAGACATGAAGCATATAATAATTTAGCTAACTGAACAAGACATGTAGCAGATAATAACTTATCTAACTAAACTAGTCAAGTACCATAAAATAACTTAGCTAACAAAACAAGACTGTAGCATATAATAACTTAGCTAACTAAACAAGACATGTAGCATACAAATAACTTAGCTAACTAAACAAGACATGTAGCATATAATAAAGCCAACACGGTCAGTGATAAGAGATCCTGTTGAATATTGATTTTAGGAAGGAGGTATTCGATGATTTTTCTGGAGGTGTAGTATCCATCGGCAACGCGTTTGTGTCTTGTTCCCCAATGATGAAGCAAAGTATGAAAAAAACCTTTGACAGCTTGTCCTCCATCTTTATTCACCTTTGGGTTTTATGTAAGGGTCTTGCATCAAAATATGTCAAAATCTTTACAACATAACAATTGGAGGATTTCAAAAATACTATATGTTTCTATGTGGTAAATTGTGCATTAATGAATGCAATAAAAGTGGGGGTTAAATATTTTGTAGCTTTGTAATACGTCAAGCAGTTCTAGATGGGTAAAATCGAAAATTTGTTTTTATTTGGTCAAGTTTTAACATCAGACCACTCAGGCTCTGTACTGAGATTAGAGCTAGACCCATACCTTGAATTCTGTGTTAAGCCTAAACCCACTGTCACTGTAGAACAAGCTCAAGTTGGAGGGATAGAGATGGTGCCATATGGTCCTTTCACTTTTCTGTTCCCCTTGCCCAATTGTGGTCACGTTGTGGCTGGAGAAGTAAAATCCTCATCACTGCTTTCAAATAGCTATATACCACCGAAATCCTCGTCGTCATCATTATTTTCACTCGAGTCCAATGAATCATCCAAGATAATTAATTGGCTTGCTTCTTCGGCAGAAACACATCTAGATCCTGAGCTACCGTACTGAATATTAATATCAGTAGAACTTCCATAACAATCAGCTGATGTTTTTTAATATATCCCATTTATATGTCCCCTGAGTTTAACATATTCCATTAATTTATAACCTGGTTTTAACGTATCCAAGTCATTATTTCCCTGTCTTTAACAAATCCCAGTTATTTGTCACCTAAGTTTAACATATCGCATTTATTTGCTTCGTGTTAAACATATCCCAGTTTTTTGTTTTTTTTTTAAACGTGATAAAACGAGCAAAAAAATCTCAGAAGACTTCGTACAATCCACAAGAACAATCACAGACACGAAGCCAAAAGTCTTCTGAATAAAAGTTTAGAAAGCTGATAAAAAATATTTGACTGTAAAAGTTTAAACACTAAAGACATGAAACAAAGCATTGACGATGCACTCGGCGGCGAAATGTATTCAGCTGAAAACGGTGTCGCGTACTTCGGCGAAACGTATCGAATAGGCTCAGTTATTGGTTCCCTGGGTTTTAACATATCCCAGTTATTGGTTCCCTGGGTTTTAACATATCCCAGTTATTGGTTCCCTGGGTTTTAACATATCCCAGTTATTGGTTCCCTGGGTTTTAACATATTCCAATTATTGGTTCTCTGTCTTTTAACAGATCCCAGTTATTGGTTCCCTGGGTTTTAACATATCCCATCTATTGGTTCCCTGGGTTTTAACATTTCCCAGTTATTGGTTCCCTGGGTTTTAACATATCCCAGTTATTGGTTCCCTGGGTTTTAATATATCCCAGTTATTGGTTCCCTGGGTTTTAACATTTCCCAGTTATTTGTTCCCTGGGTTTTAACATATCCCAGTTATTGGTTCCCTGGGTTTTAACATTTCCCAGTTATTGGTTCCCTGGGTTTAACATTTCCCAGTTATTGGTTCCCTGGGTTTTAACATTTACCAGTTATTGGTTCCCTGGTTTTAACATATCCCAGTTCTTGGTTCCCTGGGTTTTAACATATCCCAATTATTTGTTCCCTGGGTTTTAACATATCCCAGTTATCGGTTCCCTGGTTTTAACATATCCCATTTATTGGTTCCCTTGATTTTAACATATCCCAGTTATTGGTTCCCTGGGTTTTAACATATCTCAGTTATTGGTTTCCTGATTTTAACATATCCTAGTTATTGTTTCCCTGGGTTTTATCATATCCCAGTTATTGGTTCCCTGGGTTTTAACATTTCCCAGTTATTTCCTTTGGTTTAAAGTATGCATTTCAGTTTTAAAAAAAATAAAACCATTAAGGCTTCTCGTCTAACACGGTTTATTCAAATTATGCAGGCAAAATCAATATCGAGTAATGATCAATATTATTTTTATGCAAAAAAAATTATTAACATATAAGTCATTTCTCCAAAATGTGGTGATTGTTGTAGTAATATCTACTCATGTAAATCTAATTAAAACCTTTTGTAATTACACGTGTGAATGACTTAAAAAAAAAATCACATCACCTTTGACTTACTTCAGCGCCTTTGTTTGGGTTTAGTTTTGATGTGTTTTCAAGGGAGCAGAAACTCGACTTTGTGGAAGGGGAGACCATAAGTATGATGTGTTCTATACAAGTAAGTTGCGATGTTTTCTATACCAGTAAGTTATTTTACGATATTTTCCATACGAAAATTATGTATATGTGCCATACAGTAAGTTCTTATATGTGTTCCAAACCAGTAAGTTATATTATATGTTCCATTCAAGTAAATTCTTTTATATGTTCCATGTAAATACGATTTTTAATGTGTTCCATATAAATAAGTTATTTTATTATATGTGCCATACAAGTAAGTTCTTTCATATTATCTTCCATACAAATTAGTTATTTTATATGTTACATACAAGTAAGTTCTTGTAATTTGTCCGACAAGTCGCCATTGGTTTATAGTAAGCTTAATAAAAAAAACTGTGTGGCTCACGTGGTATTCTTGATCGGTTTTCTCATTGGCCTGGCCTCTAAAGTCCTTGTTCTTAAAACAATACGATTTTTTTAAAATGTAAACTTTGTAACACTACATAATTTCCAGGGTCCCAAGGACGTCGTTTTTGATTGGAGATTCGGTCGAAAACAAAGAAATGGTGAAATGTTGGACTACAGTTATCCCCACCATCGACATATCAAAACGACAGCAACACCTTCGACCAGGCCTGGCTTCGAGAACTGCCCGTACTACGAACATAGGTCACAGCTCAGCTTCACCGCAGAGAGACGTTACAACGGCTACACATTTTTCTGCGACGTCTTGACCCCTGGAAAATTATTTCGCAGGAGAAATGCCACAATCTTTGTACAAATTCGTAAGTCATACTCGCTTGAACTTTAGGAATGTTGTGATGCTCGTTAAACTTTTCAAAATTTTAGCTTTTTCTGATAGACATAATGTCCATACTCTTAGTCGTCATACATGGAGGAAACCGGGTCTTTCCCTATGAATAATTGCTATTTTACAACTTAACACGGGTACTTATAATGGTTGCTATTTTACATCTCAGTAACTAAAAGTTATTAAAATAGTTGTTATTTCAATTTAATACAAGTTCTATACACAAGTTGTATTTTACACCTTAATGCAAGATCTTAAAATGTTCTAGTTTACAATAATTCAAGTTCTAACAATAGTTGCTATTTTGCAAATTGAAGATATGAGGGGGATAGCGTTCAAGCTGTCAGTGTCGCAGAGCTTAAAGCGCCAATGAGCTCGGAGAAACCTTTCGTAATCAGCTTTGATTCAGTTGCTGCAATTCTTAAAATGGTCACTCAAAAATGTTTTCTTGTAGTAACTTTAGTAAGCCTGTAAGGGAAATATATTTTTTCCCAATTAATTCCAAAATAATGTATTTAATCGTGGTAACAAGGGGGGGGGGGACTGCAATTATGTTACTAAGAAAGGAAAACGGAGAAAAAAAAGTGTTAAAAAACCTGAAAAAAGGGAACTCAACAAAACGAAGAACGTGTCGACTGGAAGCCTTCGGCAGCGAACAAACATAAAAAAAAGAAAACCAAATAAATTGACAAATTTATAAAAAAGATATGTAATCGTGACATGTGTGTGTATTGTGACATGTTTCTGCATTCTTACATGTTTGTGTATTGTAACATATTTGTGAATTGGGAAATGTTTGTGTACCATGTCGTGTTTGTGTATTATTACATATTTGTGTATTGGAATATGTTAGTGTATTGTAACATGTTTGTGTATTGTGACAAGTTTGTGTATTGTAACAGGTTTGTGTATTGTGACATGTTTGTGTATTGTAACATGTTGGGTATTGTAACATGTTTGTGTATTGTAACATGTTTGTGTATTGTGACATGTTTGTTTTTAGGGACATGTTTGTGTATTGTGAGTGATTGTGTATTGTGACTGTTACGCACTGACTTGTATTGTAAGAAATGAATCTCCTATTTTAATTGTAATTTGGCTCGTTGTAAACAGTGCCTAACAAAAGACGATACCATACAATCAGCAATATTAAAGATACGACCCAAAACAGTTTCTAGTTACAATTAATTAAGATTTATTAAGTCTTAAGATAATTACAAAAGAAAAGAAAATAGAATTACAATCTTCAACTTACAGTATGGTAGATCTTGTACCGGTACACAGTTAACACAGTGAGAATAATGTGCCAATAAATAATGCGAAATAAACACATATGAGCACATCAATACACACAGAATAAAACACGCCTCGTAAAGTTAATAAAATCTATCTGAATCTCCGTCCGTGCCTGTCAATCCCTTATGTAGGTCGCGTAAGCCCTGCCTTCCAGAAGACTTATGACGTTTCTAGAACAATCACATTCATTCTACAAAATACTATTTGGAACATATTAATTATTTTTTAGTGGTTGGCGGCATAAACACGACAGATCAAACGACTAAGCCTCACCCCTCTGTGAACACAACGTCTCATGCGGGGTCAATCAGAGGGCACGCACGTGAAAAATTATGTAAACAAGCTCTATATAACAGTGACATGTTTGAGTATTGTAACATGGTGTGTTATGTGAGATGTGTGTGTATTGTGACATGTTTGTATATTGTAACATGTTTGTGCATTGTGACATGTTTGTGTATTGTAACATGTGTGTGTATTGTAACATGTTTGTGTATTGTAACATGTTTGTGTATTGTGACATGTTTGTGTATTGTAACATGTTTGTGTATTGTGACGTGATTGTGTATTGTGACATGTTTGTGTATTATAACATGGTTTGTTATGTGAGATGTGTGTGTATTGTGACATGTTTGTGTATTATAACATGGTTTGTTATGTGAGATGTGTGTGCATGGTGACATGTTTGTGTAACGTAACATGTATCAAACATTGTGTACTTGTGGTTACACTTTTACGTCACATGTTTATCAGACTCTGCAAGTTCTCCTCTTACACAGTCCACCACAACATTGGGTACACTCAAAAAGTAAGTCATCTTACACAGTCCGCCTCAACATGGGGACACTGAAAATGTAAGTCCTCTTACACAGTCCACCACACCATGGGGTGCACTCATAATTTAAGTGCTCTTACACAGAACACAGACCACCATAATATGGGGACACTCATAATTTAAGTGCTCTTACACAGAAAACAAACCACCATAATATGGGGACACTCATAATTTAAGTGCTCTTACACAGAACACAGACCACCATAATATGGGGACACTCAAAATGTAGGTCATCCTAGACAGACCACAACAATTTTTAGGACACTTAAAATGTAAGTCCTCTTGAACAGACCAATACAACTTTAGGACAAGCAAAATGTAAGTCCTCTTACACTGTTCACCACTTCATTAGGACAATCGAAATATAAATCTTATTTCTAAATGTATATGACAAACAGATTTCAAAACTAGCATTGTCTTTTTCCTAAAAAATAACGGCTATTGGAATGGACGAAATAGGCTGATTTAGGTATAAACGACATAGGTGGCTATTCGGAGTGGACACATTTCAAGGGGCGGCGATGTCCAGGCTAGAGAAAAGAGAAACACTCTGACTACGAAGTTTCAGATGATCCAATTCTTGACTCGAAAAAAATTCCCGAGCTATTTGTTTTGACCAGGTTATGAAATTCAAAACCATTCAGTTGATGGTCGATTTTAACAGTTATCATCTTACAGTTATCATCTCAAGTTATGATCTCAAGTTATGATCTCAAGTTATGATCTCGAGTTATCATCTCAAGTTATCATCTCAAGTTATCATCTCAAGTTATCATCTCAAGTTATCATCTCAAGTTATCATCTCAATATTATCATCTCAAGTTATCATCTCAAGTTATCATCTCAAGTTATCATCTCAAGTTATCATCTCAAGTTATCATCTCAAGTTATCATCTCAAGTTATCATCTCAAGTTATCATCTCAAGTTATCATCTCAAGTTATCATCTTACAGTTATTATCTCAAGTTGTCATCTCAAGTTATCCTCTCAAGTTATCATCTCAAGTTATCATCTTACAGTTATTATCTAAGTTATCATCTCAAGTTATCATCTCAAGTTATCATCTTACAGTTATTATCTTACAGTTATCATCTCAAGTTATCATCTCAAGTTATCATCTCAAGTTATCATCTCAAGTTATCATCTCAAGTTATCATCTCAAGTTATCATCTGAAGTTATCATCTTACAGTTATCATCTCAAGTTATCATCTTACAGTTATCATCTCAAGTTATCATCTCAAGTTATCATCTCAAGTTATCATCTCAAGTTATCATCTCAAGTTATCATCTTACAGTTATTATCTCAAGTTGTCATCTCAAGTTATCCTCTCAAGTTATCATCTCAAGTTATCATCTTACAGTTATTATCTTACAGTTATCATCTCAAGTTATCATCTCAAGTTATCATCTCAAGTTATCATCTCAAGTTATCATCTCAAGTTATCATCTGAAGTTATCATCTTACAGTTATCATCTCAAGTTATCATCTTACAGTTATCATCTCAAGTTATCATCTCAAGTTATCATCTCTCAATTGTCATCTCACAGGATCTCATTAAAACCGTTTCCCGGTTAAGGGAGGGGTGGGTAGTGGTGATATACGTGATGGTCGCTACAGCGCTACGCTGAAAAAAAAAATGTTCTGTGGACCCAAAGTTTTAACACCTCACTCCTTTAAAAACAAATTTACATTTTTTTTTTCAAAGTTAAACTCTTTTCACAGGATCTATTATCAAAAGAAAAGAACATGGTTTCCGCTTTCATACAAAATAGTTAACAAAAATTGATTAACAGCTTACAAGATAAGCAGTTACATAATTTCTATGTAGAGTTAAATTAGTTTCTGGGAAAAGTTTCAGAAATATCATTATATTTTCCTTTAACATATTTTATTACTAAATCATAATAGTGTACAAAAAATAGATGAATTCTATATTTGGAGACCATTATGATTAAAATTTTAAGGTATTTCAGATTGTAAAGATCTGGATGAAATGAACAATACATACAAAAATCTTAATTTGAGATTAATTGAAATTGCTTACATCTAATTTTTCTTTTCCATTTCGTTCCTCTAGCGAATGCACCGGGAACTGAAGCTCCAATCGAGTAGAAAGAAACATACCAACTGTCAAATACAAAGATGCCCAGTTATGTGAATATCTCAATATAATACATATGTGTGTTTTGCAGTGTGCATATATGTGGTGGGTCAAATTGTTGTGAATGTGGTGAAAGTTGGCGATTCAACAAACCGGTTAAAATTTTATTCATCATTTCCTGTGGATTTTGTGATGCCAGTGGTTGCTTCACTGTGTTTTTAGAATTGGTAATGTGTTGTCAAGTGTTGTTATATGTTGTCAGGGGTGATCATGTTGAGTCAGAAATTGTTTTTTTGATGTCAGATCGGGTTATGTGCTGGTCAAACGGGGTAATGTTATGTCATAGGTCGTCACGAGTTGTCAGAGCTTCTTGTGTGTTTTCTGAGGTGGGTTTATGTTGTCTGTGGTAGGTTTATGTTGTCAGAGGGGGTTTTATGTTGGCAATGGTTGGTTCATGTTGTCAGAGTCGTGTTTATGTTGTCAGAGGTGGGTATATGTTGTCAGAGGTGGGTTAATGTTGTCAGAGCAAGCCTAGGGACCACATCGCTCAAATATTCGTGTACCATCATTATCGTTTATTGCGTACGTGTCAATGTCCAACATCATCAACCCCAAGCGTCCATCGGGTCTATTTATTCGCTAGTTCGAGGTTTTGAGCGGAGGCTGAGAAGTTTGTTCAGATACGGCAGGGAATTAACCATTTATGCTTAACATTTGACATTAAAGTTGTAAGAAACGATGCCGAAACGTATGTTCTGATAATTCCCGTAAAAGCAGGTTTGCAGGTTTGTGAGTGCGCCCAGGGTGGCGCCAAAGTACGCGCCACGAATTATGAAAGCCAACAAGGCGGGCGTCTCTTTGAAGAACGACATGTCTGTATGATAGAACATAGTGAGGTTGGTGTCAGTTATCAAGCGGAGATGTCTTGTTAATATGGTGTAGAGGACAACTGGATGTTATGAAGTCTTGGACAACTTGTTAACATGATGTATGTGACAACATAATGTTTAGGTGGATAGGACAACTTAATGCTATGATGTTTTAGTACAACTTGATATTATGGTCTATGGGACAATTTGATATATGGTGTATAGGACAACTTGAGGCTATGGTGTATAGGAAAACGTGTTATTTACAGTGTATAAACAGAACTTGCTATTTTTTTTTAATTGGATCACTTGTTATCTATTGTGTGTAGGACAACTTTTCTTTATGGTGTATAGTACAACTTGTTTACATTTTGTATAAGACCACTTGTTATTTATGGTGTTTAAGACATCTTGATTGGTATGTTGCAAAGAAACCCTTGCTTTTCACGTTGTAAAAGACAAAATATTATTTATGGTGTATAAGACATCTTGATAGGTATGTTGCAAAGAAACCCTTGCTTTTCACGTTGTATAAGACAAAGTATTATTTATGGTGTATACGACATCTTGATAGGAATGTTACAAAAAAAACCTTGCTATTTACGTTGTATAAGACAAAGTATTATTTATGATGTATACGACATTTAGTTATGTATCTTGTATGGGACATATTTAAATATTTATTTATACACGCGTTGTAAGCTTTATTATTTTTGTTTTCTATTTTGTTTAAACAACTCTGTTTTAATTAGTTAAACAACTGAGTTTCTGATCTGTTTAAACAAATCTTGCTTGAATTTTGGATTCAGTTATAAGACAAAGCAACACTAAACAGATTCAGGTATTTCAGAGAAGAAAAAAAAAAAATGTTTTCACTGAAAAGGTGACCTACTAAGATTTATTTACTGTAAAGCTGACCTACTGTTGTTTCCCTGAAAAGCTGAGCCACTTAAGAGTGAGTTTTGAACTTCCGGATTTATGACTCTTTCTTCGTGTTCATAGATTTAAAAATGGTTCAAAGATTTTAAAAAATTGTTCAGAAATGTTTCACTTACAATTTTTGAAAATATAGATAAATAAAAAATTTAAGTTTCAAATTCGCTTGTTCCTTCTTTATCGCTACTGAGGTGTCCTCAGAAGGCATGTGAACGAGGCATTGTCTAATCAGGTGTTCTCAGAAGGCATGTGAACGAGGTATTGTCTAATCAGGTGTGCTCAGTAGTAATGTGAACGAGGCATTGTCTAATCAGGTGTCCTCAGAAGGCATGTGAACGAGGCATTATCTAATCAGGTGTCCTCAGAAGGCATGTGAACGAGGCATTATCTAATCAGGTGTCCTCAGAAGGAATGCAAACGAGGCATTGTCTAATCAGGAGTTCTCAAAAGAAGTGTGGAGGGATGGAAATGTAGCAGTAATCTTCTCAGGTGTCCTAAAAGGAAATTAATGGGCTGGGAAATGGCGCTATTTCTAATCAGGTATCCTCAAAAAAGGAATTTTAGCTTGAGCTATGGATATATAGCATCGAATTTGGTGTCTTCAAAAATAATGTGGTTTGGGCGCGATGGACATGGAGCTGTGTCTAATCAGGTGTCCTCGAACTGAGTGTGAATGTATAATAACTACCAACTCAAGTCTGTGCTTTTATGTAAAATCTAAGCTTTATTCGCCATTCTACATTTTTTTTTTACCTCGCATCACGTGATCACTCACTATAGTTCTCCAAGCAATATTTACACAACTTAAGTTTAAACATTAATGAAAAGATCTCACCACGTCCAGTCATACACTGTGACAACAATTCATGACAATCTGGTCACAAAGTTTAATCAATGCATGACGATGTTTGAATACTTTTATAGCGCTTTTGTCCCTGCTATCTTAGCATGCTCACAGCACCCCTGATTTCTACTTAAAATCTATTTAAAGAAAAAAAATTAAATGTTTACTAAACGACTCTTTATCATTTCGAGGTTCCCTTAAAAATCTAGGCAAATTTTTCCATAAATATCTTCAAAATATCGCACTTTGTATGTCTTTTTATGTGTACATCTACACTGGGAACTCTCAGTAAGGATTGTGTAAAGAGCACAGATTCTATATTATGGAAACATGTTTAGAAATCAGATTTTCAATATATTCTGCTGTAGAGCGTTCTATACCACAGGACCAGAAATTTTCGGTCGGTGCAATGACTCACAGGAAGCCAATGGAGATCTCTAGGAAATGAGGTGATGTGTGCAGCAGTAATGAGTACCTTCTGGAGTCTCTAAATTTGGTTTTGAGGTAAACCCCACAAACAACTGTTACAGTAATCTAATACACAATGCAATAATCGTCAGTATATCATACTGTTACATTGTCTAGGCAAAGGCATACTGGATTCACAATCTTATATATGACTTGTGGCCGAATCTTTGTGGCTTTAATGATGTTAGCTTTGCGTTGCATTATTGCTGTTACAACTTGTTTTAAGAATGCGAATCATGTCTACGCAGCTCTACTTTATTGTTTGCCAACAGCAATCATCCACTGAACATTCTTTCAGAACACAGCGCTGGAGGATACAACTTCAAATCATTCACAGCTTTTGACAACGATATTTGTTTTGTTTTTTTCCATATGACTATTTTGATTCATTTGAGCAGAACTATTGAGTTATCCACTTAAGAAAAGAGATCCGACAAATTCGTGTCTAATCCAATCAAGTCTAATCCAATCAAGTCTAATCCAATCAAATCTAATCCAATCAAGTCTAATCCACAAGGACAAAATTAGTTATAGTGTTTCTTGGCTCAAATTTTCTTACAATATGAGGACACATCGGGAGAGTTGTGAGGCATTAACTTCAAAATTATGAAAAAATGATGAGAACATTTTGTCACGGAAATGGGATCTTGGCTTCTCCTCCAAAATTGACGTCGACAGCCAGATCGTAAGCAGCAGGTAAGAAAAAGTGTCATCTTGCAAGGTCCTCCGCTAACTAACCTTGTTATCTCTGTGAATATGTCATTTGGGAGACGAGAAGAGAATTTTTTTAAAGCTTGTAAGAAACGATTTATCCCCAATTCCGCTCTGATCACGTCCAAGCTGTCCTTCACTAGATGAAAAAGAGGGTCAGTGTTATCAATTATTAATAAGTTAAAGAGTAAATAGTACAATATTAATTAAATTTATATGTACAGAGAGTTTTCTATGCAATAAATTTTAATTTTACTTCTTACCTATGCCTTCCTACCCCATCTGGGGCATGGGCCGTCTACAAGAATTTTCCACGCATCACTCATGTGCTTTCCTTTCCAATTGTTTCCAGGTGTAGCCCATATTTTGTGTGTCTGCCTCCAGCTCGCGTCTCCATGTGTTCGAGGCCTTCCTCTCTTTCTTTTTCCTTGTGGGTTCCATATTAGGCATTGTCTGGTGGTGCTATCTGGGGGTTTTCGGAGCGTATGCCCTATCCACCTCCATTTTCCTTTATGATATTTTCATCAATGGGCACCGGGTATTTATTTTATAGTAACTCTTTGTTGGTTATAATATTTGGCCATTTGATTTTCAGGATCTTTCTTCGACTCCCATATTTTCTTTAATAGCACAAAGGCTGATCTAGCTTTTCCAATTCTAGCCGTTACGTCCGCAACAGATCCGCCATTTGTGTCTATATAGCTGCCTAAGTATGTGAAGGACTACTATTTCTTCCAGTGCCTTTCCTGCCAGACAAATATGCTCTATTAAATTTTAAGTTTCACACAATTGATTTTTGTGTGTTCATTTTTTAAATTTTCTTCCTAAGCATTAAAATTCAGTCCAAACTCCGAGATATAAGAATGCCCCAAAAAACACTTGTGATAAGACAGTCCGACAAACATTTAGAGGTAAGACGGCCCACGAAACACCGACAGATAAGGCAGTCCCCCAAACACCGAAAGATAAGACAAACCCCCAAATAACGAGATATAGGACAGTCCCCCAATCGACAAGAGATAAGCCCGTCCGCAAAAAATTGAGAGATAAGACAGTCCACCCAAACACAGAGAGATAAGAGAGATGAGACAGTTCATCAAACATTCAGTTATAAGAAAGTCCAACAAAAACCGAGCGATACGATAGTTTATTAAAGAGATAAGAAAGCCTTACATCACCTAAAGATAAGACAATCCCCAAAACACTGAGAGATAAGACAGCTCACAAAACACCTAGACATAAAAAAGTTCCCCACAACAATGAAAAACAAGACAGTCTCTAACCAATGGGTTTAAGAGAGTTCGCCAAACACTGTGAGATAAGACAGTTCACCAGACATCAAGATATACTGTAGTCCTCAAAACTATGTAGGTGTAGATCTAATTTATAATATGATCTCGCTTATAATATCTAGTCTATAATATGATCAATTTTTAACATGGTCTTGATTATAACATGATCTAGTTTGCAATAAGATTTTGTTATGATAAAATCGTGTTAGGATATGATCTTAAATATCATATGATCTTGATTTAAATGTGACTTATTTTATACTTTGATCTAGTTTATAACATACTCTTTTTGTACTCAACAGGATCTTCTTTATAATATGATCAAGTTCAAAGTATGATCTAATTTATAATAAGATCTATTTTATAATAGAATTCTGTAAAAAAAATTGATATTGTTACCACAAGGTCTTGTTATAATATGATCTTGTTATAATATGATCTTGTTATAATATCATCTTGTCTATAATGTTATCTAGTTTATCCAAGATTTTGTGTATAATAAGATGTATTGATAATACGATCTTGCTTTCTGCACCTCTGTTATTGTTCTTATATAACTGCACAATGTATTGATTATCTTACATGCTATTATTTGTTTTCATCTTCAAAACTGTCATCAGAACGGACAACTGGTTTTTACACTTCAAATCCAAGCTTCTGAACGCAGATGTCGCTGATGATCCATACGTGCAATCTAATAGGTAACGACTTCGGATGAGTTCAGATTTATCAGAGAGTCGGAATAGCAGGGGAAAAGGATAAGGGTGTTTAAAGGTTGAAGTCAAAGTTTTATGCAAGATTAAACGTAGAGGGTGTATCACAAAACGTAGAGGGTGTATCACAAACGTGATGGGTGTATCACAAAACGTAGAGGGTGTATCACAAAACGTGATGGGTGTATCACAAAACGTAGAGGGTGTATCACAAAACGTGATGGGTGTATCACAAAACGTAGAGGGTGTATCACAAAACGTGATGGGTGTATCACAAAACGTAGAGGGTGTATCACAAAACGTGATGGGTGTATCACAAAAACGTAGAGGGTGTATCACAAAAACGTAGAGGGTGTATCACAAAAACGTAGAGGGTGTATCACAAAAACGTAGAGGGTGTATCACAAAACGTGATGGGTGTATCACAAAAACGTAGAGGGTGTATCACAAAAACGTAGAGGGTGTATCACAAAACGTAGAGCGTGTATCACAAAACGTGATGGGTGTATCACAAAACGTAGAGGGTGTATCACAAAAACGTAGAGGGTGTATCACAAAAACGTAGAGGGTGTATCACAAAAACGTAGAGGGTGTATCACAAAACGTAGAGGGTATATCACAAAACGTGATGGGTGTATCACAAAACGTAGAGGGTGTATCACAAAAACGTAGAGGGTGTATCACAAAAACGTAGAGGGTGTATCATAAAAACGTAGAGGGTGTATCACAAAAACATAGAGGGTGTATCATAAAAACGTAGAGGGTGTATCACAAAAACGTAGAGGGTGTATCATAAAAACGTAGAGGGTGTATCACAGAAACGTAGAGGGTGTATCATAAAAACGTAGAGGGTGTATCACAGAAACGTAGAGGGTGTATCATAAAAACGTAGAGGGTGTATCACAAAAACGTAGAGAGTGTATCACAAAACGTGGAGGGTGTATCACAAAACGTAGATTTTATAAGACTAAACGTGGATTTCCACATATGCGGTATGCGTTGATTAACACGTGGTACAATTCGACCGGCAACACTGTTTCTATATGTCTATACACATCCAACATCTATAATGTATTTTTTTTTTTAAATTTTTTGACAGGAACTGCATTAAATAAGAAAATGTCAAAAAAAAAAAAATAAATAAAAAGAAAATGGGTTTAGTATTCGTTTCCATTATTTTGTAACATTTTAATAATGTATTTTTTTTTTAAATTTTTTGAAAGGAACTGCATTAAATAAGAAAATGTCAAAAAAAAAAAATAAATAAAAAGAAAATGGTGTTAGTATTCGTTTCCATTATTTTGTAACATTTGAAATTAGGGTCATTTAGTGCAGTGGTTCTGTTTGGGGCGATGACCGAACGCCTCTTGGTCGTAGTACAGTACCACTAGCGACCCGGTGGTGACGCATGGGGTTAAATGTACCCTCAATTGTATACAGCAGAGTATATATTATCTTAATCTGTTCAGAAAAGTTTAATTAAATCAAACGCTAAAACGGTTTACTTTTAATTATAACAATTGTTGGCACCCCCCCCCTACCAACCAAGCGGCGCCCAGGGCACATGCCGTAGCTTGTCACACTCGTTACGCCACTGATTCTAATGACCAACAGGTATGTGCATATGTCCTTCATAAGGTTAACACCAGTATTTATGTTGGGTGTAAGTTGAGTGTGTTATGTGTGTCAAGTTTGGACGTCTCAAAAATTATAGTTAAGGAAAACTTAATAAAGTAAACTTAACTGCTTCCATCCACCCACCGATCCATCCATTCAACTGTCCACCTATCCATCCATCCACCAATCCACCCACTCATCCTTCCGTTCACCCATCCAGCCATCCACACGCACACCCGTCCAGCCATCAACCACTATACTCCTCTTTCTCGCTAATACAGGCCTGCACAACATACGGCCCGCGGGCCACATGCGGCCCGCCAGCACACAATAATAGCGGTCTGCGAAGTAGTTCGTTATTATTATTTTCTTAATAGCTATCCCCGTGTCCTATTTTCTTTCGGTCCACTCAAGTTTTTTATAAAGTGGTACGGCCCGTCTTACATTTTGAGTTGTGCAGGCCTGCGTCTAATCTCATTTCTTGTTCATAGGAAAAATAAATAGCCGGGGATTCAAGGTGTAAAGAGGTACATATATTTTAATGGCTATTTTTATGTTTATGGGTCACGTGAGGGTGATAATTAAAAGAAACATTAAAGAACACATTTTCAAGGACCAGGGCTGCCACACCTTGGGAAATTTTCCAAGATCTTGGGAATTCAACTCCATTCAGGAAAAAAAAACTCACTTTTTTAAAAAGAAATTCCCAAGATCCTTTAAAAAAAAAAAATACCATATATTTTGATGATCTTGGGAAATCTTGGGAAATGTTTTATTAAATCTTGGGAATTAAAAAAAAATGGTAGCCCTGTCAGGGACTGCCTCTTTAAAGTTTAAGGTCTGTGTCAGCAAATTCGACTACGATGAACACAGTACGTCATAAAGTGTAGTATGCATACTATCCGTGTGAGACATGAACTAATGTCAGCATTGTAGCACATCGCCGCGTTCATAACGGAACCTCTGCCATAACAGTTAGCAGCACCTAGCTCGAAATAGCCAGCAGAGATTTCAATGAAATGAGGTCAGTCCCATTCAAGCATTGGCACAGGTTAATCAACACACTACGCCCTACGTCAGCCTGCGTGCTGTCAGCAGAACGTGATATGAAGACTTTACCAAGAAAAGGAAAAAAAAAAATATGTGTGTTGCGAAATCGTTAGGGCTATGAGACAGGATTACGTATGGATGTTTTGGTGGAAAGAAATGAATGTTTTTTTTTTCAATTGTATGCCTCGAAATATTAAAGCTATGAAGAATCAAGTAGTACAGAGTCAGAGTAAGTAAATTATTATTAATTTTCTTTTTATTAATTGGTGAAAAAGTGAATGTTTGTTTCTAACCATTCATTGTTTTATGGTTAAGTTGACAGATCAATAAGTAATCAGAAAAAAATTGATTTTTCTGGAAAATGCATGAGATATAGATAGCAACAAGTATTTTATATTTTGTATTAATATTAGTTAAGTTTGTGATAGTTAAACTTAGTTAAAGGACTTGCTAACTTAAATCATATTAACATCAAGATGAGCGTCTCATGAAATGAAAGCCGGTTAAGTGTGTTGGATCAAGGCCCGGCTAAATCTGAGGACGGCTGCCACGTCGTCTTTTGTGTGTTTATTATAGTTGCAGTGAATTAGGATTCAGGTTAGGTTGAGTTATCGATGTAGGGTTCAGGTTAGACATAGGGATTGATTTAGGGTTCAGGTTAGGCATAGGGATCGATTTAGGGTTCAGGTGAGGCATGGAGATCGATTTAGGGTTAAGGTTAGGCATAGGGATCGATTTAGGGTTCAGGTTAGGTTGAGTGATCGATTTAGGGTTTAGGTTAGTGTTACGCACTGACTTGTATTGGGAGAAATTAATCTCCTATTTTAATTTTAATTGGCTCGTTGTAAACAGTGCCAAACAAGGATGAACCATAGAGTCAACAATATTAAAGATACGACACCCAAAACAGTTGCCAGTCACAATTAATAAGATTTATTAAGTCGTAATATAATTACAAAAGAAAAGAAAATATAATGACAATCCTCAACTTACAGTATGGTAGATCTTGTACCGGTACACAGTTAATACAGTTAGAATAATGTGCCAATGAATAATGATGAAGTGCGAAATAAAAACATATGAGTATGAGCACACAAATACACAAGGAATAATACACGCCTCGTAAAGTTAATAATATCTATCTGAATCTCCGTTTTTCCGTCCGTGCCTGTCAATCCCTTATATAGTTTGCGTAAGCCCTGCCTTCCAGAAAGACTTATCACGTTTCTAGAACAATCACATTCATTCTACAAAATACTATTTGGAAAAGATTAATTATTTTTAGTGGCTGGCGACATAAACACGACAGATCAAACGACTAAGCCACACCCCTCTGTGAACACAGCGTCTCATGCGGGGTTAATCAGAGGGCACGCAAGAGAAAAATTATGTAAACAAGCTCTATATAACAGTTAGGCATAGGGATCGATTTAGGGTTTAGGATAGCCATAGGGATCGATTTAGGGTTTAGGTTAGGCATATCGATCGATTTAGGGTTTAGGTTGTGCATAGGGATCGATTTAGGGATACATTCGGGAAATTCGATAAACTAGTGGCAGTCGTCCCCGTAAATTACCCAATGCCCTATAACGTAACAGTATGTTACCGTTATTAAATGTGTCGCGGCATAATCACTGGACCATTTTACATCCATTTATATTACACATATGTGTGTGTGTGGGTACAATTTGTGTCCTACGTTGATATGCCTATGAGGTGAGGCAAGTCCTTGTGGGGGGGGGGGCACGGCAACGTATCTCTGTCCACGTTCGTCCCGTGTTACACAACTTGTCTCTACCGTCCTGTGTTACACAACTTGTCTCTACCGTCCTGTGTTACACAACTTGTCTCTACCGTCCTGTGTTACACAAATTGTCTCCATCGTCATCTGTTGAACAACTAGTCTCTACCCAGGGCCGGCCCCGGCTGCTGGCGAAATGTGCAAGCTTAACTTTGGCTCCCCTCATAAGTACAATCATTATAAAGGAAAAAAACAACTAGGTATCCGGTAGTGAGTTTATTACCTAATATTTTTTTTTTTTTTTTTTTCAAACAATGAATTTTT
>CAXITT010000118.1:1079578-1099556 GCA_964033795.1 Lymnaea stagnalis
TGTCTCTACCGTCCTGTGTTACACAACTTGTCTCTACCGTCCTGTGTTACACAACTTGTCTCTACCGTCCTGTGTTACACAACTTGTCTCTACCGTCCTGTGTTACACAACTTGTCGCTACCGTCCTGTGTTAACACAATTGTTCTCTACCGCCCTGTGTTGCACAATTGTTCTCTACCGCCCTGTGTTACACAACTTGTCTCTACCGTCCTGTGTTAACACAATTGTTCTCTACCGCCCTGTGTTACACAATTGTTCTCTACCGCCCTGTGTTACACAACTTGTCTCTACCGTCCTGTGTTACACAACTTGTCTCTACCGTCTTGTGTTACACAATTGTTCTCTACCGTCCTGTGTTACACAATTTGTCTCTACCGTCCTGTGTTACACAACTTGTCTCTAATCTTTGTCGTCCAGTGTTACACACACGATTATCTCTCCGTCGAATTTACCCATTGAAAGCAGTTTTAGAAAAATGATATGCTATCTCTTATATATATATTGCTTCTGGAGTGTCCTAAATCCTTTTCAACCCCTCGCCCCACACCCACTCCATATGTTTATAAAATTAGTACTGAGGACAAAAAAAAGGCTTTCACGCAGCGAACGTCATGCGTGATGGTTGCACTCCAGTAAAGAGGTTGTTGATTTTTTTTCCTTCAGGGGGAGGCGACTATTATATTACCGGATGCAGGATAAAACAGTTGGTAGGACTATCGTTTAAAGTCCCCCGCATATATTTTGGAAAATTAGAAGTTAACATTTTTTTTTTTTGTAACCCTAGGACCCACCGGGTATTTTCTCAAAATATCCGAATCCAGTGTTAAACACCTGCACCCGTTTGCGGCCGAGTACTCTGTTTAGCATCCAACGCTGTGTGTGAGACCGAGTGACATACTATTGGGGACAGAGTCGTGGACTCTGCCACTGCTGTGTGCGACACCGAGAGACATACTATTGGGGACAGAGTCGTGGACCCTGCCACTGATGTGTGCGACACCGAGAGACATACTATTGGGGACAGAGTCGTGGACCCTGCCACTGATGTGTGCGACACCGAGAGACATACTATTGGGGACAGAGTCGTGGACCCTGCCACTGATGTGTGCGACACCGAGAGACATACTATTGGGGACAGAGACGTGGACCCTGCCACCCCTGCGACTGCCATTGACCTCACATAATCAAAGTGGCACAAAGTTGGTATGTGGAGAAAATTTAACAATAAACTTGGAATGCAGGAAGTACAAAGTGACGAGTGTTGGGGCGGGAGGAATGTCTGATGTGGGCCGTGGCTTCAACAGATGTGTAGCTCTGATATGCACGTTCACCATACACGTATGTCATTAAACATGTGTCTGGCAGGTGCATCTAGTTGAGCCCACAATACTTTAATTATTAACATAGTCAAGTAGCGCTTGGGGGAGTGGGGGGTACCTTCAGCCCCGAGCCACACTTTTTCTAAAAAGAGAAAGGCGGCCCCTTTTTTTGAATGCAGGATACATTCGTGAGGGGGTGATTTGCCCGCCCTGAGTTACACTCAAATCCTATCCTCTTTAATGTGTGTGTGTGTGCGTGTGGTTTAAGTGGAGGTGGAGGTGGGGGGATCCCTCATTTAAAAAAAAAATCTTTAATAATGTTCGCACCTAGCCCCACCCCACTTCCCACACGCCCGAGGGGGTCATAAATAGGACTATGAGTTTTTGTTTATTTTAAAACTACAATTCATTAATGGCTAATTCTGATTGTCCCACTGATAGTGTGCTCAAGTTTTATGCATTAAAATGGAGAGAGCATAACAATGCCTTGTAATGTCTTCAATGCTTTCAATGTGAGTATGAGATAAAACTGCCTAAAGAGTTGAGAGGAAATTCATGCAAGCAAAACGTGTGTCTCTCTCTCTCTAGATTTTGCCCCATGAACCTAAATGTCGTTGGCTCGGAGCAGTACCTCGTAACGTACTGATTACACAATTTATTCTGAATCAGGCGTTCAGATATCCTCAGAATTATTTTTAGGAGCGGTGGTGCTAAGTTTAGTTCATTATTTTATTTTCTTGGTGTACCCTAACGCTGTCGCGTGGGTCCTTAGATACTTAAAGGGTTCAAAGTTGTGTTTGAATTTTTTCCCCTTCAGATTATCATCTTAATTAAATTCAGGAGAGAAGGGGGAGCCGAAAAGTGAGACGTGAGGGGGGTAGCGTCTAGTGCACAATAAATTATTTTAAGAAGTTAATTTTTTTAAGCTAAAAGCAGATCAGTTACATTTAAAAGATAACGAAAAAAACAACAACTTTGAATCACAATATAAAAAAAAAAAGAAATAAAATTTAAAAAAAAACAAAAAAAAATCCAAAGAAATCCAGGCGTCACGCTGCCATCAAGTAATAGATCACTCTCTTGTTTTCAGACTGTGTTGTTGGACTATCGCACGTGAAGATGACCAAGGCTTCAAAATGAGTGGCGGCCCCTTGACTTTAGCTGTACTCGGTTTTACAGGGGGGGGGGGGTTGGGGAGAGAATCGCTCAGTTGTCAAGATAAGTTTGCGACCTGAACGTTACGTCCCCTTTTGAGATCAACTCTTACGATGAACGCACAAGAATGGGAGAAACTTAGAAACCACTGGAGCAAGCTAATTCAGCTCTACCCTCCTGAAATATGTTGTTTTTTATTCCAAGTAAGATCATTTAAACGCGTTTCTGGTACATTTTATTCTTCAGAGTAATACCTAAGGGTATGATAGAATGGTATAACCTGAGGAATGAAAAAATGTCAATGGAATGTCCATAATTACTTAAACAAAATGGGGACAGGAAAAGATATTGAAATAAATTTGTAAATTGTTGAAAAAGTGGCTGATTGGGGGGAAAAAAGGGGGGAGGGGGGTGGTGGGTGGTGCCTACAAATAAATTGACGTCAACAATTATATTTTTCTATAAAATACATTTTAAAAGGAATTAAAATAGTTAAGAAATAATTTATGCAACATAAAAATTTAATAGAGACATCTGTAAAAATCAACCGATCCCCATAACTGCAAGTGACAATAACAACTGGGTTGTGGCATTTTTTGAGCCTAAAAAAATGATTACTCCCCACCCACCCCCCACCCCCCCACCAAAAAAGAAAAAGAAAGGACAAACCAATATACTAACTTACGAAAATAAAACCGAAAGAGGTTAGGGTTAGGGTTTAGGGTTAGGGTTAGGGTTAGGCTAATGGCAACTGTTGGACACCGAGTAAATGGTGCTAGTTGAAGCGCTGAAACATGACTTTCTTAGTATGATTCCAGACGTTTTCCTAAATAATATAGAAATTGAAAATTCAACAACGTCCCCCATGCACTTTTGTCCCCCTATTTTTTTCTAAATTTTGTTTTCAAAGGAGTAAGTTATCAATAAAATTTTTCTTTTTTTTTTTTTTTTTAAGTTTAAATCTCTACTTTACCAAAAATGTCCAATTTTAGTTTAATTCTGCAATGTAAAAATTGTCTCTAAACAATTAGATTCCGACTGGGACAAATTGAACATTTGTCAGCTAATTCAACAACGTCCCCCATGCACTTTTGTCCCCCTATTTTTTTCTAAATTTTGTTTTCAAAGGAGTAAGTTATCAATAAAATTTTTCTTTTTTTTTTTTTTTTAAGTTTAAATCTCTACTTTACCAAAAATTTCCAATTTTAGATTAATTCTGCAATGTAAAAATTTTCTCTAAGCAATTAGATTCCAATTGGGACAAATTGAACATTTGTCAGCAATTGAAATTAATTTGATAGCCCCTTCCCCCCTCCCCCCCCCCCTTTTTTTTCCTGTAAGATTTATCTATTTTAAAAAAATATACACATTTATTTATAGATTAAAAGAAAGCAATTACAATTTTAAAGTGAGCTGTTCTTATTCTCTATTAAATATTATAAAACGAAGTCGGTCAACCCATGATTTATTTAATGTTACCAAAACAATAAAAATCCAAATGTAAATGTTACTGCATGAACGGGAGGTTGTTGGTTTTTGTAACAATCTACTGATTTTTTACTTGATTTTAAAGAAAGGCACGATCAATGAGATAGAAAAAAGTGACATCACAAACGATGGTCCTGGTAGTAAGCAGATGGAAAAACTTCTATTTCTACTCAAGGGGAAGTCACAAGCATACAGGTGAGATATACGTTGATTATTCCCCCTATATAATCATGGGATCCAGGTAAGTGGACGCCGATTTCCCACCCGAGTCGACCTTCATTGACCTTTGATCAAGAGGTTGTGAAGTATGAACCCTCTAAAAACCCTTGTCCCAAACCATGGACATGATTGTTTAAAATGATTTATATGGTAGCTTTGATAAATGACACACATTAACATATAATGAGATATATCTAAATTTTTTAAAAACTTGATGCATCTTTTCAGTATTACGTATAAAAATATTTAAAAATATTTTCATTTTGTATTTTTTTTTTTGATACAGTGTCCTTATGTTGGCCATTAAAGACACCAGTGGATGGGTGGCTGAAGATATTGAGAATACAGATGTTAAATCTGACTCGTCTCTGACAGCAGACAGTTGGTATTTTTTAAATCCTTTATATTAACTTCGCTGGTGTTCGTGTGTTTCTCTCTGACTGGGCGTGGGGCTAAATCTTCGGACGGCTAACTGACCCACTTCCCGTCAACCCTATTGACCTTACACTTGGCACATGGACTCGTTGCCAATGACAACACATTCTATCAAATTTTCACCACCTCCCCAAAGAATCAGTTTTTACTGTTGTTCGAGAGGAGGATTAAGCAAATATGGTTTCAGAGATTTTTTTCACGTTACAAAATTTCCGACAACTGCCCTAAATGAATTTTCTCTTTTAACAAAAATTCGCAATTGCGTTTGGTGCGTAATATTTTTTTTTTTCGTAAATATTTGGTGAAATCGATATGCTGTGCAAAAGAAGGTGGTCATTATTAATTTCAAATACATTTTAAAAATGCATAATATAAATAATACGAACTAACTACTAACTAACTAACTAACTTAAGAAAATCAGCGAACACCGAGCCGAAGCTCATATGGTCCCCCCCCCCCAACGCACCACCCGCCAACCAAATAGGCCGTCAACCACTCCCCCAGTGGTCTTTATTCCGATCGGGCCGCGAAGCGGCATGCCAGGGACATTCCGCCCCTAAGACCGCCACGCCCAACCTCCACTCCTACGATAATACGAACTAAATTTATTTTAGGTATTGTTTAATTTATTTATTTGAGAAAACAAAAACACACACATACTTATGGTGGCGATAAAATCCCTATTGGATAACAGCTGATTTCATTCGTTTCCTAAATTTTCAGGTACGATTGAGAAATAATCCCATTTCGGGTTTACAAGTTGAGATCCATTTTATTTCAAAAATTTACACTAACGGTTTTAGAAATATTATTTTAATTTTAAGTACAAGAAAATGTTGCTGGCCTCTAGATCTGCCCAAAGTCTCACCATCAGTTTTCTTCGGTACTCGAATGATGAATGAAGCCCTAGTGATAAAACTTGTACAATAATTGGCTCAAAACTCCAGTAGGACACACGCAAGGCAAAATTAATAAAGCAAGTTATGCAGTGGATAGAAAAATAAATAAAATAATTAGTTTTACGTAAATCAAATTTGAAATCATAATAACGTAATGGGTTATTAAAACTATGAAAGATGAGTTTTATCCAGTGTGCTCTATAAACATCAAATCTATCACTTATGTTACGTAAAGAAATGGCGTCAGTGGGCCGTCCAGCTAATGCTTCTTATGCCCTCCCCAAAGCACGCCCCAAGCCTGGTATCGGGCCGAGAAGCGGCACGTTGGAGATATCCCTTTGCCAAGAGAGCCCCCACCTGAGTCCGTTCGAACGAGTTCTCTCCGATGGGGGCCGCCCCCGCCCAAAGACACCCGGTCGGTCCGACACTGTGTTTGCAAACAGTGCACACGATCGACTTTCTTACAAGTCGGGATGGTAAAATTTACGTCCTAAAATCTTCCCCCACCCATCCCGGTCAAGCGTCGGAGGCCTTTAAGAGGGTTTCTATAGTGTGTTTCCACCAGGCAACTAATTTGCGAAGTAGCTGGGACGAAACGGTTGCCTAGGAGGAACTACGAGCTGCGTAATCCATCACTTAAATAAACCATCTCTCTTAGTTTCATTTAAACTTTCCCAATGGAAATCAGATGCCGTTATAGCAATTGTTTGTTTAAGCTTTAAAGTTTCTAAACCTTTGTGTTTTATACATGTCGTATTATATATTATTAAATTTTAAGGGCAAAAGTATGGAACCCTCATGCCAAAATTATACAAACTTCATGCCAAAAGCATACGACCCTCATGCCAAATGTATACAACCGTAATGCCAAAAGTATACGACCATCAGGCTAAAAATATAAAACCTTCATGCCAAACTATTCAAGCTTTATGCGAAAAGAATACAACCATCATGCCAAAAGTATACTGCCCTCATACAAAAAGTATGCGAACCCTCATGCCAAACGTATACAACTGTCCTTCCTATTTCCCAGTTCATCCTGACAGTTTGGAATGCACAGCAAGACAAGTTCTCCGGAAGCACTTTGTTAACATACGGGGTCAAAGGACTCAACTGAATAAAATACGGAACGTCCTTGACCGTGAAGGAGTTTTTAAAGATGGTGTATGGGATGACAGGAAACTGATCTGTTTTCTGGAGGAAGAATTTGTTGAGGCCAAATCAAGTTCTGCTCGCCATGGCATAATGTATCCTTTTCTTTCCTTGTCAAAGTCATGTTATAGAATTGACTTGATTAATTTTTAGCAAGATATGTGTCAGTATTAATGATACTATTCGGTATTGGTGGATCTTGAAATTTAAAAAAATGGGATAGTGCAAATAGTTCTTTAAATTTTGATTTAGTTTTCATGCCTTCATTGGTGGCATATTGATAAGTGACTGTACTCTCGACCTGTGTTCGTTCTACCGGCCATCAGTAGTGCTCTGGCTATGAAATAATAAAATGAATTTTAAAATGTAATTTATTTTCTATTTCATGTTTCTGAGCCCAAATTTAAAACATAACTATTGTCAATTTTTAAACATATTATCAAAAATAGGAGCCAAATTGATAAATAAATTGATCGTGGGCTCTTAATATATAGAAGAAGACGAAGAACATATATTGTTAAAGCGTCGTAAATAAATATCCGATGTGAGTCGAGCCCAAACCTTTGTCTCTGCCGTATGGTCTATTTAGCGGTATTCCTGGATCAAAAGCACAAAGTTTCTGATTTTAAAATCAATTTTTATATCGTTACAGGACCATCGACATTAAACAAAATCTTTCATTTACAGATCACAGAAGGGGAAAAATGTCAATATAAAATGAGTGAAACAGAGTAGGGTTAAACCTGAAAAAAGAAACGCAACAAAACAACGAACGTGTTGGCAGAAAGCCTTCGTCAGCGAACAAAACAACAGAAACAAACTTCATACTTCATAAAATAAAAAATAAGGAATAACACTTAGCTTGGAAGTAGTATCCGTGGGCACTAAAAGAAATGTGGGAACAAAATTGATGAGGATCATTCCACATGATGTTATCACAGAAATATTCTAAAAAAAATTTTGAAAGCCCAGGAATTACGATCCATTTGTTTTATTTTCTTTTTATTAATTTTTTTACTTTCGACTTCCAAGGAGTCTTCTTAAAAGTATTTTTAATGTCAACTTTTCATATCTATTACTGAATGACCGATAGTTTATTTTTCAAACTTAGAAACATGCATTTAGAGATAACTTACCACCACATTGTTAACGTACGACCAGTGAAATCTCAAAATACATTAATTTTCCTTGACGTCATGAAGATGGATTTCAAATATAGGTATTATGGACTTCCGCAACAAAACGTTGAGATCAAAAGACAATAAAGAAGTGAAGCCAGTGGCCAAAGGTTTGCAGATATAGTTTAAATAATGTACTACAAAAAACAAGACTTTTTTTAAACAAAGGCATCACCAGTTTTTTTAAACAGATGTAAAACTTTTAGGTGTCAAAATGATGGAATTATATATGAGTGGATTTCATTTTGTGTTTGGTGATATCCTTTTATAAGATATATAATCTTATTTAATCGTAAATAAAGAAATGAATTTCATGTTGAAATTTAGCATGAAGTAAATATATAACTCTTCAAAAGTTGAAATTTTAGTTTTGTTTAATTTCAAAGTCGATTGAATTAGGTGAAATCATCTTCGCTCAGGGTGTGTTTGTAATAATTATTGATTTACTTGCTCAAGTTTTAATATAACGTGTCTCACTCTTTGTAAAAGTGCGGAAAGTGCTTCGTAGGGGAGAAAAGACTCGCCTTAAAGACCGGTTGAGAGAACACCATCACAATTGAAAAACCAAGATATCTGTCCCGTTTAGAAACTATCAAAATTGGTAACCATAGCAGAATGTAAGATACTGCAGTTACTGGTGTACTGTACGCTAAGAGTACAGTTCAAAGTATTTATACTTACAATTTTATTTTACTTTGACTCAAAATATTCTCCATCAAATTCGCAATTATATATAGCTACCAAGTGGTTGCCTGCTTTTTTGTTTTCTCTGAACTTCCACTGACTTCCTTTTATTATTTTTTTTTATCGTTTCTCCAGTTTTGTGAGAGATTTTTCTGACCTTTCCTTTTCATCATTTATAATATAGAATACAATTATTATATTCAGTGAAGTTTAATTTAACTACGTGTACATTTTCTTCCTTTACCGATAAAGGCATTCGCCGCCAAGTTGGCCCTTGAATGTGTCGGGTTTTGTTTTGAATTGTTTTCTTATTTTTCTGATTCCTTCAGATAACCAAACTTATAATGTCAAAAGAACCTTCACGAATGGCAATGTTGAATCAAGCCATCAAAACGATATAAGCTGCAGTGCACGGATCGAATCTCCTGCTCGCTTGAATTACAACAAATCATCTTCTACGCCACAAGGCTCAACTGATGATCTCGCGACTGCGCACATGTCACATCAAGAAGGAAAGTGTCTTGGCGAGACAAGCAGAACGTCCGCGTTCAAGACGGTGACGACGCCTGATGCGTCATTTGGAGGTGAACAAGGAAACGCGTCGCAGCTACCCACAGCGGACAACACCCCCGGGAGACACGACGCTGCGGAACAAGATCGAGGTCCAACCCAGCGCCAACCCAGTTCCCGTTGTCTGCGCCACGTCACGAATACCTCAAAAATAAAAAGACAACGGTCTGATCCGACATTTTCGAGAAAGGGTAAAGTTCATCGCCAGCTTTCTTCTCCGAATTCGTTCGCATCATCAACAAACAGACGTGAACTCCGCCAGCGTGTAGCCAATTCACCTATGGCAAGATGTTTGAAACGTGCGTCTCATAAAAATAACTTGTTGAGTTTTAGAAGCCAGGTCACGCCCTCAGATCATTACACAAAAGGTCGCATTGTCGACATCCCCAGCATATTAAGCTCTAAAAAATTATCGCCGTTGAAAAATTTTCATCTCATCGACAGCGACGGCAGCACCGAGGGCTCAGAGCGCATGATGGAAGAGTTGATAAAGTTCATATCTGCGTGTCTTAACGACAGGCAGAATGGCACGGTGTATTTTGGGATAAGTCCTTCCAAATGTCTCGAGTACGAACTGGGCGAGATTGTCGGGATCGCTGGCCTCGAGATCAAACCAATGTTGGAGGACTTTGTGACGTTGGCTTTCTCGGCAAAGCAGAGGGACATTGTCCTAAGTACAATAGACCAACAACGAATGGTTCCTGTTGTAAATGTGGATCACTTGGATCTTTTTGTTATTGAGATAGATATAGTCCCTAGCTGTTCTTTATTGAATGAAGAACTTTTTTGGACAAAACTGTCAGCTATATCCTACAATTTCCATAGAAATAATAAATTTCTAATTGTTTTTTCCGAACAAGGTGCCCCGCAGATTGTGCAAAAGAAAGACATTAAGAACTACAAAAGACGACATGTACATACAAGCAGCCAGAGGCTCAAAGAAGAGACATTAAATGCAGCCCTCACAAGACAATCAAAGCGCTCTTGGAACATCTCAATGAGTCCCAAAATTGTGTTAATCGCAATCGTTGTCTATCTCATTATCCAATTCTACTTACTTTACATTATTGGATTTGTGGATAATAGAAAGAATCGGATTTACTAAATGAAATTTTGTGGTATCTTGCAGCATATGGGTTGTTTATTTTTGTGTAAAAAAAACATTTTCCACAACGCTCTCGCTCTGACCTACTTTTAGCGCCGGTCTCTGACGAAACTGACATTCACTGTGCAAGACAAACGACTCGGTAATTCATTGACAAGGACATGGTCCTAAAATAGTTTTATATTCGTACAGATATATGTGTATTTACATATATTAGTGAATCGCAGCAATACATTTGAAATAATGGAAACTTCAAGATTATTTTTTAGTAGTTTCCAATGATGAAACTTGTCTGTTTTTATTTGTACGAAATGTCTCAACTTTACATTGAATTCCAAGACTTTCATTATTTACCATGTTTGTGCAATGGTTTGTTACAAATGATTTTAAGTGATGTCTCCTTTTGATACCAATATTTTGTGTTAAATATAAAGATACGATTGATATAATCTTAATTTATATGTCCACTGACCTTGGTCAAGAGTATTTTTACTATATATTCTCCAAATGAAATTGTTTTATGGATAAGTTGTTAAAAATATTGATTTTTGTCAAACTGACAAATAAGCGATCTGTGTTATATAATGTATGTATTTATATAACTTGTATTTAATTAAATTTTTACTTTTTTAAAAACCAACTCTTTTTTAAGCTCTGTTCATTTGCAAATTTTTTTTATAAAAATAAAGCACAAATATAAAATTGTTTAAGCCCATTCCTGGTTTATGATTTTTATGTAAATTAAAAACGTGCAAATTAATTTTTTTAAATTTAATAATTAAAATCTGTAATTTCATAATCCATATTTTGGAGTTAAATTTAAGATGACACTCCAGATCAACTTTGGCATGATCTACACGATCCTTGATAACTGTTTGCATAAGATCCGGACAATTCTTGTCCATAGAAATGTAAGACACCCCTTTAATATTCTTCTCTATGAAGCTGGTAAAATTGGAGAAGTTTTAAATTAAATTTTTAACTTTTGACGTGAGGGTTGTATACTTTTGACATGAGGATTGTATACTTTTCTTCTTCTTTCTTCTTATATTTGAGGAGCCCACGATCAATTTGTTGATCATTTCTGGCTCCTGGTTTAAATTCAGAGTTCGCCTTCTCTTAGATGGGTTGCCGTCCAAGGCTAACGAGTCCCATCCACCCGGGGTGCTTGGGATGGCTTTGGTGGGGATTGAACTCCGGGCCACCGGCTTTTTGGTTTGAGACAGTTTCGGCCACCCAGCACCATGAGGGTCGTATAATGTTGATATCAGGGTTGTATACTTTTAACATGAGGGTCGCATACTTTTGACATGGGTTTTTATGCTTTGGTCCTTTGGTTGTATACTTTTGGCATTAGGGTTGTATACTTTTGGCATGAGCATTATGTATGTTGGGCATGAGGATTTGTTACTTTCGGCATGGGGGTTGTATACTTTTGTCATAAGGGTTGTATACTGTTAGCGCGTAGTTGTATACTTTTAGCGCGACGGTTATACACATTATGCATTATAGTCGAGGAATAATTATTCGAAATTTGCATGTTATGACAATCAATTGTTATGGAATCGTCAGCTGTGAAGAGGGTGCTGATGCGGCTTTAGACATGGTGCCATGTTTCTGACGAAGTCCCTATGACACCACTTTTCATCCACCACACCTGACTCAAAAGTTAACGTGGCTAAAAGGATATCATGAATACGAGCTCTAAATTATTCAAGGCGAGAATTTATTTTCATCATGTTGAACAGGTGGTGAATTTAATAAGTGATTTGAGTTAGGAAGAGGAAGTGAGTGACAGGTAGAGAGATTAGGGGGGGGGTAGGGAGAGACAGAGAGAGATAGAGAGGAAGAAAGAGAGGGGAAGGGAGGGAAAGAGAGAACAAGCAAAAGTAAGATAAAGAATAAAGAGGAATTGATATATGTATATGTTTATATAGATGAATGCATATATAGAGAGATCAGAAAAGAGGAAGATGGCTACTGCTAGTATTTTTAATTAAAACTAAAATATAGGAAAACGATGAGGCATCTACATATTATGATATTAAAAAAAATGCCCAAAATAAAAAAAAAAAATTCAACGTTCAGACGGACATCTCGTGAACATTTAATTTCCCAGCAACCCGCATGTATCTGACGTCACCGACAGCCAGAGTGTGGTTGTAGTAGCAGCAGTAGTTCGCGTTGACGTACACGTCGAAACTTTTGGGTGTGATCAGGACGTGTAAGGTGAAGGGCATGTCCAATTCGAACGGAAACGGAAATGTAGGAAACACTTCCGGGTTACCCCAGGTTCCGTTGTTGCGTTGGCTTAAAACCAGCTTCCTGTCGTTGTTGGGATCCCACCTCGCTTTAAAATGGAAAATGCTGTATCTCACGGCAAAATCTTGAGCAAAGTCTATGTTGAAAGTGTAGTTTGCCATTAGCGTGGCGTGGAGGTAGCCCTAAAATATAAACAAAGTGTTACATTGCTAATGTAATTAATGAGAAAAATTTACGGTACATCTTCCTCTTTAAACATATTGAAAACAGCCAATGTACTTTAAAAACAAAGAAAGAAAAGATAGTTTTACAGTTAATCTTCTACATAAACAATTATTGGTAGTTTAGGATACAGCTAAATGTTGTCCCTATGTGGTTGGGATTTTTAGTATATTGATGATGTCAAGACATGGATGACACTCAACAAGTTGAAGCTTAACGATGACAAAACGGAAGCACTCCTTTTTCACGATCACAAATTATCCTCTAACTCAGCTCTCCCCACTTCATTTCATGGAGGTAACTCTGACATATTGTTTATATTCTCCGCTAGGAATCTTGGTTATATTCTATCTAACAAGATGTCTCTCGACAATCATACCTCTCACATTTATCGCTCTGCATACACCGCCATTCGTCAGATAAGCTCCATCCGCCAATACCTTACAGTTGGTGTAACAAAAAACCTAGTCTGTGCTCTTGTTTTCTCTCGTCTTGACTATTGTAATTCTCCTCTATCAGGTTCACCAAAACACTTCTTAGAAAAATTACAAAATGTTCAAAACTCAGCGCTAAGCTAATTCTAAAGGCAAAAAATGCGTGATCACGTCACACCCCTACTTCATTCATTTCCTTGGCTCCCTATACAAGCACGTATTGACTACAAACTCTCTATTCTCTGACACAACTTTTTCTCGAATTCCTCGCCTTCCTATCTAACCGAACTTCTCTATGTCTATTCACCCCTTCGACAGCTTCGCTCCTCCACAGACGCGCGTATTCTTTCTGTCCCCTAGACTCGCACAAAAACATACGGTGAACGATCGTTCTCTTTCTGTGCACCCAAACAATGGAATTCTCTTCCATTACACATCCGCAATATACCGACCATCACAACCTTCAAAACTGCACTCAAAACACAACTTTTTAATCTCTATTATCCTGACCGATTCCCACCTCTGACCATAAAACGATGGTACTGAGTGTCGTCCATGGCTTGAGATGGAAATAGTTTTAAATATAGATTTTTTTTTGTTTTATTTAATTAATGTATGTCAATTTTTTTTATTTTTTTTTATGTCTGTTAAATTGTATGTACAGCCTGTTGAGCCCAGACCTAGGCTGTATGTACAGCCTGTTGAGCCCAGCCCTAGGCTGGGGTACCACGCTATATAAAACCACGTATAACAAAAATAAATAATATTGAACACTTTCTACGGCATAGCACATAATATATATTATATAATTAACAGCGTGCTAGAAAACTAACAGTTGAGAATCTCTCACGTCTTGAACGCGTACGTACGTGTTTGTCAACGGTGCATATTTCAGCTGCCACGTATTCCCATTAGTGAAAAGGAAGATATGTTGGGGCGCGGGGGGTTGGGGGTGGGGGTACAGTTTCAAATGGATGTCTCTACGAAGGACAATAGCTGTTTTAGCTTACCATAATTTTCACACGTACGCAATTGTGCATAATGTGGGTTGGATAGTGCAGTAGATGGCATAACATTTTCGAGCGAGTTTCAATACAAAGGCAAGAAGGTACACGTTTTTTAATGACGATTGTTTCAAAATTGTACCTTTCTCGAAGAATACTGTGGTCAACGGAAGGGGTAATCGTGATAAACTAGTGCGTAAATATGACTTTCTTCGGAGCATCATGCATTCATACATGAAGATGAATCTTTGTACACCCCCAGCTAACAATGTTCCACGATACATCATCCTGTTCTACATATCAAGCTTCGTCAAGAATTGTTCAACCCGTATCCGGTTCGAGTATTCAACTGAAAAAACAATCCGCAAAAGGACGTATTTGTATTTTCAGGTTCAAGGCTATTCGCCGTAGATATTGTAGAGGCGACTGAGGCACCTGCTTTAGAAGACGTACATGATGATCAGTTATCAAAGCACTCACTGGCAGTCCGTTACATTTTTGTTCTCTCCGTTTTCATAAGGGAAAAATTCCGTAACTAAAGACAGCGCCGTTGTGTTGCTTGTTGCAGTCGTATAAAATCTCTCTCAAAAGAGTTCTGCCATCTTTAAAGAAAAAAAAAAGGGGGTCACATGTTGATATACTTTACGCATCAGCAGAAAAAGAAGGAACATGATGAATGATTGTTTTTCTGTCGAGAGAACCATTTTTAACAACAATCGCCCAACATATCTTAGTTTTCACTACTAGGAACACGTTATGGCTTGAGCTGGGCACCATCGATAAAAGAGTGTAAGAGCTCAAAATGCGGTACTTGTGTGCTGTTAGTTTTTGGTGCATAGGGCACATAAAATATTTTTCGTCTGAATATGAAACAAATGATAGTTACCACTCGACCACTTGATATTCCACCAGGTATCGGCAGCACTTGAATAACGTCCCCGAAATCAGGATTGTAGAATAAATCAGTAATCTTCAGGGTTCTCTGCAGGAAAGTACTCTGACCTTGAACGAACTCTAGACCAGTGAACAGGCCGCCTGCACACGTCTTACAAATGGTGCCACTAAACATGAACGCCGTACAGCTCGGATTGATGACACACGACCTGGCGCAGGACAGAGAGGTTTGCTCCGAAATGTCCGCATCTCCACATCCGGGCAATTGGAGATCGGTGAAGCTTTGAAAACACATCTCACAAATCGAAGCATCCCTGCAAATATAAGGGTACACTACCGGTATGTAGAACACACTTGTTATTAAATATAGGAGAACCGACCTGATTGAGCATCTACTTTGTTTAATAAGCATATTAAGTTAAGATTAAAGACCGCGCTGCTCAAACGATTATTTCAATAGGTGCTAGGCATGTCCACGAAGAGCCACGTCAGACGTCAATGTGAACCAAGAGCAACATCAGACGTCTATTAATGGAATCAATATTTAACATATGATCTTTCTTTTATTGCTCAATGTATAATTTAAAACAAAAATAAAACGATTTCAGTGGCGGAGGGGTCAAATTGTGATAGGGGAATTCGGAGTTGATCAGAAATGAACTTTCTTCAGGAGATAACATCTTCAGAAATTGTCATCTTCAAATATTTTTTTTTTTTAAATCCTCAGAAAATAAAATTTCAGAAAATAACGACTTTAACACACAAAAAAACATCATCAGAAAATAAGATATTCAGAAAGTAATGTCTTCAGAAAATAAGGACTTTTATGAGAAATAAATATTTAGGTAAAAACGAGAAAATATCATGTTTTTCCCCACGAGCGTCTGGAAGAGAGACCAAGTTTCTTTGCTAGAAGAGTGAGCTAGTTACATTGAAGGTAATGATGAGGGCTACCATCAAAAAAACCCAACCCCCTCCAACCATGGTTATAGACGCCTTGTTCGTTAAATTTTGACTGCACCAACCTTTTGTGGCATAATAACTACCTGTACCATAGTCGTTTGAGTAACTGTTCTATTCGGTAAATCCATACATTAAATACTGCTTCTCAGTCGGTATGTCCTTGTGCCTTATTTCATCACTATATTGAACAGAGTAAACCTCTTACCTGTTGTTAATTTTTTTTTTTTTAAAGTTATGATTTTATATACAGCTATTAATTCTTTTTAAACGTTTCGTAGTCCTCAAGATTTATGAAGTGGCCCCGGGGTGCCATACGACACAGATTAAGAAACCCGCCTTATATTGACGTATTAATTACCGCACACTCACTTCATTTGTTCAGTTTGACCCAATGTTTGCCGTACTCTGAGTGCAAAGTTTGCTTTCTTTGTCCCTTCTGATTGAGTTTCTTTTGTTGCCCATTCTGACACCTAATGGCATAATGTGACACTGTTTGCAAACCTCATTTTTGTCGATGGAAACGTTTTATTACTTTTATTTTTTTGCATCTAACATAAATTTTGTAACACACAAAACATAGAATAAGCGCTTTTATGTTATGCTACAAAGTCGTAAAAAAAGCGCTTTTTTTTTTTTTACTTGGTTCCTTGGGTTCTCAAGACTGCTTCTAGTTTTCTTTTGGGCCAGAAATTCGAAAGGTCAAATAGATCTATGGTAAGGCCGCAAGTTCTTAAAGGTAAGGTTGTGTTTATACAATTGTAGTGCATCCTAGATAACTCACACCATCTTTGTTAATTAAAGGATAACTATCTCACATACTAGTTCTCTAAGTATTCAGGTATGTATGTGTATGTCTGTATGGTAAGATAAGCAAAATGTCCTGGTGTTGTGTGCAGAACGTGCACGGGTCATTTTCAACGAATGGAAGAAGACCTGCTGGAAATGTGGATGACATATTGCTTATATGGAACCAAGAATTACAATCACAAAAAAATACAAAAGTTCAATACTGAAATACAATAATACAATACTATACTTCGATACAAGATTACAATATGATACTACAATACAATACTATAATACTATACTACAATACAATTCTACAATGCAATATTACAACACAATACTACAATACAATACTACAATTTAATATTATTAAACAATACTACGATACAATACTACAATACAATATTACAAGCCAATACTACAACATAATACTACAATACAATACTACAATTCAATATTATTATATAATACTCCTATACAATACTACAATACAATACTGCAATGCAATACTACAATACTATACTACAATACAATACTACAATTCAATACTACAACACAATATTACAATAAAATACTACGATAAAATACTACAATACAATACTACAATACAATACTACAATGCAATACTACAATTAAAAACTACAATACAATACTACAATAAAATACTACAATACAATACTGCAATGCAATACTACAATTCAAAACTACAATACAATACTACAATACAATACTACAATACTATACTACAATACAATACTACAATGCAATACTACAACACAATATTACAATAAATACTACGATAAAATACTACAATACAATACTACAACACAATACTACAATACAATACTACAACACAATACTACAACACAATACTACAACACAATACTACAACACAATACTACAACACAATACTACAACACAATACTACAACACAATACTACAACACAATACTACAACACAATACTAAAATACAATACTACAATACAATACTACAATACAATAGTATTACACGTGGGTTCTTCCCCGTATGCCCCACGAGTTTTGCTCAGTCACGTGTGACCGTGGTGGTGTGTCTGGAAAAACCACGTGATGATTGGAAAAAGAAGGGGAGATTTTTGAAAAAACAGCGGCGACTGCTGTGGATAAGGTGTATGATTTTAGTTTTGTGGAGAGATGGACCTTTTTAGTATGGATGGACTGTTCGGTGTCCCTCGGTTGGCTCTTGCTGGGGGAAACCGGCACCATTTTGCTCGAGTGGTGTACACGTGATCTGCCTCTTCGTGGCGTAACAGACTAGTATAGGGCGTGCTCCCTGAAGCCAAAGATCACACTGTCCCTATCGGAAGACCCACTGGGCTAGGGGAGGGGGTAACGCAAAGCCCCCTTCCACTGGGAGGAAGATATTTTGCTCAAACCCACTACTCATTTATTTATTTATTTATTTTGCAAAACGCATGACTTCTAACGCAACGGAAGGAAGCGCTAACATGATTACGTGTTGCCGGTTATGGGTATGAGGTAGTGGGCCCAAAAACCCTTGCCAATGATTAAAAAGACGTGGCCCTGAGAAAGCCACCCCTAGGCGACCGTTTCGTCCCAACATGTCCAGTCCGAACAGCTCCCAGAGCGGTGGGTCGAGGCAACGCAACGCCCCACCCGGAGAGGAAGTTAAAGCCGCTATGTCCGGTCCGAACAGCTTCCGGAAAAACGCGGGGTGAGGCAAGGCAACGCCTCCCCGGGGGGAGACAATTCTTAGGGAACCCCTAACTTGGCTCAGGACTCCCGGGATGGTGGGAGTTAGTAAGCCAGCAGCTACTCCCGGAGAGGAGGCAAAGCCGTCCCACACCAGGGAAAACGTACAGCTCCCGGGCGGTGGAGGTGGCAACGCAACGTCATCTCCGGGGAGGAAGCAAAGCCGTCCCACACTGGGAAAACGGACAGCCCCCGGACGGTGGGGGTGGTAACGCAACGCCATCTCCGGGGAGGAAGTAAAGCTGTTCCAAACCCATTTTATTCATGACCGAGTTGCATGGCCGGAGTCCCCAGGGACTACTTGGCCATGTTCCACGGCCGGGGTCCTAAGAGAGTCATCTCGCACCCTTAGAATATTGATCTTTATAAGTATGGATGGAAGAGGACTTTAGTAAATTCTCACTAGGACTTGTGTAACTATAATTTGTATAGTATGCGTAGCATTTCTGGACACGTTTCTTGTATTCTGAACACCAGAGATTATTTCGTGTGCACTTTTTCCACTGTCATCCACATGGATCCAATAAATAGTAAGAAACTTGAATCTATGAATCGCTTGTTTTGATACTTGGAACATACATCACATCGGCCCTGTAGGGGCTAGAAGGTCATTCATCACATCGGCCCTGTAGGGGCTAGAAGGTCATTCATCACATCAGCCCTGTAGGGGCTAGAAGGTCATTCATCACATCGGCCCTGTAGGGGCTAGAAGGTCATTCATCACATCGGCCCTGTAGGGGCTAGAAATAAAGGGGTTCTAGACCCGAACAAATTGTTCTGTGGCTATTACGCAAGGGGACCGAACTCTAGACAACGTACGTTGCGTCACATACAACCATGCAATACTACAAAACAATACTACAATTCAATACTATTATACAATACTAAAAAAAAATAATTATACAATACTGCTAAGATGCCAGCTGGTTTAGTTAAACTTAGTTTTGTTAATACAAAAATTGTGAGAAGAGTGGTTACCCTTCAGACAAGAGACCATTTTCCGCAATCAAAATGCTGTTTCCGGTCCTCCATTCCTCGAGGTACCACATATCTTCACAAGGACTTCATTTAAACAAATAGCAGCGAAATTAATTTTTGGCTTTTCATTACTGAAGACAAGAATTTACTATTAGCAATAACAATTAAAAAAAAAACCTTACGAAAAGTATTGGCTCTTCTGGATATAACCCAAGGGGGTGACATACTTTTTTCGACAGTTCCAACTTCCGCTAAGGGTGAACTCTCAAAAGTGCGCCCCTACCACACAAACAATGTTTATATCAACATAAAATGTGCCGTCGAAGAAGATACCGCCTTTCAGTGACGTAGTCAGGGTTGGCACCACCCGGGGCGGGAAAAAGATATTCACCGCGCCCCTGACTCGAAAATAAAAATACCTCTATAGTTTTCCGAAAATGCCGCCCCCTGCACCCCATCCCCAACCCCCCCCCCCCCC
>CAXITT010000118.1:1099695-1158490 GCA_964033795.1 Lymnaea stagnalis
CCCCCCCCCCCCAACATACTCACGCTAAAATATTTTTAAAAAGTATAAAAAATTAATAATATTTTATCATACTCATTTCAATTACTGCCCCATCTATTGTTAAGGCGCCGTACTGATTGAAATATACTCGCAGACAATGTAGTTCATTTCGGTAACAATCTAAGCCTCTGGTTAACAAAACAAAGAAACAAAGCACACACATAAGAGCGATGTGAAGTGCTGCTGTTGTTGTTTAAACGGCTTGCAAGTAAAACAAACGAAACCAACCTAAAGCGTTGATGACATCATATCCAGCCCTGGAATTCCTTTTGAAAGCCCACGAACAATTGAAAGAAAAAACATCATTTGACATCCACCCGTGTCGTAGTGTAAATACTGAGGTCGTCACGACCAGAACGAAACAATTAAACATGAGAGGGGATTTCTTTCATATCAAGCTCACAGTCTCAGACTTAACCAATTACCTAAAAATATTACGAATTAAAAAATCACACACAAATTGTTACTTTTTTTTTTTAACTTTAACGTTCTACAATTAAATCAGTTATTAGTTGGCCGGGTAGCCGTCTCAAGTAAAAAAAAAAAAAAAAAAGCAGATGACCGATCAATCGGAAAAAAAGAGTGCTTTGGGCGGCTACCGATCATTTGCGGACAAATTGTTCGTACTCCACGTAACAATTAACGACTCAGCGAATCAATGTTCACGCCGAGCCAATGCGGCTAATGTAGATCTTACACAGGAACACACCAATGTCCCTCGTCTCAATACTGCACGCCCTACATCATGTAAATATTTGTAGCAGCCTAATGTCATATCCCGTGGCGGTAGATCAAGAAAGATAACTATCTATATCTATAATTCGCCGGCAAAGGTCAAACAAGACGGGCCAAACACCAAGCAAACCTATTTATAGATACGCCAGAGTGTGGTTCAATAATGAGTTCACTAGGGCGTAAAATTTAATTCCCGATAACTACGCTAAATTATCTTTATCTATTTTTAATAACGCAACTGCGTTTGGTGCGTAATGTTTTCTTTTCGGAAATGAAATAGTCTCAATTTAAGTATTGTGTGAAAAATATTCGGTTCAAAAGTGGTTAGGACAGGAGAATATTTAATATAGTTCATGGGCGTGAAATAAAATGTGTGCAGTGACGTATCATGGGGGAAGGGGTGTAGTAAAAAAAAAGTAGGATTCTTAAATGTGCGTGACTTGAGTTCATGTTTTGTCAAGTAATTTTACTAGATGGGAAGATATTGTTATTAAAGGATTGATATTTTGTGACGCATTGCGTGAAAAGGGATGTGACGTATTATTATTATTGTGTAGTGTGGTCTTGTGAGTAATGGCAGTTCAAGGGCGTAGGTTAGTTGTTAATAAAGATATCTTATTGTACTGCTTTCCCCCTATCTTTGCGAACATGGCCACCGCTTCGCATGTATTTCATGGAAACAATGCTACATTCACTGGTTTACCAATTCTTGCGAGTTCACGTTCTGTCAAGTAACTTTAGTAGATGGGAAGTTCATGCATTGCTACCGCCAATGTTTGGCGGGCTCTGACTAGTTTTATTGAAATGTAAAAACCTGAGGACACCTTTAGGCTTGGTTAACAGTGTGAGATTAAACTCCTAGTACTACATCATTACAATGCTACAATGATAAAATATTACAATGCTACAATACAAAAATGTTACAAAAATACAATATTACAAAAATACAATATTACAAAAATGCAATATTACAATACTACAATATAAAACATAACAATACTAAAATACTACACTTTTAACAATAGTACAATATTACCATGCTACAATACTGCTGCACCCAGAATATTACACTACTACAATATTACACTACTACATACCATATTACAATGCAAAAAGATTACAATACAACAATATTAAGATACTACAATAACACCATACTACAATATTACAATACTACAAACCCAGGACTTTTAATTAAAATAGTTTTGGTGCCGCGGATGAAGTTTCCTTTTTGAATGGATAACTATTTCCTATCAATACTATGTGTACAATGATGATAAGGAATAATTGTACCTCTTGCTTTGCTAATATTGAAATATTACGTCAAGTCTCAAATTAATTAAAAAATTAAAAAGAGATTTTAAAAACTTTATAATTTTGTTTAGGGCGTTCGCCCTAGGGGCCATTTTGATCAAATAGCGCTTTTGACTGTGAGGCGTCTTTTTGAACACCATAGTTTAATCGTGACGTCGATTCGATTCAAGTATTAATATTGATTTTTTTTTCTTCAATTTTCAGTTTCGATTTCTTTGGATAAAATAATTGACCACTTTGGAATAATTAAACTAAAAATATACTGTTTACAAATTACGGTCTTAGTCCATGTTCAAATAAGAAAAACAAAAAAAGTAATTTAAGATCAGATGATAAGAGAAAACAAAATATTAGATCCTTTTTTTTGGAAAAATTAGTAGAATTTTTCTTTATTACAATATACATATTCATAAAGCATTCATTTTCTTACAAAGACACACAGTTCTCAGTTGAGCAATTGAACACGTGACATCTAAAAGTATTTTTTTAAACACAATAACATGCCGTCATAAGCCATGAAACGGCCCTCAAATGTTTGACAATGTTGACTTTAGTAGGAATTATTAAGAAATCTTTTAAAAAAAAAAATGGCAGTGAGTGTACACGCTGGTAGATTCTTTAAGATTGGCAAACAAGTAAATTTTGTATATCTTTAGGCCCTTTCTTTGAGGGAAACCATTCGCCCTGATGGCTCTGATCTTACATGTATGTGATGAAGACGCGGGATGTGTCAGCTTTAAATAAATTATCAGTAAAGTAAAGAACCAGTGGTCACCTTACTTTAGACGTGCCGTCACTTTGCCCATGAAGTACCCCAATAGAGATTTAAGATTAATCTCATTGTAATAAGTTAACATGTTTTTAATAATTATAAAGCGCTTAGAGCTTTAAGGTAAGCGCTATCTAAAAATGCCTAAATAAATAAATAAATAAAGGGATTATGGCTCCACATTTAATTCATTCACAAAAATAGAAACATAGTTTATGTAGATTAGGCTAATGTTGGATATATAAAAAAAAAAATGAGTGAGCGTGTGTGATTGATTGAGTGTGTGTGTGAGTGAGTGTGTAATGAGTCAGTTTGTGAGTGAGTGACTGCGTGAGTGAATAGGTGAGTCTGTGAGTGAGTAAGTGTGGGAGTAAGTGAGTGAGGGAGTGCGTGTATGAGTGAGTGTGTGGGAGAGTCATTGAGTGAGTAATTAAGTGAGTGAGCGAGTGAGTGAGATAGCGAGTGAGTGAGTAATTGAGTGAGCGAGTGAGTGAGTCAATACGTGAGTGAGAAGGTGAGTGGGTGAGTGAGTGTGTGTGTAAGTTAGTAGGTGACTGAGTGAATACGAGAGTGAGAAGGTGAGTGACTGAGTGAGTGAGTGACTGAGTGAGTGAGTGACTGAGTGTATGAGTGACTGAGTGACTGAGTGAATTCTGGCTGGTCCAGTGGGGTGGCTGGGGTGGCTACACACGCGGGTATTTGAAGAAAATTGGTTTAAAAAAAGGGGGGGGGGGTTGGCGGACAAATTATTATATTTGTTGTATCAGAAAAAAAAAATGACAGACAGTTGAGTTTACTTAGTAGGTCTTTACTATAATATTTCTATGAAGATGGTTATTTATAATTTTTCTCAAACTCTTGCTTTTTCACGATTGGAACATCAGCGGAGAAAACACACGCGGGTATTTGAAGAAAATTGGTTTAAAAAAAGGGGGGGGGGGTTGGCGGACAAATTATTATATTTGTTGTATCAGAAAAAAAAATGACAGACAGTTGAGTTTACTTAGTAGGTCTTTACTATAATATTTCTATGAAGATGGTTATTTATAATTTTTCTCAAACTCTTGCTTTTTCACGATTGGAACATCAGCGGAGAATTGAGTTGATCATAAAAATTCCATAGACAAATTTAAAGATGGGCTTTCTTTTTCTTTTTCTTTTGAGCTTCTCGGTTACGTCATCGCAATTTTTACTTTTAATAATCACCGTTGTTCCTTTTTGTAAAAAAAAAAATTTTTTAAAATTACTTTTCACTCTTCTTCACTTGCAATGTGTCATTGGCATCAAGGAGTTTTCCATTACTTTTTTGGTTGTTTTTTTTTAAAAATAGAAATTGTTTGTTTTTTTAATAACTCCATTTCTAGAGTAACATCAGATATGTCCATTATTGCAACATTTCATTATTCACTTTTTTTTTTTTTACAATATACTTGAATACACTAATTACTCATTAGGATCCCCAACATTTCGGACCCATTTCTAAATAGCAATGAGGAGAGTTAAACATTTGCAATCTGTGCCGGTGGCACTCCGCCTTTACATTTAACTACGGTCTGTCAAGAAACCGCCTCAGGGGCGGAGTCTGCAGGATACTCGTTTAAATGTAACCCCCATGAATGTGTCAATATGGACATTTGAAACCACCGCACCCCATGTGACGCGCATGAATACAGTTTTAAAATCATTTTTTTTTATGGAGCAACTCCGAGCGCCAAAATCTCTATAAAATCCAATGCCTCGTATGGAATAAGCATCGGGCACTCTGGTGACACCTTCATTCAGACACATTGTTCTGGTTGCATCTTTGTTTTTGTCCAGTGCAACGATATGTCATGAAACCAACTCTCGCGAGCTGAGACGAAATTGAAATTTTACATTTGTTGCCACCCAAACCCAACACACCCTAACCTGCCCCACCACACAACTCCCCACCCCCCTAGGGACTCTACAGAACACGAGAAAAACTTACGGTCTTATAACTGCCTTTCACAAAGAGGGGGTCAGCTCAATCATTTTGAACCATTAGCCCTGGGATTATGTTTGGACTTTGATTTACAGTGCATTTCTTAACAATGGTCCGAATGGTCTTTAAGGTTGTGATAAAATTTACCGTACGCTCAGTAACGTTTCAATAACAATTGTATAACAATCCTGGAACGTTTCGGTAATTAGACTATGTCGTTATAACATTTGTATAACATTCATTTTTCCGAAAGATAACGTCATGAAATTCGTAATGTCTACAAAATTAACATTTATTGTATCTTTAACGTGTTATTCCTTTTTACTAATCGTTCTGAAATGTTTGGGACCCAAATGAGAAACTGTGTAACAAAATATATTGCTGTTTAGAAAGAAAAAAATGGGGTGAAACAAAGTTGTGGAAAACCTGAGGGGAAAAAAAGAGAGAGAGAACACAACAAAAGCAAAGATGACAAGTTAGCTGAAGATTTTGATCAACCTCCTTTTCAGACGGACATCTCGTGAAATATATATATATATATATGTATATAAAGACAGAGTGGGACATAGAGAGACAATGAAAGAGAGGAATACAGTGATAGAGGGAGAGTAAGTGAGATAAATATATATATAGAGAGAGAGAGTGAGAGAGATGGAGTGGGTGGGATCAATTGAAAGAGATAGAGATATAGTGTAAGAGGGAGAGTGAGAGAGAAATAAATATTTGGTGAGAGAAATAAAGTGATAGAGACACAGGGAGAATAAAAGAGAGAGAGGGGGGAGAAAGAGTTAGATTAAAAGAAAGGATTGATAGATAGAGTGAGATAGAAAGGGAGAGTAAAATAGAGAGACGTAAATAGAGTGAGATAGAGAGGGAGAGTGAAATAGAGACATAACTATAGAGAGATAGAGTGAGAGGGAGAAAGAGGGGCAGAGAAAGAGAGGGATAGAGATCTTTTGAGATAGAGAGTAAGAGAGAGTGAGGGATTGAGTGACCTAGTTAGACAGACACAGAGAAAGAGAGAGAGAGAGAGAGAGAGAGAAAGCGGAGAAAGAGATATCAACTATTATAAAGGTAAAACTAAAAGAAGGGGACAAGTCAGACGGAAATCTCATGAACATTTAAATTCCCAGTCACCCTCATGTATCTGACGTCACCGACAGCCAGGGTGTGGTTGTAGTAGCAGCAGTAGACGCCGTTGATGTACACGTCAAAACTTTTGGGCGTGACCAGGACATGCAAGGTGAAGGCCATGCCGACTGTGAACGGAAACGGAAATGGAGGTGAGACTTCCGGGCTACCCCAGATTCCATTTTTGCAGTGGTTCATGACTAGCTGTCTGTTAGAGTTCGAATCCCATCTGGCTCTGAAATGGAAATTACTGGTTAACACTGCAAAATCTTGCGCGAAGTCTATATCGAAACTGTCACTGGTCAGTAGCGTGGCTTGGAGGTAACCCTGAAAAAAAAAGAAGAAAGAGATGCAAGTTCATAAAGTAGAAAACTAAAGACTTTTATTTTATAATCGACAAAATTCGATAATTCCCGGGTGGATGAGACTCGTTAACCTTGGTCGGCAACTCATCTAAGAGAAGGAAACTCTGAATTGAAACCCCGAGTTGGAGTCCCGCAAGGCGCATACAATGACCATTCCTGCAACCGTGCCCATCCCTGGTCACCTTGACGTAGAGTCTTGCCACTGGATATGGTGGGCCCGGACGAGAGAGTGAGGTTGACGCCGCGCAACCCTTCCTCACTTTAAACAAAAGTCACCCGCGTAATTTCGATGGATGAACAACCGAATAATTGACTACCTTAAATTATGAACTTAATAGTGTTTGAGTTAATTTTTTTTTAATAATAAAATATTATAATATCTACTAAAAATGAAAAAATATGTTTTATCTGTTTAACAATTACATTCTAGTCTCTTTTTGAGTGAGCTTAATACCATTTATATAAATCAAACTGTTGCAAAACACACAATGGTGTTTATAAATATATCAATGTATAAAACTATGAATATATAACTTTTTTTTTCTTTTTAAAATTTGTTTCCTAAAATAATGGAAATTGTATTTCTTCTCATTTAGCAAAAGAAATTCGAAAATTTCACCCAAAAATGTGACACATTGCTAATAACTATAACAAAAAGTCATGAAAATGACATTCCTTTTTATTTTTCTTTAATAAAAAAAAATGATTTTTCAGGGTTAGGGTTTGGATTGGGGGGTGGGAGGGGGGCGGAACATTTGAAATAAAATGTTGTCATGGGCAAACGGTCTATGTGCCAAGTTTCAGATCAATAGGTTCACGGGAATGGGGGGGGGGGTCAATAAGATGATCGAACATGCTGCTACCCCGCAAGCCACGAACAAAGTCAAAGTTAATTTAAAGGATTTTATGATACGTTATTCCTTTTTTTTCAAGGATAAAATGGAGGACATGGGATGCCAATGCTTTCATTATTTCATGAAATCAATGAGCTCAATGAGATTTTTTTTTTTAGGTTTAAATATCACAAGTACATTTTGTGCGATATATTTTCTTGTGCTTTTCTGAAAAGTTGGTGAAAAAAATCTGCGGTGTAAAAACGGGTGGGAAATAATAATATTAATATAAAACACAGTAAATTTAAAAAAAACTCTTTATAAACGGAAAACTTTAAATTTTAAGTTTTTAAAATTTTAAATACGTGAACTTTTCATATAATTTTACAAAAGCTTTCATTCCCTAGAGCACACTTGCGAAGCGCATATTTTGAGAGCCAGGATAAGAAAATATTTATCTTACGAATACTTTTATGTCTGAAAATTTCAAAAATCTTACTTACCACTCTCCCTATTGAAATTCCTTCAGGGATCGGCAAAACTTGATGAATGTGTAAGGTACCAGGATCATAATATAAATTAGTACCTTTCATCGTCCTCTGTAAGAAGATATTCTGGCCTGTCACAAACGTCAGACCAGTGACTAGGCTGCCTGTACACGTCTTACAAATAGTGTCATCGTGATTGAACGCTGTGCAGTTTTGATTGGCGGAACACGATCGTGCGCAGGCCAGAGACGATTGTCCCAAAATGTCTGATGGCACACATCCGGAGAGCTGGAGGTCGGTGAATATTTGGAACTGCGTCTCACAAAACGAGTTACCACTGCATATCTGTGAGTACGCCACTGACAGACACAACACAAATATGTGTAATTGTAGGAGACTGACACGGGTAGAACATTGACTTTGTTTCATAAACATTTTGAAGAAATTTTAAATCCCGTGGATCTCTAACATGGCGCAATGGATGCAATGAAAATTTTGTGTCGCTGATAGATTATGCCAGGAAACACGTCATATTTTAATGAGATGGAGGCACAGTAGAAAACTATTTATGGGTGCTTGTCCAATATTATTAGTCAGAGTCGGAACAGTTAAATAGGTATGGGCTAATTGAGGATGCAGAAATTAAACCTTTCTTGAAAAAAAAATGGTATGCATTTTAAAAAGATGATTATTAAATTACAACCGCGAAGTTGTGTCACAGACTTTAGGACCCATAGCAGTGTCCTTGTTTTATCGCTTATGGCCCATACTGAAGATCCAAGCTGGCCCATGTCATACTATGCCCTAAAATAGGCCTGTGGGATATCAAGAAGATAATATTGGAGGATTATATAATCAACCCCCTTCCTATTAAACATGGTCATGGACGACGCCTCGCTCGTATTTAATCAAAGAAAACCCGATTAAACATTTGTCTTATAGCCGCCGTAAATAGTTTTACAGATCATAAGACTTCAATAAAATAGGAAATCAATAGCAAGTCCGAACAAATACAGCAGTAAATGTACATGTTTAATGTTCTATTCACACACAGCATTATCCTTAGTTTAAATAGTGTCGAAAGAATCGTAAGCGCTAACTGAAAACCTGGCTAGGGATGCTGAGTAACGTGTGGAAGGGTGGGTGTGGCGGGTCGGTAAGGTTTGGGATACAACTTACAATTTTATGACCGCCCCCAGAAAGGGTGTTGTGAGGTGAGGAGGGGCTCCGATCCTGACTTCCGCTAATTATTATGACGTAGTAGCGGTTAGTACAGGACCGCTCATCTCTGGGATTTATGTCCTGGGCGTCGAGACAGAAAAAAATGGCAAAGTTGAACGTATGCGATCCGAGCAGGTCCAGGCAACACAGATGGTAATATATAATATATATTCGTTGCAAGTCTAAAAAGTTCTTCTCGTGTTACACGTGTCACATGTGTCTCACTAACTGTACACAACATCTTCGAATTCGTTGCATATAATTCTAAAAATACAATTGAAAAAAAATGTTTTTTTGTTTTTAAATTCTAATTTTCCGATTCTTGGATACACTGTTGAATTAAAATAGGAGATCTTTACAATATAGAACATTTTAAATATGAGCTTCAAAATCCTTGTTAATCGCATGCGTTATCATCTTTGCAGTCAATGACTGCACAGATGGCTTTTGAAACCGATGCTGTCTATGGCTGCACAGATGGCTGATTAGATTGACACTGTCTAAGGCTGCACATTTGGTTTATGAGAAAGAGACGGTCTATGGCTGTACATTTTGCTGATGGGACCGATACTGTCTATGGTTGCATATTTGGTAAGTGAGACCGATAATGTCTTTAGCTGCACATTTGGCTGAGGGGACCTATTCTTCTGGCACCAAATATTCTTGTGCAGCAGACGCAAGAATGGATGTGACATCTGGGGAATCCAGAGTTACGCCGGGTTTTTGTGGCCTGCTTCACGTGTCTCTACAGCAGCGGCTCTGATGGCCTTGTGTTGAATACAGGAGCGCCACGACCCTCGATATTTGGCCGATTCTATCTGGGTGTCGGGATGTTCACAGGGCGCTTTTCATAAAACTCTTAGAGTGTCTTTAAAATCATTCTTCTGTCCACCATCAAACCTCATGACATGCTCCAGCTCGAAAAAAAAATATTCTTTTGGTTAAGCGGTCATCTGACCTTCTTGCAAACGTGTTCCGCCCACCTAAAAAAGGGGGGGGGGCGCTGCGGTAAAATGGGACAGATACTGGGGAGACCAGCCTGTGCGAGTACCTGGGGTGTCCGGAGACCTGCTTGTGAGAGTACCTGGGGTGTCCGGAGACCAGCCTGTGCGAGTATCTGGGTGCTGGGATTTTTTCTTGTCCTTTGGTGTTAAGGATTCTTCTGTGTCTTGTCTTTCGATATAGTTTCCTCAGTTTTTGCATGACATTGATAGACAGTACACTTTAAACGTACATTGTGTAGTATAGGAAGGACATCAGGATAGTACAATTTTAATTAATTTAGTTTCAGTTCTATTAAAACTTCTCGTCAATGCAATCTCGGACAATTTGCAAAAGGTTGCCCAAGATCTTGCAAGCGTTCGCCTATTTATTAATGGTTACACCTTTGATGTGAAGGTACGATGATATCATTCTAGTTAAAAAAAAAAACTTTTGCCATTGACTTGAATAAATGTTAATAGAGAGAGAAATGGGGGAGAGGAGGGTGGAGAGAGAGAGAGAGTTGGAAAGAGATAAAATGACAGAAAAAGAGGGTGGCAGAGAGAGAGATAAATAAGAGAAGAGATGAGATATGGCGGCAGTCTGAGAGGCAGGGTGGCAGAGATAGAAAGGAAAGGAAAGAGAAAGGGTGACAGAGAGAGAGAGAGAGGGGAGAGGAGTGAAAGAGATGGTAGCAGCGAGAGGTGGATGGCACAGAGAGGTTGCAAAGAGTGGGAGGGTTGGAGAAAGAGAGGGTGACAGAGAGGGGGAGAAGGCGACAGATATAGAGAGGGGAGAAGAAAAATAGAGAGGGAGGGAGTGAGAGAGAGTGGGTGGGAAAGAGAGGGTTATGAGAATGAGATAGACAGAAATTGGGAGAGAAAGAGAAGAGGTAAGAGATACAGAGGATAAAGTGAGAAATGGTGGGGGAGGGAGAGAGGGGCAGTGATAGAGAGGGGCAGTGATAGAGAGGGGCAGTGATAGAGAGGGGCAGTGATAGAGAGGGGCAGTGATAGAGAGGGGCAGTGATAGAGAGGGGCAGTGATAGAGAGGGGCAGTGATAGAGAGGGGCAGTGATAGAGAGGGGGGCAGTGATAGAGAGGGGCATTTAGAGAGAAGAATGGAGGGTGAAAGAAAGAGAGAAGGAGGGTAGTAGAAATGTAGAGGAGGGATAGACAGAGGGGGGGGAGGATAGTTTTTTTTTTTTTTTTGAGACGGAAAAATCATGAATGTGTAATTTCCCAGAAACCCTCATGTATCTGACGTCACTGACAGCCAGGGTGTGGTTGTAGTAGCAGCAGTAGGTGCCGTTGATGTACACGTCAAAACTTTTGGCTGTGACCAGGACATGCAAGGTGAAGGGAAGGCCGACCGTGAACGGAAACGGAAATGGAGGGAAAACTTCCGGGCTACCCCAGGCTCCATTGTTGCAGTGGTTTAAAACCAGCCTTCTGTCCGTGTTCGAATTCCACCTGGCTCTGAAATGAAAATTGACGGATGTCACTGCAGAATCCTGAGCAAAGTCTATGACAAAACTGTCATTGGCCTGTAGTGTCGCGTGGAGGTAGCCCTGGAAAAAAAAAACATATAGAGATTCATAAAAGAGATCACGATATAACTTCACTATAATATCTATGACTTCAAATGAACTGAATAGTGCAAACATACATATCAAAGTGAGAAGAAAAAAATGTATACTCACTTATGAAAAAAACAAAAAAAAGAAAAAAAAAAAAAAAAAATAAACAAATAAAAAAAAAAAAAAAAAAAAAAAAAAAAAAAAAATTAAATTGACAAATTCTGACATTTTAAGAATAATCACAGCCAAAAACGATTAAAATGACAAATTATTTGTTATTTTTACCAAAAATTAATGCACACCTTAAAGACAAAATCATCAATGATAAGATAAGTTTAATATAGTATAATATTCTTTTCGATCCAAATAAATGGAAATGTTTTTTTGATTCCAGCGTACTTATTAATTTTATACACATAACATGTACATAATCAACCAAGCCAACATTTCTATAGTTATATAAATTAAAACACAAGACATTTTAAGTATTTATATAAATCAGCCAGCATTAAAACATTAATTATTAAGGGTTTTATTTTTTACATAAAAAGGAGAAACATAGCAAGAGGTCTTTTGAAATGTTCTGTTCTGGCAAGTGATTCCGTGAACTTTAATGCTAACGCCATTGTAGTTTACTTCTTTAGATAACCTTTTTGGTTTATGCACTAGAGGCCAGGTTGAAAAGCTTATCGTTCCTGCTAACACGGGAGCAAGCAACATACAGATGTTATGATTATGAAAAAACAACAACAACAGACCGGTTAGAGGAAACATCCTTTTGAACACAATGCTACTCTCAGCGTTGTGCACACAGGGATATTTCGTCCGACTATCTTTGTTGTTTATATTTCATAATCATTGGCAAAATATAATTTAACTGGAAGCTGCATTGTTTTGAATGAAATATATTATCAATTGAAATTCTAGGTATTCTGTGAATGAGGATAGCCTTGCCTCCTGCACACCCCGAAGGTAAGGCTTTCTGGATGAAGTAATTGAAGATTTGCTTGTTGATCAGCCGTTCCACCGCAAAGACCTACAGGATCAACGTTGCGAAAAAGCAAGATGTAATGAGTCACTTATTTGAATAAAATCAGGATGTGAAAATATTATTCGGTAGTTTCAATTGAGTTTAAGATTTCTGTTTGGATGCTAAACTCCATCTGTCTGATTGAGGACCGTCTCACGTGATATATGCACGTCATCGTGCACAGGAAGTTAATTCTGAGTTTGCAAATCAATTCCTGACACTGTTACATGGCGGTCTGCAAGAATGGCACGCTCTCTTTGCTTTTGGGATTCTACAAAAAAAAAAAAAAATCATGTACATTCGCATAAACTTTTCCCATGAAATCTCTCACTGTTGCAAATATTTCTCCACAAGATTAAGTGATCGCCTCTTTAGATCTTTTGATGCCCATTTTCTTCATTATTCAATGTTGTAAAAGTTGTGGTCCGGTCCATAGACGTATCATTTTTTTATAACTAAAAAAGGTTCTATCAAATCAATTTAATTAAAAAACTTAAGATTTTTTAAGGCTTGTCATTGCTGAAGGCTTTTAATTTTTTTTTTTAAAAAGTTTGTTTGATAGCTAAAGAAAAGGAAAGAAATCGATATTTCTGCAGCTTCCTCGTGTATAGAAACCACTTTCATCGACGGGGTAATACATAAACTCACTCTGACTACACACTGCCTACACACTGCCAGGCAAATTCATCGCTGTAATTCTCTTTTTTTTTGTGGAACGTTTCGATACAGTGTATACACATCTAGTCATGGTACTTCAAGAGCGCATGATGATTGTTTAATAAAAGTCTACCATTGCTCACAAATGGGGTTGGGGGGGGGGATTTAAAGGCGTTCGAGAGAATTCTGCGGGACATCCGGGGGTAGTTCACACCAGGGTTCATCTCAAAAGCAAGAGAAACAGTCGGGTTTCTCGGTTTCCTTTCTTTCTAAAGAGAAATATTGAAATCAACTGGAAGATGGTGGCAAGGTATACACTCCGGGTAATCTCTGTGAACTCTTAAGGAAGTCAATGGCCTGGCTACGTACATCAGTGTAGCAGGGCTTGTGGTCGATACCAAAATTAGTGCTTCGAACAAATTTTCTGATCATTATTTATAACTCATAAATATCAAACAATACCTTTTCCAAACGAATGTTCTTTTTTTTTTCATTTCTCAACCAATTTATATCAATTTATTAGCTTCACTTTGGTTATCCACAAAAAAAAAAAAAAAAAAAAAAACCCACTTAATTTATGAAAATGCTTCTAGTTATGATGAAAGTCTGCGTAAGGATTCTTTTTATCATTTTTTTTTTTTAACTTTATAAAAAAAATTTTTTTTTCGTTGCCTCAAACACAGTGGAGAAATATAACATTATTTTACACACTACTTTCTATTTCAAAGTACAACGTATCCTACTTACCACCCGACCACTTGATATTCCACCAGGTATCGGCAGAACTTGATACACGTCCCCAGCACTGGGCGTGTAATTTAAATTCGTGACTTTCATCGTTCTCTGCAAGAAGATGTTCTGTCCTGGTACAAACGCCAGACCAGTGACCAGGCTGCCTGGACACGTCTTACAAATAGTGTCATTGTAATTGAACGCCGTACAATTCTGATCGGTCAAACACGACCATGCGCAGGCCAAAGACGATTGTCTCAAAACAGCTGATGGCACACACCCAGGCAGCTGGAGCTCGTTGAATATTTGAAAATACGTCTCACAGAGCGAAGCACCAGTGCAAATATGTGGAGACGCCACTGGCAGAAAAAACACCCATATTGGTAATTTTAGAAGACTGACAAGGTTGGAGCATTGACTTTTTCTGGTAAACATTTTGAATATATATTTTCTTTTCAGCCCAGGGATCTCTAAAATACTGCAATGGTAACAATGCAATTGTTTCTAGCTGATAGGATACACCTGGAACCGCTCCTGACTTCAATTTGATGAGTTCACAGTAGCAAGCTATTTAATTTTAGATGTGTGCTTGTCCAAGTAATTTTTCAGGGACAGAACAGTAGAACGGTTGATCCACAAAATGAAGGTTTTCAGAAAAAAAAAATGCGATGTCTTCTAAGATGAACAAAGACAGTCTGATTAAACATTTGGCAAACAGCTGGCACCTATAGTTACCACATTTACAGACCGCAAGGACTTCAATTAAATAGGAAATCAATAACAAGTCTAAAATAAATACAGCAATAAAAGTACACGTTTAATGTTTTATATGTAAACAACCTTGTCCTTTGTTTCAATAGTGTTGAGCGAATTTTAATTTATAACTTAAAACCTGGGTAGGGGTGTCGAGGAAAGTAGTGGTCTGGTGGGGGTTGTTCGTTTTGAGATACACGTCACAATTTTATGACTGTTCTCAGAAAGGGAGTTGTGAGAAGGGCTTCGATCCTGACTTCCGCTCATTTTTATGACTTAGTAGCGACCAGATTTCTATTAAGAGCGTTGAGGCAGAAAAAAAAATGGTAAAGTTGGATGTAAGTAATCCAAGCAAGTCCAGGCATCACAGATGGTAATAAAGTGTGTCTAAATTATACATCACTAATAAAAATAAGAAGAAGTCCTTCTCCTGTCAAACAGTTGATTGTGAATCTTTTTTTTTATTGTTAGACCAAACTCAGTTCTTTTTTTCATCTGTCTAATTCTATTACTTGATCATAAATAACTATTAGGTATCACTATAAGTCACTAATTATATGAAAAACTTCAAAATGCATCATCTTTGCTAAAAGCATCACTCAGAAATTGGTGTCAGAAGTTTCAGATATTCAAATTTTTAGACATTTCTCTGCACTTTCATAATAATATTTTTTAAAAGTTTCATTCCTTGCAAGTAATTCTAAAAAAACACAATATCTAAAGTAGCTTTTTTTAAAACAAAGTTGTTTTTCTGTGTCAACGATTTAAAAATAAAATTACTGTAAATTTCAATTTTTTAAAAACTATTTCTGTATTTTTGATAATTTGATTTGTCGAAAAATCTACATACATATTGAGCTACTAGCCAAAATGAGAAAAATAGTAATGATTTTTTTGTAAAAGTGTCTCTATTGAATATTGAACAATGTTCTAATAATTTGGGAGCTCTCGAATTGACTACCATGCAGAACGGGATAGGGGGTGGGGGCAGATAGGTCCCTTCCACTCATGGGGTGTGGGATGGGGGGTAGACACTCCTTGTTGATGATATGGTTTTTTAAAGAGACCACCACGTTACTGAGTGAGACCCGGCGGGTTGTCTTGCATCTCTTTGAGATCCTATTTTCCCGCGCACAAAACAAACGAGTTGTTTGTTTAGGCTTTAGTTGGGCATCAGGATGAGAAGCTTCAGTTGACGCAAGGAATTCATTTCTTCTTACGCCACTTATATAATACATGGCACAAGCGACAGTGAGAGACATGTATTTCATAACGATGTTTAATAGTGTTTGTGCATGTGTCTGTGTGTGTGTGTGTGTTAGAGAGAGAAAGGCAGAGAGAGAGATAGATTAAGGGAGATAAATGGAGAGAAATACAAATAAAGCTGTTAGTTCGTCCGCAAATCGAGCAGGTCCATTTTAATTGTCTGATTAATGCCGGAGCTGATTCTTCTGTCTATGACCTCACAGATGGCTGATAAGATTATTCCAGAACGAAAAATTAGTGTGTAGTAGAAGCAAGAATGGATGGGAAATCTCCGGGCGCAGAGTTAAACCATGTTCTTACGACTTTCTTGATGTGTCTCTGCAGCAGCTGTTCTGGCGGCTGTATGCTGTATAGAGGAGCGCCACGATTCTACCAACGTGTCGGGATCTGTACAGGACGCTTTTACTACAACTCTCAGGGTGTCTTTGAAACCTTCATTCTGTCCACAGGGAAACCGCCAGCGGCGCTCTGGCTCGCGATAAAGTATTCTCATGGTTAAGCTTGTCATCTGAAGTTCTCACGGCCAGCGAAGCTCGGACTGCGTGAAAAGGGCCTATCTGCTTCGGAGACCTGCTTGTGCGAATACCTGGGTGTCTGGAGACCTTTGCTTGGTGTCCAGGATTCTTCGGTGTCTAGCCTTTTGAAAGTGGTTCCTCACTCGTTGGCGTGACATAGATAGCCAGTCCACGTTTAACTTGCATAGAGTATTGTAGGAAAGGCATCAGCCTAGTATAATTTTATTTTTGCTTGAGGTATAATAATACTTCAAATCTATGTAATGTAGGAAAAATAACCATAGGTATCAATGGTTACACTTTTGACAGTAAGCTGTCAAGGTATGATAAGCTAATGCCACTTATAGACTTTTGCCATTGATTTGACTAGATGTAAATATAGAGATGGAGGGAATGAGAGAGAGAGAGAGAGTGAAAGATAGAGAGAGAGAGAGAGAGAGGGGACATAGCATTGTTAAAGTAAAAGTTAAAATTAAAAAGAATTTTGTTTTAAAAAGTTAAAAGAATATTTGGTTGTTTTTTAGACTGACATCTCATGAACATTTAAATTCCCGAGAACCCTTATGTATCTGACGTCACCGACAGCCAGGGTGTGGTTGTAGTAGCAGCAGAAGTTCGCGTTGATGTACACGTCGAAACTTTTGGGCGTGACCAGGACATGCAAGGTGAAGGGCATGTCGACTGTGAACGGAAACGGAAATGGAGAAGAGACAGCTGGGACACCCCAGGTTCTATTGCTGCAAAAGTTTAAAACTATTTTTCTGTTATCGTCCGATTCCCATCGTGCTTTGAAATGGAAATTAATATATTTAACGGCAAAGTCTTGGGCAAAGTCTATATTGAAACTGTTGTTGGCTAGTACCGTGGCGTGGAGATAGCCCTGAAACATAAACAAACAGATTATTTCGTAAAGAAACTAGTTTTTAAAGTTAACTAAAAAATCTTAAACTCAAAACACAAGAGAATAAGAAATACATTTTTAAAAAAAAAAGACATTTCTACAGTAAAGTAAATATTTATGTCTAAAATATGTTTATCTTTAAAAAAATAAAAATTTGTGGTGGTGCTAACTTCACACTTGTATTTCTAGATGTTATTATTCATTTAAATGCTCCCAGACCAAAACTCATTGCTGGTTATTCTGCTAAAGAAATGGACTACCTAAATACTAACAATTAGAGATTTCTGTGTGGCGCAATTTTGCCGTTGGGTGAGATTTAGTTTAAGGTAAGCCACTTTGTTATACACAAGTTCTGTAAATTCATATCCTGCATTTTTATATAAATGTTTTATATAGTATTTATAGCTAGATATGTGTCTTGTTAACATTTAGTGAATAAATATTTTTAGTTGTAAAAACAAAGAATGCGCGCTTATTTATGTGTATATTAAAAAAAATATATCCACTATCCAATATCTAAAAAGCGATCATTTTAAAGGCATACAAGTGTAATCTTTAAAAACTAGATACATTTTTATAATCTCCATTTCCCGATAATACATTCCAAATAAAGTTTTTTTTTTAAAATATGCAAAATATATATTATTTAAAACCAATTTTTGAAAATATTTTTTCTTTGTATTTCTGGGACTTGGAAGAAGTTTAGAAAATAATATAGATATATATATATATATAGCTACTTATTGTTTCTCTGATAGTCATAAATCTCGCTTACCACACGCCCGCTTGAAATTCCTCCAGGTATCGGGATGACTTTATTCACCAGCAATGTACCGGGATCGTAATATAAATGACTGACCATCATCGTTCTCTGTAAGAAAATACTCTGTCCTGGCACGAACGTCAGACCAGTGGCCAGGTCGCCTGGACACGTCTTACAGACATTGTCCCCGAAGTCAAACGCCGTACAGCCCTGATTTGTGAAACACGACCTTGCGCAGCCATGAGATGTTTGACCCGAGGAGGTCGCCGTTGCTCCACATCCGGGCAGTTGGAGGTCGGTGAATCTTTGAAAATACGTCTCACAAAACGAAGCGTGACGGCAAATGTGTGAGTACGTCCCCGGCAGGCAGAACATAAACAGTGCCACGTGAAGGAGAATCGCACTGACACAACATTCAATAATCATCTTGAGTTCGTGTTTTATCCCGTGCTTCTCCTAAGATCTGAAATAAGAGCAAATGAGCAAGATAAAAATGAGTAAAACAGAGTAGGGTTCAACCTGAAAAAATAAACACAACAAAATTTTTTCAGGTTGAACCCTACTCTGTTTTACTCATTTTATTTTGTACTAACCTGATTGCAGTCTCTCCCCTTATTACCCCTTATGAGCAAGAGTACGAAATGTTTCTAAGGTTATTCATTTACGCCACTACCCACTTCAGCCTTCAATGAAATTGATTTGCAACATAAGGGGACATGGTTTGTTGATCTGTCAATAACCAATATTTTTTTTTTATCAGAGGCGGAACAGTGGATAAGGAAGGAGGGTGGAATTTCGTTGCACGGAAATTATGCGACGCCATTATTGGAAGTGAGGAAATGAAAATTTAATTTAATTAAAACCGTGAAGTTACGTCATAGTTCGTCCAGAGAACTTACAGGATTGACCTAGTTTCACCGCGGACCGTCTGGTGAAACACTAATCAAAATGGAGAAAGATTTTTGATTGTCGGAAAGCGTTTTCCAAAAAAATTTACCCCCCAGCCTGGTTAGATTTATACTTGTTGTTTTGAACTCATTAAGACTTGTATCCGTCATTCGGGCTACTAAAAAACAATTAAATAGATAGCTTAAAATAAATTGGATTTAAATGCATATTCAGTAGTTCATCAATTTAAATAATAATAATCTACACTTACAATATTATTAAAAATTGGTGAATGAATACCTCACCAAACCTCTCACTAACGAATGTTTGAAACAGATTTCTGTTTGAACTCTGCACACTTTGCTGTTTGTTCTGTTCACCTCTTCAGCTTTGAAGAGAAAGATGATAACATTAGTCTCAGATCGAGGCTGTCAACAGCATGCGCTTCGCATTTCTCCTACACCACCTGCTTAATTTGCGCGGTCAGATTCCTTTTCCTTTTCTGAAACGTGCCTGGATGGACATAATCAATAAAAAAAATCTCATCGTCTTGTCGCCAAACTATCCACCAGTGCATAGTCTGTGTGCAAAGTTTCACCTCGATAGGTTGACGGGAAATGGGTCAGTTAACCATCCGTATATTTTTTTCCACACACCCAGTCAGAATTTTTTTTTAAATGTAAAACCTTCCTTTTTTTTCTTGCATCGACTTACTACAGTCATAAAGAAAACTGACATCTATCCTTGCCCCCCGCCTAACCTCTCGTGCTCTTAAGGTTTCATTCCAATGTTAACAGAAATTTTTTTTTTTAAATTTGACCTGTCACTTAACATTTCTGGCTAGATCATATGTCGGGGGATTCAGTTGCCGGTCTCCCTCATAGACGTATCAAGGATTATAGTCAGCTTCGAAGACTGAAGTAGTGAAACATTCACCTCAAAAGTACAAATTCACATCTAGCCACTGCCGTTACCTCAAAGTTTAGGGGGTGGGGTGGGTGGGGGACCAAGCTAGGTTTGCAAGTAATTTGTTCAACATCCGGTTTTTGTTGCCCTGCAACGGGTCACGGCCAGGCTTTTGGTAATTTCTCATCTATTCATGTAATGTCTTAAAAAGAGGGGCGTGGATATCAGGATGCTAGTAACGATGGACGCTAGTGTAAGACCCTTCCCTTTAAACATGGTTATAGACGCCTCCCTTGTCGTTTTATAAAGTGAACAGCATGTATTTTTTTGCAACACGCTGCCATCAATAGTTGATAGCTAGTTTAAAGGACATTGAGTTTTTTTATTGTAAAGGAAATCGATGTTCACGTCGATCAGACACAGCAATTGTAAGGCGATCCATCTGTACACACGCATGTCATTGGTTTATTATGTTTGTATAATGTTAAGTGGAAACGGAAAATTTGGGTGGGGTATGTTCAAGGGTGACGTGGGAAGAATTTTCAAGAGGGAGTTGGGAAAAATGTTCAGGAATGAGGTGGGAAGAATATTCAAGAGTGAGGTGGGAAAAATGTTCAGGAGGCAGGTGGGAGTAATGTTCAAGGGTGAGGTGGGGAAAATGTTCAGGAGTGAGGTGGGAAGAATGTTCAGGAGTGAGGTGGGAAGAATGTTCAGGAGTGAGAGGAGAGGTTTTAGACACAATGTAAAATTTTAGGAAGCTATTTTTTTTTTAAAAATGTAACATATTATTATTTTTTAAACCACAGTTGTATCCTCAAACCCACCTCTTTTGGACATTTTCAACTTCATACCCACACGCACTTTCATGTGGAAATTAAAAAAAATTAGAAGCAAAGTTTTTCAATTAAACACTTTAAATGCATGTTAAATTATTGTATTTTATAATAATATTCTAATATCCCACCAACTTTTACACGGCAGATGTATTTCCCCTACTATTTAAGGAAAACAAAAGATAATATTATGCACAAAACGCACTTGTCATATTTTTTAAATAATCTTTATTGGCCAAGTTATTAGGAATTTTTTTTCGTGAAATCTTTGTCATCATATTTCCTTCATGTTCTCATTGGAAAACAGGAAAAACATATATTTGGGGATTGAAGTTTTGGTGGGGGGGGGGGATGAAAATTTGATAAAATATGCTGTCGTTGGCAGCGAGCATATGTGGCAAGTTTCAGGGCGATAAGTTGACGGGAAGTGAGTTCATTAGCCGTCCGAAATGTTTTGTCCTAATGCTCAGTTAATTGTCAAATTTGTTCAAAATCAAATATCGTCAAATTGCTTCTTGAACGCTGTGTTTTATTTTACTGTAAAGTGCGTTCAAAAAGAAATTTAACGAAAATTTGAAGATGTGAACTGAGCATGAAGAAGACACAAACGCGAAGTTAATATAAATGTAAAAAAAAAAAATTTATAAAAGGGAGCTAAATTTAGAAAATGTGATTAAAAAAAAAGTAGATTAAATCCAAAACCAGGTGGTTGTGAGTAGTTGACTGATTTCTACAAATTTTAACAACATCGGAGTTTAAATTAGGGGTCAGGATTCCTTGATATTTTTTTTTAAATGATAATAATAGAAACTAGAAGGAACGTACCTTAACTGAGGTATGCATTATGAAAATGGAGAAAGAAAAGTATGCACAAATCTAGTTTAATTTCAATTTTTTTATGTATTAATTTATTTTGTTTAAATTATTGTGTATTATTTAGTTGTATTTTTCCTGTTGTATACTCCACGTTTATTTAGATTATTATTGTGTACACCTAGTGGCGTCCCTTGCTATTAGTGCTACCCATACCCCGATACGCCACCACTCCTAAACTTTATTAATATTCAAATGTCCTATCACCTTTTACACCTAAGAAGCATAACACCGTATTGAAATTTAGACTATTTTTGTGAAACACATGAAACTATGACGTATCAAAAGCAATTGCGGTATTTTTTAAGAATCCTTGCATCCATTTGTCGGTAATTTTATTCATTGAAATCAGCGTCATCTGGTAGCGTCGGTGATAATGTTACATAAAAAACATTAATAAAATTATCAAGTAATGTTACAAAAATATGTGTATCCTGCGTACATCTAAAGAGCCAGACAAGAAAAATATAAGAAAAAAAGCAAAAAAAAAAAAAAAAAAAAAAAGGTAAAATTCCTTTAAAAAAAAAAAAAAAAAAAAAGTGTGTTTTGTGTTATCATAATTCAGGCTAAACATAAACTGTCTGTTTTAATTTATCTGCTGAAGACATGTATCATATTGCAAACATCGTGAAGCTAGTAAGTAAAGGGAATACCGGAAGTATTTAATTTTTCATATGAAAATGGCGACGTCTCATTTCTTTCATTTAGATAGACCATTTTTTCGGAAAATATGTTGTTTTTTTTGTGTTTTTTTTTTACTATAGACTGAACCTTCACATTTTGTGACCCTATTCCGCTGATCGCGTCAAACGCAACAACTCCTGTTTATAGGATGATTTTAAAGAAAACATATGTCAGGATTAATCATTATTGCTAAGTATTAAAATTTTTAATAATAAAATTCATTTTAACCATATTGTGCAATTATAAATAAATTATAGCTTATCTCGTTATGTATATATATATTGTATATAGACTACTTAAGGGATCGTTGGCAAATTACGTCACACTCAGGGGGGGGGAGAGGGCGGAGAGAATTTGTGACAATTTGGGACCGGGGGGTGGGGAGAAAAGGGGGGGGGTCAAACGTTTGTGTTGTCACATTTAAAAAAAAAAATTTAACATTTTCTAATTTTCTAGGCCGAAATACATCATGTATAATAGGTACTAGATCTATAGAACTCCATTTTCTTATAATACAACATCTTGATCTATTATGGGAAAATGTTAAAAAATAAAATAAAATCGTAGTTTAGTTATGAAAATTTGTATGAATGTTTTGATTTTTTTTTGGGTGTGATGTGACACTCGAGGGGTGGGGGGCGGGGGTAAAAGAATAAGTGACACTTCATGACCCTGGGGGGGGGGCGGAGGGGCTAAATTGATCATTTTTAGCTTGACGTAATTGACGAACGACCCCTAAGGCGTCGTAAGACAAGGCGCCCCTTAAAAATTATACTGGTTTGGAACTAATTATTTTCAACTCTCAACTTTTGCACATGACTAACTCATTAAAGCCTTCCGTTACCCAAAGATTTCATAGTGCCTTCACACACCACAGACATTGTCTTATGCATGACACTATGAGAACACCACTGGTGAGTGACTGTGAATGGCTGCCCCATGACATCGCATTGCTCAAGGCGGAAAATTATGATCACTTATAATATGGACTCTACCGGGCCTTATAAACTTCAAATAAAAATGTTGTTGTTGAAATCACGTCTCGGTTATCGAACAGTTTGATGTAAAAATTCCCTAAGTATCGGGATCTTCTTCCCCTAGAAAGGGGGCCGTGGTCGAAATGAACAGGGTGATTGTGCGGCCCACGCTCGTCATTTTGGTCAATAGTCCAGCCCACTGTGAAAAAATATTTGGTGACCCATGGTTTAGGGGCTTAGGGTCAAAATTTCCATATAAAAGAAAAAGGCACTCAAAATAGCCTAGGCTAAATATTGGAAATCAAGATGTCAAGGTCCAAGTAATTCAAGGAACAAGTTTGAGTTTAAAAAATTTATTCAAGTCAAAGCTTTCGAAAAAAATGATACAAAGAGAGTTAGAAGGAGGGTGAAAAAGAATGAGAAATACAAATTAAATATATATATGGGTAGATAGAGAGGCTGGAGGGAGGAGAAGGAAGTGCCAGAGTGAGAGGAGGGGAGAGAAACAATGAGGAAGACATAGACATGGAGATGCCTGGGAGAAAGCTGGGAGTGAGGAGAAAAATATATAGGCGAGTGAGAGATAGTGAGTGAGATAGGAGGGAGAGAGAGGGAAGAGAGGGGGAGAGACAGAGAGGTAAATGGGAGGGATAGTGTGAGGGGGAGAGAGATGGATATTGGGGAGCAAAAGACATAGACAGAAGAGAGAGGTGGAGAAAGGGGAGAGAGAGGAAGGGAGGGGGAAGGAGGGAGAAGGGTAGAGTGAAATAGGGAAGGTGGGAGAGAGGGAGGAGAAGTAGAGATGGCCACTGTAATATATTTTGAAGGTAAATGTAATACTAAAAAAAGAATAACAAAGTAACAGAATATTGTGTTCACCCTCCGGTTCAGACGGACATCTCATGAACATTTACTGCTCCAGAAACCCTCATGTATCTGACATCGCCGACAGCCAGGGTGTGGTTGTAGTAGCAGCAGTAGGTGCCGTTGATGAACACGTCAAAAGTTTTGGTGGTGACCAGGACATGCAAGGTGAAGGGCATGTCGACTGTGAACGGAAACGGAAATGAAGGGAAAACTTCCGGGCTACCCCAGGCTCCATTGTTGCAGTGGTTTAAGACCAGCTTTCTGTCAGTGTTCGACTCCCACCTGGCTCTGAAATGGAAATTACTGGTTTTCACTGCAGAATCTTGTGCAAAGTCAATATTGAAACTGCCGTTGGACTTAAGCGTGGCGTGGAGGTAGCCCTGAAACAAAAAACGGGTAGACCCATACAATTCTTCAAAATTGCATATGTACTTTTTAAAAATAATAATATAAATAATAATGTTTTTACAGTAGGGCTTATAATTTAGATCGCAAAAATATTTGTGATTATTTTAAAAAATAATTTTGATCAATTTATTGGAGAGGGGGTGTTTTTAGCTTTTATTGACAACGGTCTATGACAAACTACGTTTTGGGACTCTAAATTTATTAAATCTTGTCCAACACATGCACTATTTAATAAATGGAAAACTTCAGAAATTATCTCAAGCCCAACGAAAATGAAGTCACTTCCAGTTACGACTTACGTCCCGTCGCACTTTTCTCTACTGTAAAGAAATCTTTTTGAGAAATGTATTCTTAAGAAAATGTTTCATGTGGTCTAGCAACAACAAAAAAAAACAACACACACACACACAAAACAACAAATATCGACCAACATGCTTATAAATGTACCAGAAGTAACCAGGATGTCATGCTACTACTCTTGGAAAGATTTTACCATCGCCAAAAAATGCGTCAAAAAATATGCTAGGTCCTTTTTTTTGTTAGACATCTCGTCAGCATTGAACACTATCCAACCGCACCTTGTGATTTAAAACTGTTCTTCGTTAGGTGTCAATTCACATATATGTTAAGCTTGCAAGTTTTTATCATTTGGTGCGATGAAAATTTTCTTAATTTGAATCTCCCTAAAACGAAAGGAATGGTTGTCGATTTTAAGTCGGGGGGGGGTGGGGTGGGGGGATCACCAAATTTCAGATTTCACTATACATAATCACAGTATAGAGCTAGTAGAGGCATACAGGTGTCACCATATTGAGACAGTAGGGACATATAATCCCGTAGCTGTCACCATTAACAATGATACGACCTGAAGGGAGCAGGGCCAAAGTCTATAAACAATAGCCAACCAAAGACTTTCTATCCTAAAACTGTACAATGTCGGCGTGAACAAACAAGTAATTAATGTATTCTGCAGTGCAACAACGGGAAGCCTACCTAACTTCAGTATTACCTGCTGGTGTGGGAATTCATCGCCTGAAACAGACACCGATGAAATGGACTAATCAAGAAAGCTATTGACATCACAGAGACTAAACTTCCTCAACTTTAGGAACTATTTGAAGATAAATTCTGTTTTGAAGCTAAAATTATTCTGGATGATACAAACCACCCACTTCATAACCGGAAATTTGATCGAAAGAAATTTCGTCGAGGGTAAATTTGATCGACTGTAATTTGACCAAACGGAAATTTGGTCGAATCTTTTTTTTTTCTTTTTTTTTTTAGTCGTTACGTTAAAATTTTGCTTCAAATTTCTTTTTGAACGTATTATTTTCTTTAAAAATATGATATTGTGCGTTAAAAAAGAAATTTGAAGAAAATTTTAACGTGTGAACTGAAAAAACGATTTGACCGAATTTCCGTTCGATTAAATTTCCGTCGATAAATTTCTTTCGGACAAATTTCCGGTAGACCTTCATAACAGATATCTTAGATCAGCTGGATTAGGGCGAATTCTTTCTATTTAAGTTATGACGAAAAATATTTTAAAAATTCTTTTTGTTCCCCAGTTTGTACATGCGCATCAAGCCCCCACCCCCCACACACACTCAACTGAACGCGATTACCAAATCTAGATGATCCCTAATTACGTCATTATTGTCACTAAAGGAGTTCAGTGATGGCTGATTTCTACGTTAGAGAAATAATTTAGATGTCTTGTGTTTTAATATAAATAATTGTCAGTGGCTGTCTTGGTGAAAATATGTATTTTTTATGTGCTGAAATGAATATGTGCAATGTAATTTAAACGTTTCAAAAAAGTAAATATCAGACTTATCACACTTGTTCCTTATGTTCCTGCTTGTCATAATTATCCTACTCATCATAATTATCTTGCTAATCCCTCTTAAAAAAAGGCACACAAAGAATGGATGACAGCAGGTACGCTGAATAAAATAGAAGAAAGGAAAAGAAAGAAATCAGAAGTGAATAACAGCCGCACCCGAGCACAGAAAAACAAGTCCCAGAAGGAGTATGCAGATGCAAATAAGGAAGTTAAGAAAAGCATCAAGAGGGACAAGAAGGAATTTGTTGATAAACTTGCTAAAGAAGCAGAGGATGCAGCTCACCAGGGGAACATGAGGGAACTGTTTGATACCATTAAGACGCTGTCAGGGAAATTTAGCAAGGTAGAGAGACCAGTGAAGGACAAAATGGGAAACACCATACCAAGTGAGGAGCAACAGAGAGGGAGATGGAAGGAACACTTTGAAGAGCTCCTGAACAGGCCTGAACCAAGAAATCCACCAGATATCCAACCAGCCGATAATGACCTGCTAATTGACTGTAATAGTCCCACCAAAGAAGAGATTAGCAGGGCCATTAAACAACTCAGAAATGGAAAGGCTGCGGGACCTGATGGCATCCCAGCAGAGGCACTGAAGGTGGACCTGGAAACCAGTGTGGAAATGCTACACCCTCTGTTTATGAAGATATGGGAAGAGGAGCAAGTTCCTTCCGATTGGAAAGAGGGATACCTTATCAAGATCCCAAAGAAGGGAGACTTAAGCTCCTGCTCGAACTACAGAGGGATCACCCTGCTGTCCATCCCAGGAAAGGTTTTCAACCGTGTACTACTTAACAGGATGAAAAACGCTGTAGACCCTCTGTTGCGGGACGAACAAGCCGGCTTTCGCACCAACAGATCCTGCACGGACCAGATAGCGACACTGCGCATCATTCTAGAGCAGTCACTAGAGTGGAACTCGCCGCTCTATGTCAACTTTGTTGACTATGAAAAAGCCTTCGACAGTGTTGACAGGCAAACCCTGTGGAGATTGCTAAGGCATTACGGGGTGCCACAGAAGATTACTGATATAATCAGAAACATGTACGAAGGGATAAACTGCCGAGTTATCCATGGCCAGCAGTTGACAGATGCTTTCCAGGTGAAGACTGGTGTGAGACAAGGTTGCTTGCTGTCACCATTCCTCTTCCTGTTAGCCATTGACTGGGTGATGAAAACATCTACACAGCAGAAAAGAAATGGCATCCAATGGACCTTGTGGGATCAACTGGATGATCTTGACTTTGCTGATGATCTTGCACTTCTTGCACATACCCAACAACAGATGCAGGAGAAAACAAACATTGTCGCAGCCACTTCTGCTAGCATGGGTCTCAACATTCACAAAGGGAAGAGTAAAATCCTCAAGGTTAATGCCACCAGTACATCACCCATTATGCTTGAAGGAGAAGCCCTTGAGGAGGTGGACAGTTTTGTTTACCTTGGCAGCATGGTAGATAAACAAGGTGGTACAGATGCGGACGTCAAAATAAGGATAGGAAAAGCAAGAGCAGCCTTCCAACAACTCAAGAATGTTTGGGTCTCTAACAACTTAGGCAGCAAGTTAAAAGTAAGGATTTTTAACGCTATGGTAAAACCTGTGCTGCTATATGGAGCCGAGACATGGAGAACAACGGCCGTAAACCTGACCAGAATCCAGTCCTTCATCAACAACTGTCTAAGAAGGATTCTCAGAATTCACTGGCCAGACAAAATCAGCAACCAGGAACTGTGGCAGCGGACAAAACAGAAACCCATTGAGGAAGAGATTCTCCAGAAGCGGTGGAGGTGGATTGGTCATACACTAAGAAAACCTGCTTCTAACACAACAAAGCAAGCCCTGAAATGGAACCCACAGGGTAAGCGGAAAAGAGGCCGTCCAAGAAACACTTGGCGCCGAGAATTGGAGACAGACATCAAGAAAATTGGCCATGAATGGAAGATCCTGGAGAAGCTGGCCCAGGATAGAGATGCCTGGAGGTCTCTCGTAGGTGGCCTATGCCCTTGGAGGAACCGCAGACGCCGACGATGATCGGTGGATGCCCCTCATGGACGAGAAGGCTCAACAACAATCCCTCTTAAAATACAATATCATACTTATCCTAATTATCATAATTACCACTCGACCACTTGATATTCCACCAGGTATCGGCAGAACTTTATCCACGTACCCCGAACCGAGATTGGTGACCATCATCGTCCTCTGCAAGAAAGTATTCTCACCCGGCACAAACGTCAGACCAGTCACCAGGCCGCCTGGACACGTCTTACAAATGGTGCCACTAATCGTGAACGCCGTGCAGCTCTGATTGGTGAAACACGACCTGGCGCACGCCAAAAAGGTTTGACCTGAGGTAGCCGTCTGCCCACATCCGGGCAGTTGGAGATCGGTGAATTTCTTAAAATACGTATCACATATCGAAGCGTTACTGCAAATATGAAGGTACGCCACTGGTAGGCAGAGCACAAGTATGTTAATATGTAAGAGAAAAGCTCTAATGGAACTCGTATTTTGTGTAAAAAACATTTTGCGCTATTTTAACGGTGCTACTTTAACGGTAACGAGTTAAGTGAGCCGGTCGGAGAAGGAGATTCTTCTTAGAATAGAAAATACGGCTCGACGCACTCCCAGACTCATGGCATAAGTAGAGACTATTTATAGATTGGTCAATGTTTAACATTTTTGTCACAGGCAGAGCAGCGGATGGGTGTTTAATCGCTGACGGCCCTAACCATTTTGTTTATGTAGCAATACGATAGTAATCCACATTGAAAAGGGAAGAAAGCATGGCCAAAAAATGCATTGCGACTCGATCCAGAAGCAGGCACACAAAATATGGCATATACGAACTCTTAGGACATAGAATAGGATTAAAAGGCAGAAGAAGAAACAGGAGACTATAAAGCCTTATTAGATATTACATTTTTATTTAACTAACAAATTTATAACAGAATGGTCCATAAACGCAGTCCTAGTCTAGTGACCAAAAACCGATACGAAACATACAGGAAAATTTAAAAAAAAAAATCTTTTATAGTCTACGATATCATAGAGGAACATGAAAAAAAAAGATATTTCTTAGTCTATGATATCATAGAGGAACATTTAAAAAAAGATATTGTATAATCTATGATATCATAGAGGAACATGAGAAAAAAAGATCTTTTATAGTCTATGATTTCAAAGATGAACATGAAAAAAGATCTTTTATAGTCTATGATGTCATAAAGAAACATGAAAAAAGATATTTTATAGTCTATGATTTCATGAAGGAAAATGAAAAAGAGATATTTTATAGTCTATGATTTACAATTGGCGTAGGCACTATGATGATGAGGATGATGATAATGATGGGGATGATGATGAGATTAATGAAGTTGGTGATGATGATGGAGACGATGATGTTGATGATGATGGGGATGAAGATGGTGATAATGACGATTACGGTGATAGTGGTGGTGGTGATGGTGATGGTTGTGAACGACACACTCCTAAAGACCTACCCTTGAATTACGTTTGGAGACGCCTCGCTCCACACTTTTGCATGTTGACCAAACCCTTGTTGGGTGATTGTTGCACGGTACCTGTATAGTCGATTGAGTAACACGTTAAATACATACACTAGAAAGACTTGTTGATTACCAAGTATTACTATGGCTTTGTATACATTTTTTGGTGCGATGCTTTGTTCTCGCTCTATAGGACTGCAACACTAAGGGGTTGCCCGTACTGCAAGAGCACAATTTGTTTAAATGTCTCCTTTGTTACCAACTAATGGCATCGATTGACTATGGTGGACTGCTCCAATCGAATTGACTTTGGTGGACTGCTCAAAATCGGGTCGACTTTGGTAGACTGCTCAAATGGGGTTAATTTTGGTAGACTGCTCAAATGGGATTGACTTTGATGGACTGCTCAAATCGGATTGACTTTGGTAGACTGCTCAAATCGGCTTTTGAGAATTGCAACTTTCTTTTATATGTAGTGATTCAATAATTTAAAAAAATAAACTATATGTATTAAAGCTTTTCTAGTTGGATACTATGAGAAATATTTTTTTCCTGAATTTAATTTTTCTTGGATCGCATTGTGCTTACCTGCTCAACCACTTGGGGCAATCCATTTAGTGCGTAGTCAAAAATTTACAAATTTACAAATTTTTGACCCCCCCTCCCCCGAAGCAGGCTTACTTTTTAGACACTCCCCCCCCCCAACCATGTCTACGTAAAGAAGTATTTGTCCTTCCAACCTTCAAAAAAAAAATTACAAGATCAAATAAGTTATAGATAATTGTGACGTCCCAGAGATAAACAAAAATGAGTCACTGGTTTACACCGCTGACTGTTTCGCCAGCCCAGTGCATCCCATAATATAAAGTCGCGTCACTCTGGGGTGCCACACTGCCCCCCCCCCGGACAGCGTCATGAGAATTGGGCAAAGGGAGCAGTCTCACCGGGCGCCCAAATCATGGGCGGCAAAATCGTCTTTATGTAAGATTTAAATAGTGAATTAAAATATAAAATACCACATAATTTTGAAAGACAAGAGGCGCCGAAAATCGACTTTTTACTGGTCCACCCCAGGGAAACGGGGGGGGGGGGGGGGTTGATGTATATTAAGTGGCCCCTTTTTTTCGACTTCACACCAGGTGCCGCATTTCCTCGGCATGGACCTGTCATGTGTTGCTTCGGCCTCTTTACAGGTGTGCCGTGATATATCACACGTTTCCTAATTTCGTTGCCACTTTTAATCCAATGTGACATCTAGCGGTCGAGGTGCCGAAACTTGAGTAACTACTGTTTGCAGTTACTAGATTTTTACACAAAACTTTATATTATTTTTTTTTTGGACGTATTCACCATTTTTTTCGCCTGATAAAAAAACAATTTTTTTGCACAGGTTCCGGGAATAAATAAATCTGAGGACCTCTGGCGTAGCCGACGTGGGGCTGAGGACACGGCACACGCAGGTTTGACGTACGATGGCTGAAAAATTACTGTAATACTGTAACTACTGTGTTCTATTTGAGCAATATCTTAGCGGGTTGAATTGTGAAAACACCAGGCAACATTAGGACGATAATTCCTCCAGAAACTGGGTGACATTTTTACAGTATTTGATAAATAAATCTTCTATTTTTGAACTGTCAACATTTTAATATGGTTATTGTCGAATTTTAAGATAAGTTTTAAAAATGTGTTCCGTGGAACCCCAAACCCCCCTCCCCCAACCCCCTCCACCCCAACCCACTTTAAACCCCCTATCGGTACGCTTAAACGCGAAATCTCCAAAGTTTTCAAAACCTCCCCCCCCCCAATCAGTGCATACGTACTATATGGATGGCGCCTTATTGCTGTTCCTTTTCGGACTTGAATCGGTTTGTACACAATCGTAATTTAAAAAGCAACAAAAAAAAACAACAACTAAAAGAACAAAAAACAAAACAAAGAAACTACACAATCCAACACGTTAGATTTCTCCCTACTCAGCATTTGCTTTCTTGGGTGTATATTTACCAATAGAACCCCGTTCAATGTTTGGCAACACTCTGACAGCGAGAGCAGCTTTGTTTCACTGCACTTAACGCCTGAATAGAACATCAATACCAGGATTCACATCACCCGCCGAGCCAGTGCGGACAGTGTAAACTTTCCATATCGGCGCACAATCAGGTCTCAGGTTTAGATATCCCCAGGCCACCCACAATACAAGTTAAACATGTTATAGTCATCCGATGAGCGCCCCCCCCCCCAGTGGTAGATCAAGACAGAAGTGGAAGCTATGCGGAAACGCAAAACATCGGTTGTTGTTTTGTGTTGAGAAAGGGAAGGGGTGTTGAGGAGGGTGGTATTTTGAGAAAGGGTGGTGATATTTAGTTTGATAAAAGTTTTTTTGAAGAAGGAATTATATGTAAATTTTTCAAAAAAGAATAATTTAAGAAAAACAACACATAATTTAACACAATAATTTGTGAGAAGTTAACTAATGCAAACATATTCAAGTTTTTTTTTGGAGGGTACTTTGGTCATTTTGTGATTGAAATAACTCATATTAACTTAGGAATGTATATATAATTTTAATGATTATTTGTATGATTATAAACGTAAATAGTTATTAGAAATAGCTCGCGGAAAAAGACGAACGTGAAGAATCATAAAACGCTCCAACCTGCCCAGACCAATCCCCTACATTTGCTCGGCAGCCTTCAGCGCCCTCTTTATCTGCTCACCAAACCCCTATCCCTCCTCCCCTGACCATTGTAATGTCTAGATCCGATATCACCTTCAGAAGGTCTCCAACGCCCTGTGAAAAAAAAAAGTTTTCAAAGTTTCTGTTTTATGTCTCTGTTGACACATGTGAATATTCGACCAAACTTCACAAACTCACGAAATGTTGCGTGACTTTTTTTGCTTTCTTTCTGTTACTGGATCTTTTGTGACATTCTGGAAAGTAACAATTTCTATTCACAATTCAAAAATCCATCTGAAAATGTTGCTGGCTTCTACAAGAATAAATAAATGAAGGGACTGTTTTTTGTCCTGTTACCTTATTTCAAGCTTCCACATACCTCGTTTCATTATTTCATTCATGGCTTCTACAAGCCTTTACTCTCCCTTTACTAATACTTTCATTAACAAAAAAAAAAAAAAAAAAAAAAAAAAAAAATCTGCAACTTTCGTTTTCTAAATAGTTGCACCTTTTAAAATGACGAAAATTATTTCATGCACGCCCTTGGCTTAATTTAGGGTCATTTGAATAATTTAAGCACTTGTGACGCAAACAAAACTGGGTTTCTCGATTGCGCTGAGCGTTCCAGACTGACAGAAGGAACGGCATGCCTTGACTTTTCTATCTAATAATAATAATAATAATAATAATAATAATAAGACGTCTTTTATAGCGTGGTACCCCAGCCTAGGGTTGGTTGTTTAAGCCTAGGGCTGGTTGTTTAAGCCTAGAGCTGGTTGTTTAAGCCTAGGGTTGGTTGTTTAAGCCTAGGGCTGGTTGTTTAAGCCTAGGGCTGGTTGTTTAAGCCTAGGGCTGGGCTCACCGCGCTGTATATAAAAATTTTATTAAAAGAGACATAATCATGAAATTAAAATAAAATACATTTATGAAATAAAGAACAGCAATACCCAACCACATAACTTTTACAAGGCACACCATAGACGGCAGCCAGCAAGATCGTTTATCGGTCAGAGTAAGGGAATCACTCAGGGTAGTATAATTTAAAAAGATATGTTTTTAGTGCAGTTTTGAAGGCCTGGGTGGTTGGTATATTGCGTATGTTTAGTGGCAAAGAATTCCATTGTTTGGGGGCGCAGAAAGAGAAAGATCTAGTTATAAGCTGGTACTTTAATTTCCTGTTGTTCACAAGGAACGTTTATTTGCGCCAGAAAAGGCCTTGCGTTATTTCAAGGTTACTTATTCTTTAAGTTATAATGGCCTTAATATTGATCATATAAAATAAGTAACATAGGGGAGACTGGTCACCGAATCTCTGACAGGTGTACCGAACACCTCAGTAACATTACACAAGATAAACAGTGTCCCGTCTCCAAACACTTCAATAGTAGCGACCACCAGGGCAAGACGAACTTTTCAATATGTGCGATCGTGGCTAGCACGAACGCACCCAAGAAGGTGAATTTGGAACACAAGCTTATTTTGACTTATGGCACATTGACGCCACATGGTATGAACGTTATGTCTCTTTTCACAGTTTGAACCTAGCCCCGACCCTCCCCGTCCCGACCTATCGCAGTGGACTTACCGCTCCTCTCTTCTTTACTTCCTCCCTTTTTAATTTCTCACTCACTTACTTTCTGTCAAAATTCATTAGCTGCCCACGGATACTACTTCTAAGCCAAGTGCTATTTTTTTTATTTTATTCTGTTTTTTCTGTTGTTTTGTTCACTGACGAAGGCTTCCTGTCGACACGTTATTTTTTTTTTGTTTCGTTCCCTTTTTTCAATTTTAACCCTACTTTGATTTACTCATTTTATGTTTTGCAAACCTGATTGCAGGCTCCCCCTTATTACCCTATATCGATCATGTCTGCTATAGAGATTCGCTTCTGTGTCAGGCATCGTCTGCTTATGTCCTTCTGGGTTTGGTCCCAAATTTCACCCGTAGACCCCTTCGGTTCTCTTGTGCGGCAAACAATTCAAATGGTAGCTCTGGGATATTAATCTTTATCAAGGGTCGAGTGGGGTCAATTGAAATGAGGCGGAGCGCAGATTAAAGGATATTCAAGTTATTTGCATTGAGCTGGTTTAAACTGAATATTATGTCCTTTTTTTTTCTTCTAAAACTCATTCTGTTAAGAAATGAAGAAGAGTGTTGTGAGAATCAAGCCGTCCGTAATACTTGCCAGTACTCTAGACCCACGATGAGACTCGGTCAGATGTCATTAAATCTTTATAGCTGCTGTTCTAATTGCGCTGAAGAGTAGTGAATATGTTTATTTCTTCCCTTTCAGGGTAGGTCTTAATATAGATGTAAGAACTCTCCAAGCAAATGTATTTCATTCACGTCCATAAATGACGCCCAGACGAGTAAGAACCAGATGCCTCAGGGTTTTGGATCCTGCAACATCACCACGCGACCATCATCTAAACTATATTTATCTGGAAGCTCTTTTTTCTTTTCATTTTGCTGTTCTACTTTTATTTTATAACTAAGAATCGGTTTTCTGGAAGGCGCTCCAATTATTGATATTTATAGAATGCAATAATATCAAACAATCGTTGATATAATATGGACCGAAGTCTCTTTATGTCATAGAAGCTGAAATTTGTAGCAAAACATCAGTGAGTTGAAACATTCACATCGCCCATACATCGCTCATCCATGGCTCTTACATCGCTCATACATCGCTCGTACATCGCTCATACATCACTCGTACATCACTCATACATCACTCGTACATCGCTCGTACATCACTCGTACATCACTCGTACATCGCTCGTACATCACTCGTACATCACTCGTACATCGCTCGTATATCGCTCATAAATCGCTCATAAATCGCTCGTACATCACTCATACATCGCTCGTACATCGCTCGTACATCGCTCATACATCGCTCATACATCGCTCATACATCGCTCGTACATCACTCGTACATCACTCGTACATCACTCGTACATCACTCGTATATCACTCGTACATCACTCGTACATCACTCGTACATCACTCGTACATCGCTCGTACATCGCTCATTCTTTCCAACATTATGACACAGACGAGACAATTGATATCATTATTCTTCTTTAAAAATAACATGTAATAAAAGGGGCGATGACACGCACATAAAAACACGTTTAATTTAAACATTAATGATAATACATTGTGATATGTAGGCACATATAATATTACATTGTGATATGTAGGCACATATAATATTACATTGTGATATGTAGGCACATATAATATTACATTGTGATATGTAGGCACATATAATATTACATTGTGATAAGTAGGCACATATAATATTACATTGTGATAAGTAGGCACATATAATATTACATTGTGATAAGTAGGCACATATAATATTACATTGTGATAAGTAGGCACAGCGACCAACAGTTTTCTAACAAACATTTGATATATTAAAAAAAAATATTGGAATGCTCTTGAGGGACATCGAAGTTTGATTACATACCCTGTTAGATAACAACATTCACTTTACATTACACTTCAACACTAGAATAATGTATTTTTATACGCATAATTTACTCTTATATTACTTCGATAAGATCTTTAATTTTTTTTTAAACAAACAAATTTAATGTTGAAGCAATTCACGTAAATGTAAAAGTTTATATACACATTTTTTTTTTTGAAAAGCTGCTTCAAGATAAAATATTTCAGGATAGCAAGAGAATCACCAACAAAACAATTATGGTGAATAATGACGGACCGCTAGAGCTCGCTTTGCCGCATGTCTTCGGTGTGGTCACAGACTTCGTCTCAGCGGCAGCCGCCGGGCAGTGGGGGTCCCAGCCGAAATCGTTTCCGTTTTTCTGGCGCAGAAAGTCGAGAAGCGGCCGGAAGTAGTCCAAGAGAGCGGTGGCGTCCATTTTGCGTTGCCCGGTGACGGCTTCCATGGCGTCGGGCCAAGGTTTTGATCTTCCAAGTCTTAACATGTCTCTTTAGAAATAAAAAAAAAAGACAACAAAAATTGTGTTATTTTGGTGAGAACAAAAAAGAATGAGCAAAGTCCTACACCTTTACATGGCATCTAATTGACGAGCTATTTGTAATTTTAAGTGTCAGCTTGACAAATTTAAAAAAAAAAAAAAGCGTTCTTCGGTGTTTGAGTGTTAAAACCAAAGCTACTCACCGGATGAGCTTGCCGGCGGCCTAAAAAAGAATGAGCAAAGTCCTACACCTTTACATGGCATCTAATTGACGAGCTATTTGTAATTTTAAGGGTCAGCTTGACAAATTTAAAAAAAAAAAAAAGCGTTCTTCGGTGTTTGAGTGTTAAAACCAAAGCTACTCACCGGATGAGCTTGCCGGCGGCCTTGTTGTTGTAGATGTCACATTTGTGCAGTGGTCCCACGTGACCGGCTGCTTCGCATGCGGCTTTCTGGAACTGGAACTGGATGATGAAGCTCACAAAGTACCTGTGGACATTAGATAGCGTAGGGTTTTTTAGTAGATTGGCACAATGCAAAAAGTCAAAGGGGGGCCTTTTTAAAAAAAAAAAATTAAGTATTAATTTATTAATTTGAGATGAAACAGGTGTTTGAGACAGAGACGTTTGAGACAGAGACGTTTGAGACATACACGTGTGAGACAGAGGCGTGTGAGACAGAGGCGTGTGAGAAAGTGACGTGTGAGATAGAGACGTTTGAGACAGAGACGTGTGAGACATAGATGTGTGAGACAGAGGCGTGTGAGACAGAGACGTGTGAGACAGAGACGTGTGAGACAGAGACGTGTGAGACAGAGACGTGTGAGACAGAGGCGTGTGAGACAGAGGCGTGTGAGACAGAGGCGTGTGAGACAGAGGCGTGTGAGACAGAGGCGTGTGAGACAGAGACGTGTGAGACAGAGGCGTGTGAGACAGAGACGTGTGAGACAGAGACGTGTGAGACAGAGACGTGTGAGACAGAGGCGTGTGAGACAGAGACGTGTGAGACAGAGACGTGTGAGACAGAGACGTGTGAGACAGAGGCGTGTGAGACAGAGGCGTGTGAGACAGAGGCGTGTGAGACAGAGACGTGTGAGACAGAGACTTGTGAAACAGAGGCGTGTGAGAAAGAGACGTGTGAGACAGAGAAGCTATAACACTCAAGAAAGTTAAAAATTGAAATATTTGAAAAAAAAACTACTAAAATTGAAGAAGCTGACTCTGCAAACTATAGTCAAAATTTTCAAAGCAAGTGTCAAAACAGTCCTAATTTATTGATCTGCAACTTGGAGAACAGCCAGCCAGCGTCATGCAAAAAGGACAGACTTTCATACACGTTTGTCTCAGAAAGATCATTAAGATTAAATAACCAAAAATCATCAGTAAAAAGACATATTCGAAAGGACCAAGCAAGAGCCTTTTGCTGCAGACGTCCTTATGAAAGAAGATGTATATAGGGCACACTTTTCGTACATCTAGAAATAACATCACCAGACATCCCTAACATAGAAGCCACAGGGGAAATGAAAGAGAGAAAGGCCAAAGTAACAGCTGAGATGCTAGCTAGAGACAGGTACACAAAATATATAATACTCCTCGAAGCAACTGGGAAGAAGAGCAGAGGATCGAGACGAATGGAAAATTCTTGCAGACGGCCTATGCAACAGGCTGGGATGAAATGCATTAGTAAGTACTAAAGTTCAATGAATGGTATGCAACCAATGGTATTTTCTGGAGATATCGTATTTTGTAGTCGGTTAATGAAGATGGGGACACATTTAATAAACTTTTTAAAAACCAAATGAAAGAATGCCAGAAACAATGGAACAATTTTACGGAAGATCACTCAGATTTATATCATGTAAATGTTGAAAGGTCAAAGTTAAATACCGTATGTAAGCCACGTCTGCTGGAACGTGGTACTTTGCTCCGGGGTCGAAATCAAAAGCTGTTCTGGGAACTGGTGAGGAAATGCCCTGGTAGCGACACCTGGAAAACGAAGAGCAAAAGATTTTTATTTTAAAATGCACCAACAAGTTTTAAGCATTAATATTATTGACGTTTCAATAGCTTAGTTAAATTTACTATTCCGTATTAATAGAATCACTCATTACCTATAGATAAAAACATGTCATTTAGACTTGATATATGTTAAGAAATATTAATAGAGGTGGATTCAAGTTGGTGACATAAGAACTTTAGAATGCCGTCCGGAAAAAATCTACATCCGGGGCCCTTATCCCTCGTGTAAGTTACGACACACATCGGAATCGAGGTTCAGTTGCAAAGCCATACGTCCCCGCGCAGTGCATTCGTACGTCCATCTTCTGAGCAGTGTGTAGGTTGTGTACCGGGTTATTCAACAAACAACACGCGCCACATCATGAAACCTTTTCACATCCCAAAGACTTTCCTTGGACCACCAGGATTTCATGATGCAGGCATTCCCCATGGGTTTCCTACACCCTACACTATCTCAGAAACACGTCTTGAAAAAATTTTCAAAACAAAATTCTTCATAATTACCGATATCTCACCGCTTATGGCTATGAACATCGCACTGCTACAATACGGAACAATTAGTCAACACCTTCAATGCATGACTGGATTTGAAATTAAACTTCATATGTTATGGCAGTGCTTCCCAAACTTTTCTTTTTGGCAGCACATGGTCACACATTTCAAACAGACTGCATTTGGCAACACATGGTCACACATTTCAAACATACTGCATTTGGCAACACATGGTCACACATTTCAAACATACTGCATTTGGCAACACATGGTCACACATTTCAAACATACTGCATTTGGCAACACATGGTCACACATTTCAAACATACTGCATTTGGCAACACATGGTCACACATTTCAAACATACTGCATTTGGCAACACATGGTCACACATTTCAAACATACTGCATTTGGCAACACATGGTCACACATTTCAAACATACTGCATTTGGCAACACATGGTCACACATTTCAAACATACTGCATTTGGCAACACATGGTCACACATTTCAAACATACTGCATTTGGCAACACATGGTCACACATTTCAAACACACTGCATTTGGCAACACATGGTCACACATTTCAAACATACTGCATTTGGCAACACATGGTCACACATTTCAAACATACTGCATTTGGCGGCACACTGCGACAAACATTTAAGCCATTCACCAATTGGCAAGAAATGTTAATATCTCCTAAATATAACATTTGTTTTCCGTAACTAAAAAACCTTAATATATTACACTCCACGAGTGATTGAAATTAGAAAAACTATTGGATATTCCAACTGGCAATCAAAATTATAGAGAGGGTGAGATAGAGAAAAGGGAATGGGTAAGATAAAAGAGACAGGGAGAGAATATAGGGAATGGGTGAAATAAAAAAGAGAGTGATGGACAGATATATAGATAGAGAGAGAGAGAGAGAGAGAAAATGGAATGGTAAGACAAAAGAGAGAAAGAAAGTGTGAGAGTGATTGAGAGAGATATACAGAGACACGAAGAGAGAGAGAGAGAGAGAGAGTTAGAGAATAAGAGAGAAAATGTCATGAAGAAAGAAAGAGTTTGGGGGATAGCGGATAAAAGAAAAAGACCAAATTATTGTTCAAGTGTGACTTTGTAATGATTTCTGACCGGAAACAGTTGAAATCACGTTTTGTTTTTCAATTCGTTACAACTCAGTGACCTTACTTCAGATACCAACGATTTACATTTTTAATGGCCCGAAAGTTTTACCTTAGATCCCACCAATCGTCGTTGTAATCATCAGGCTTCGTGTCTCCCCTGAAGACTGACCACCTCCACTGGTCAATCAGGTAACCGAACGGCAGGAAGGCGACCTTCTGTAGCGCCATCATCATCAGGAAGTTAATGTCAGTCTCTAGAAAAGAAAAATTAACTTTTGAAAAGCCTCAAAACGAAATGCTCTCTGGGAAATAACGTGTTTTTTTTATTCGTTGTCCTTTGGGGAAGTGATCTTGATTTTTTATTTTAAAAAAAACTCAAACATCCCCATTAAAATAAATAATATATATTGGAGATGAAATAAGTTAAGTGATTTGTTAGTTGAGGATGGAGTATTGGCTAATGTCCACTTGACCCAGTCATTCGTTAGTTTAATTTTATATCAAAAAGGCAAAAATGTAATAATAATCATAATCTTTTTTTTTTTTAAAGGGAAAATCCATTATTTCTTTCTGTGTTCCACGCCCATATTTATAAACGAGTTTTATATATATTTTTAAAGAATTATTTGTATAATGTATTTTTATAATTTATTTCATTGGTTGGTATTTTTAACCAGAATTTTTAAATTGGATTTTAATTTTTTCTCTATATTTAAAAAAAAATAGTTACATTAAAATCCATGAGTAACAGGACTATTTCTATTTCCCACTGGTTAGTGAAATGTCCATAAAAATTTGATTATGTAATTTTTTTATTTATAAAAAAGAATATATTATCCGTCTTATTTAATGTCATACAATAAAATAGAAATCCTTATTATTTGCCTAAAGCCTCACCAATCTCTGTGTTTTTCTACGGGACATTTTAAAGTCTTTACCGTACCGTTGTCTGTCGGCTCCTGACTCAAAAGACCAATCGTGCGCAAATGTTTTGGTGTTTGGACGGAGAGGGTCATGACGTCGCCAATAGCCTCGTGGAAACCTGGTTGAGGTTTTGTATAAAGCACAACTTGAAATATATATATTTTTAAAAAAATAAAGACTCAAAGCTAACCACAAAAAATTTAAAAAAAAGAGTCTGTTGTCAGTGAAATTAGCAAACCTCAATTTACGCAGCCTTTATATTATACATAGGATAACTTCCCATTTAAACCATATTCCCTTTTTTAATAGAATATTACAAATTATATTTTTTTTTTACAAAATCAATTTGAAATGGAGTTTAAAATTTGAGTTATTACAAGTAAAGAAGGTAGGAACGCAAGATTTCTAGCTACATATCAAATTAACGTCCATCAAAATCGTAGAGCATAAAACTAGAAATGGCCTGGATCCTGGCCTGGATACTAGCCTGGGTTGGCGCCATCCCTAAACACCACGGGTTGGTCTTTGTACGCCATGAAGTACTCGATGTGGCCCATTTCATGGTGGATGGTCATCAAGTCTTCCTGGGTGATATCGGTGCACATTTTGATCCTGAAAAATATCGATACTGAGGATAGCTGATGCGCATCTAAAAATAACTGTATTTTATTTTAGAATTAAACAAACCCTACGAACAAAAGTGAAGTTAATATAAAAAAAAAAATGACAGACACAAAACTGTGGTAAAATAATGGTGCAATTATCATTAAACCAAAACTGACAATCATGCAGCCAAAATTGAGTCATTACTTTTTAAAAACTTCACTTTCAGACGTGAATTAAAAAGTAATAAATAACACGTTTAAGGCTCAGAGGCCTATAAAAAGTAATAGAAGACGAAATTTTCATTCAAGCTGTGTGAAATGCAGGCTTAAGTCTGTTAATTTTTAAACTTTGCGATGTGAAAAGATTGTCATCAGCCTTTGCAATAAAAAAAAATATAATTAGAAAACGAATTCTAATGTTTGGGTTGTGGGCCCTCAAAAATAAGCCATGCAGACATAATTTGGTTAATTTATAAACGTTTCCATATTTTGTAAGAAAAAAGTGTCGTTTCTTAATTGTTATATCTGAAGGGCTCACGGCAAATTTCTTGATCATTCTGGCTCCTTGTTTGAATTCAGAGTTCGTCTTCTCTTACATGAGTTGCCGTATCAGTCTAACGAGTCTCATCCAACCGGGGTGCTTGGGATGTTTTTGTTTGGATTGGCCTTGGTGGGAATTAAACTTCAGATCACAGGTTATAAAGCGCATTTATAGTTAAGAGCCTTCGGAATTAAAATCAAGGAATGAATTTCTTATTGCAACTAACCTGAAATCATCTCCGGTGTAAAAATCTGTGGCCGATCCGTGGCAGACGACCTCTCTTCCTGGATCGTTGGGTTTTTCCAACATGGATTTGTTCCAGAAATCTGGCACCATTTTCGGAAATCCAATGGATACGTAGAAATCCTCAGCCGTCTTGAACATGTCATCCACTGTGTAGTTCTGTCGGATTGTGTAGTTTGGTGTTGACGTTAAATCAAATGTGAACAGAAACAAAACTGGGAGTGAGCCCATGAAATTAAAGAAATGTTTCGGACTAAAAGATAAACAGCCCAACCATTTTAATGACCAAAATGACATATTCCGATGAAGAAAGTAATGGAAACACGTGTTTTAAATATACATATATATTTTCTCAAAACGATCAAATATCCGGGTTATTTTAATGACATGTGTCCGTCACAATATCACGATGGTGTAGACTTCGCAGGAACTAATCACAAGGCCTGTTTTTTTTTTGTTTTTTTTTTCATTAGGGCTATAAGCTTGTCTCCTAGACAGCAAAATGCCTCTCTCCACGAACCTGGCTAACCCAAGGGAACTAACACCATATAGCAATGATGCAGATTGGCATCAATAGCGTAATAGGAGTTGTCGTTAACTAATTATAAAAAGTGTTGGACTGCGATGAAGCTTTGAAATAGATTAATAAGACACGAACAAATTGTGTCAGTATAACACTATAAGTTACGCTTTAATAATAATTATACATTATACACAATTAAACGTTTCGGCACATACCTTCATCAGTACAAACAAACAAAACACATTTAAATAATTATAAATTAAATTTACATAATATCAATATACATATCCTACCTCAAACAGAAAAAAATATAGGAGAGGGCGCTAAAACCAGACAAAAACAAAGTAAAGAGAAGTAGAAAGGAAGTGATTTGAACATAATTGTAAAAACCAAACAGGAAAAAGACATGGCAGCTAAGTAATATTTTCACTGTAAACTCCTTCTCCGGGTTCCGAATTCAGAGTTTCCTTCTCTAAGATGCGTTGCTAAGGTTAACCTGCCCCTTCCACCCGAATGCGTATATTTGTAGGAAGATCTTTGGTTGCATTTTAGTCTATAGATTGCAAAGTTACTTAAATATTTACAACTATTTACATACTTTAGCTGTCTGTTGTTTCCCGTTATGATTTAACTTACCTGTCTCACCAACTCATTGGTCACATCAACCGATACCTTTCCCTTGAATGGTTCTACCAGGTCAAAGATTGAGTTCCATTCCTGGGCCCACATGTTGCCTAGAATTTAAAAAGAAACACATACAGGAAACGAAACACAACTAAACACACACACACATAAACACACACACACACCTATTTCAAATACTCAGTCTTTAAAATATGATGATTACAATAATTATTTATTTTTTTTCGTGATTTACAAATCTTATTGAATGAGCCTCAAGTCTAAAAACTTGACTTTAATATTTTCATACATTACTTTCCTAACCAAATTTTAAGACTATAAAGTGAGATTATTTTATTTATCTAGATAAATACAAAATATTTATTTTAACTAAATTTTACATATTCGGTATCAGCACACAAATAAATAAATAGTTTGTCCCAAGACAACATTTTACAATTTAAACACAAGACATTTAAAGTATTTTGTATGGCATTGGAATCAGCCATTACGAACCCATTTGGCGATAATAAGACTTAACTACTGATCGTTTAGATTTGGTAATCGCCCTGGGAGCACGCTGGTAAATTCGCAAGGACTGGGGAACAAGAGAAATTTGTACACCTTTCTGTCCTAACGTTAAGAAAAAGAATTCGCACTGGTCCTAAATTTAGTACCCAAAGATGTAAAAAAAAAAAAAAAAAAAAAAAAAAAAAGAACATGCTCATAGTCTGTACGAATTTACCAGATTATATGCCATTGACAAGTAATTTGTTGATTTAATGCCATTGACAAGTAAGTTGTTGATTGAATGCCATTGACAAGTAAGTTGTTGATTGAATGCCATTGACAAGTAAGTTGTTGATTGAATGCCATTGACAACTAAGTTGTTGATTGAATGCCATTGACAACTAAGTTGTTGATTGAATGCCATTGACAACTAAGTTGTTGATTGAATGCCATTGACAACTAAGTTGTTGATTGAATGCCATTGACAACTAAGTTGTTGATTGAATGCCATTGACAACTAAGTTGTTGATTGAATGCCATTGACAACTAAGTTGTTGATTGAATGCCATTGACAACTAAGTTGTTGATTGAATGCCATTGACAAGCAAGTTGTTGATTGAATGCCATTGACAACTAAGTTGTTGATTGAATGCCATTGACAAGCACGTTGTTGATTGAATGCCATTGACAACTAAGTTGTTGATTGAATGCCATTGACAACTAAGTTGTTGATTGAATGCCATTGACAACTAAGTTGTTGATTGAATGCCATTGACAAGCAAGTTGTTGCATAAATGCCACTGACAACTAAGTTGTTGATTGAATGCCATTGACAAGCAAGTTGTTTGCATAAATGCCACTGACAACTAAGTTGTTGATTGAATGCCATTGACAAGTAAGTTGTTTCATAAATGCCACTGACAACTAAGTTGTTGATTGAATGCCATTGACAAGCAAGTTGTTGCATAAATGCCACTGACAACTAAGTTGTTGATTGAATGCCATTGACAAGTAAGTTGTTTCATAAATGCCACTGACAACTAAGTTGTTGATTGAATGCCATTGACAGCTAGTTGTTGATTGACTACAATTTTATTGTCTGACCTGCAATAATTGTTAAAACTCCCAAACGTTCAAGCTAGCCTAAAACCAGAGCTCTCTTAATGTCATGCAGCGTTCAACAACTGCCCGTATGGAATGTTGGAATGAAATTCCGGATTTGAAAACATTCTTTGACATCGTAGTAATATTTTTAGTAATCTTTTAACACCGAGATGAATGCACTGAAGAACTTTTTGATAAATCCCAGTAAGACATGTTTTTGTATTTCTATATTTCAGCACATTCCGACTGACTGACTGAATAATGGATTAATGAACGAAACAATCTCTTATATATATATTTTGTATATTTCTCGTCTGGTTTGGCTGCTTCCTATTCACAAATGTTATTTATTAAGAGTACTGAGTGGAAAAAACATTGCTACGGAGGAGGGGTTGAACCTCAGACATGAAGGTTGTATGTTTTCGAAGGCGACGATTGTATTAATCAATAAAATGCTTCAGATTTTCGTAGAACTGTCAGTAGATCTGTCTGTAGGACTGGCTGTAGGATTGGCTGTAGGACTGGCTGTAGGACTGGCTGTAGGACTGGCTGTAGGACTTGCTGTAGGACTGGCTGTAGGACTGGCTGTAGGACCGACTGTAGAACTATCTTTAGGACTGTCTGTAGGCCTATTGTTTAATGGTTGCATGGCCTTTAGGCCTTATGTTAAAAGGCATGCCGTTAGGGTTAAGGAATGCCTGTAGGCCTTATATTTTTAAAGGCATGACGTTAGGGTGTGGGACTGCCTGTAGGCCTATTATTTAAAGGCTGGCATATATTATGGAAAATGGGACATTAAAATGTTGTTTGTAACACTTGGACCAACAGGGTACTTTCTCAAAGCACTTGCATCTGGTGTTAAAAACTGCCCCCCCCCCCCACTTAATAAACCCTAGTAATACATTAATTCACGTCTGGTAGTTTCAATAAATTGTTATGTTTCGTAAAAAAAACTAAAATAATTGTGAAATGTTACCTAACAGATGAGCCGGGATATGCCCTGAAGCAGGAAACTTGTCTGCCCCATAGACTCCCTTGAGTTTACTCCTGACGTAGCCGTGCAGCTGTTCGTACAACGGACGGACTTGAGCGAACAGATTGGCCACGTCTTCTTCGAATGTCGGAGTCTCGTACCAGGATCTCCAGTATTCTCCGGCATCATTGTAACCTGGGCAACATTTTGAAAGAATTTTTTTTAAAAATAAACAGCACGCAGTTTAATAATTTTGAGGCAGAAATTATCTATGTGATTCCTTACCTGGGGTCCCCGCAAAACCTAGGAATGAGAGAGGCAGAATAAAGTTGTTAAGGAAACCTAGACTTTTTTTTACCCCAAAACAGGTAAACATTTTATTAATTGTTTGTATCTTTTTTTTTCTGGTTGGAGTGTGGCTAGGGTGTGCAAGAGGTAATGGGGCGATGCAAACAATTTTAAGAAACAATGAATTAACTTTGACAGACACGTTAATATATATTATTGGTATTTGGATTCATAGTAATTAATTAAAATTGAACTTCAGTTTATAGTCCGCTCGCTAATGAATTCCTTCTTCAGGTTAAGGTCAAACATAATTAATGTTAGTGTAATTTGGATATCGGAAATAGAATGTATTTGTTCGAGTAACCATTATTTCATTATTTTGTCAAATTAATAAAATGGCCATTAAATCAGATATCTTTACAAGACGCCTTGACAGCCGCATTAACACTCTTTCATTTACTTACAAGAGGCAATGACAGCCTCATTGACACTCTCTCCTTTACTTACAAGACGCCTTGTCAGCCTCAATGACATTGTCTCCTTTACTTACAAGACGCCTTGTCAGCCTCATTGACATTGTCTCCTTTACTTACAAGATGCCTTGTCAGCCTCATTGACATTGTCTCCTTTACTTACAAGATGCCTTGTCAGCCTCATTGACATTGTCTCCTCTACTTACAAGACGCCTTGACCGCCTCATTGAACAGCTGGACATAGTTCTTGTATAGAGGTTTCATCTTCCGCCCAGTCTCGTCTCGCCACCCCTGCCAGGCTGCCAGGAGTCTGTCATAGTCACGTGATGTAGCCATCAGACGTGTCAGATCTTGATGTGTGAGGGTAACAAGTCAAGTTTAGAATTAGGACTGTCTTCAAAAAAAATTACCAACATGGAATATCAAATATGAAATTTAAAAAACACTTTTGTATGGCAACAAAATTACACATATTTATTTTAAATTATTTTTTTTTTAAATAACCAAATGACTTGTCTCGTTTATATAGGGTACTTTTATTAGTGGGGCGGGGGGAGGAGTGCACTGATGTTGAAGCTATAAGAAATATAGCACTTAGGTTAGAGGAAGGCCCGACGAAAGGCGATTAGAAACAATGGTCGTTTTGGCTGGAAGCTTTCCGCTGCAAACATAACAACGGAGCATATACAGAATAGCATATATCTAAAAAAACTACATATATTTCTTTTTTAAAGAAGTCTTAGGTGATCAGACATGATGAGCTCCGATGGTTAAATGAGATTAGTAATGAAGTTATAACTAGTTTTGTCACTTTCTGACATTGTAGTTAAACTTTTTTTTTTTTTAAATTATCCCATGCATTACTGTAATTATGTGTTTTTTTAATTACAATTTTTAGGTGGGGGAAAAAAAGGTTCGAGGAAAACGCGAAGGAGGAAAATAACAGAAAATGGACGTTTCAGACGAAAAGCCTTCGGCAGCAAAAAATGAATAAAATAGGAAAATGAGGTATGTGGAAGCTTGAATTAGAGAACAGGACAAAAAGATAAGAACGTTTTGGCATAAAGCCTTCTTCAGCTAACAGTAGAAATGAACATGTCACAAAACAGCAGTAAAAAACAGTTTAAGACAAAGAGACTAACACTTTTAGCTCGTCGTATAGATATGTAGTCTACACGGAAATGGTAGACATATTAACTGCAAAAGTGATCCATGAAATCAAAGAAATATTCTATGAGATTAACAGGAAACGTAATATATTATAACAAAATAAGTAAACTAAATAGGTCACGTTGCCCACAAAGAATTAGTTTAAAAGTAAGACACTCGATGAGACAGAACAAGACGAACCTGGTTCTAAAGAAAGACACTCCTTTGGGGTCAGGCATGGCTTGGCTTTCCCATAGATACTCTCCATCTCTGTCTGAACTTTCTTCAGCTACAAAATATCAATATTACAGGGATTGCTTTTTTAAAGAGCAATTTATACTTTTAATTTCAAACTCAAAACATTCAAACCTTGCGATATTGATTTGAAATTTGGTGTGTAAATTTTGCAGTTTTTCTGATCGTGGTACATGATTTAAATTTGGCGTGGAAAAATTGCTGCCGGCGGGCCGTATGCGCTTCTCTAAAACATTTAATATTGGTTCGTAAAAACTTTAGGGAAATTTATTAATAATTTTAACAATGTAGAAAAAAATTGTGAAGGTTTATCTCTAAAATCTTTGAAAATGAATAATCACATGGTGGGGTTGTAAATTGTGATTATTTGTAACGCTAGCCCTAACCCTAACCCTGACCCTAACCCTAACCCTAACCCTAACCCTGACCCTGACCCTGACCCTGACCCTGACCCTAACCCTAACCCTAACCCTAACCCTAACCCTTACCCTAACACTAAAGCATTTTAAAATTAATAACCACATTGTAGGAATGTAACATTGTGGTAATTATAGCAATCAAAGCCAATTTTTAATAATAATTCGACTGCTTATTTTTCGACCCTTATGTTAGATTCATAAAACCAAAATATCAAAGGGAAAACAAAAAGGAAGCCCACCCACTTTATTCTCTTTCATAATTGACTTCAGGCGAATTGCTTCAAAGATTTGTTTAAACAATTTTTCCTTTACCTAATTGTGATACTAAATTAACGGATTTTATGTATTGAATGAAGTTGTTGTTTTTTTCTTTAGAGAATTTTGCTTTTTGTTTTCATCGCTCAAAGTAAGATTAGACTAAACATTTTCAATCACTGATTATTCTAGTTGAGTTTTTAAAAATAAAACGAATCACACAAAAAAAAAGAAAAAATATGAAGATAATAATAATTCTCTAAAAATAATATTGTACCAACTTATATATATAATATATGTATATGAGATGGAATGTCTCACCAATGTCACTTTTGTTGTGTTGGGCTCGGCCGACGGCCCGATGTTTTTGATCAAGGTCAGTTGCCTTGCGATAGCCCCGGGCATGGCGGTCGTGTTGAAGTTTAAGGCTTCTCGCAGGCGTCTCACGTCAAACTCGGCCTTGTCCACCTGCGTCTGGACCTGCCCGCCGTTGCATAGAAAGCATTGAATTCAAACTAGTTTAACACAGTGGACGTTCTGTTGTTTAGTTAAAACTGCTCTTCACATGATAGTTTCTATTCTATTTAAAATATGTAGTTTTTTAAACGATGGACATTTCTTCTCAAGACTGAAACAGAGAGAGCAGTAGGACAACATTTTAATATATATATATATATATAAATATATATATATATATATATATATATATATATATATATATATATATAGGCCTATATATATATAAAGGAATTTATTATAGATGCAAAAGAATGATAATGAAAGTGCAAGTTAATCCCTTGATACTAATTGGATCGAACGAGCAGGCTAAAAAATCATGGGACTTTCGGAAACACCCTATCACGTGGTTCAATATGACATAACCACGGAATAATTAACATTTTTTTCCGTTAAAAATATATTTAAAATTGTTTAGAACATCAGTACGTTACGTGAAATGAAAATGTGGCATCTTTACATATAAATTGTCGTTATAGTCTGTGATGTTTGTTTCTGAGTTGTACTCCGCCTCTGACACGGCAGACAGGACTCGCTCCGCTTCTTCGTCGTAAGCCCTGAGGAACTCTTCAGCTTCGGTGATGTTGCTGCTGACAGCCGTGTCGCCCACACTGTCGCAAGACTTGCCGGTGCTCGTTGTTACAGTTTCCGGTTCAAGCTCAGGGCATTGTGGGTCCCAGCCATAATCGTTTCCGTTTTCTTTCTTCAGGAACTCAAGAAGTGGGTGGAAGTATTCCAGGAGGGCGGTGGCGTCCATGTTACGTTGACCAGTCAAGACTTCCATGGCATCTTGCCAAGGTCTTGAACTACCAAGTTGTAACATTTGTCTAATGAAAAAATAAAAAATAATAATTTCATATACTATTTCCATTTACTCTAATTCATTCTAATCGATTTTGATATTTATTGGCGGAAATCTATTAATAGAACTTCCGGGCGTACAGTTTTGCCAATCTCGTAATGATATCACTGAAAGCATCCTGGTATTCCGTTCTATACCCCTGCGTTAATCTGAGCCAGCTCAGTGGGGTCTTAACCGAGAAGAAAACGGGTTTCCAAATTATTTTTTTTTAACGAAAGGTTTTTACAAACACATTTTTAACGCCATACACACATGGAAATACATTGTTAGAAGCAATGTTTTACGAAAACAATGTCTTAATGTAGTACCATTAGGTCATGTGATCTGATGTTTTCCGGTCTTAGACAACTAATATGTTACATTAAGAAATGGCGTCAGCAGGGCGAGTCTAAGACTCTTTATGCCCCCCCCCCCAATTACCCCTCCTCGGTCAGACGAATCGGGCTGCGGAGCGGCACGTTGGAGATGCCCACTCGTCAGGACGGCCCCCACCCGGGCCCCTCACCCAAGTCCCCCTCCTGGGTGCCTGGGCGCTGCACCAGGACCACGCCTGGGGGCCACCCCGACGAGGAGGCACCCGGTCGATCCGACACTATGCGTTAAAATAGTGCACTCGATCGACTTTCATGGGAGTCGGGATGGAAAAATTGACGTCCTAATATCTTCCCCCACCCATCCCGGGGAAGCGTCGGACGCCCTATAAGAGGGATTCCACAGTAGGTTTCCACAACGCTACTAGTTCGCGCTATAGCTGGGACGAAACGGTTGCCTAGGGGCAGCGTTCTCAGGGCTGCATTATTTGAATCCTCGGCCAGAGGTTACCACCCTCGCCTCTGGCCTCATACCCGTCAACGCCAACTTGTAATCATGATCCCTACCCTGGCTCTGCCTGATTTTCCGGCTGCGAAATATCACACCCGGCAGCCCTGTGGGAGCTGTTTTATGTACGGCAGGTACCGAGCACACCCTTTGTCTGCCTACGCGGGGCGTACCCTGTAGTTTTGTTGCCCGGCACACGCCGAGGGGGTGTCTTAGACAACTAAAAAATCCCATTTCACGTATTTGTTCTTTAAAGAAACTAAGTCTCGCACTTGTTTGGTACAAATTCTGGAAACGTTTTAATGTTGTGATTTTCTGGCTTGCCCAATAGGCAGTCCACATTTTGGACTAGACACTTCGTCATGCTTTCATCACGGCTTCGTCGTGGTTTGTCGGGGTTTCGGGGCTCGGGTAGCGTTTTCCAAATAACGGATACATCTTCCTTTAACCCCGTATTCATTAACTTAATACTAGTAATAAAACTAATAAAATTACTTGAAACTACGTATGAAAAGCATCGTTCAGTGTCTTATCAATTTTAACGGTTTATAGGAGTCGAAGGGAGACCACAACATATGTATAGCTTTTGAATTCACTGATAAATGCAGTGAGATGTGGACTGAAAGTTTCACGTCTAGTGTAAACCACAACCCCAAACCAATGGTTCCCCGTTTCAAAGCATGACGACTACCACACAGTTAACGATGATGGGGGAATCTAAAGAGTGTTTGAGAACATCTGGAAGTTGAGAGTCTGGATTCATCACGTTAATATTAATAGGAGCGTTGATATTCAAACATAGATATACATAGAGGTGCGTGTAGGGAAGAATTTGTCATACTAGCTAATAGACCCGGCTTTTGTTGGGGTTGTATTCGAAAAATATATGCTAAAGCGTTATCCGCGTACACTTAAATTTATGACACGTTCATAAAAACTTCGTTAAAATAACAAATAAATTGTCACTTTTTATCTTATAAAAAGCCAGATTTATAACTCTTTCAATTATTTAATTTGGGATCCAAAATATAAAAATTAAAAATTCTCCACCTTTAAAATAGTTACTAGGCTCACAAGAGAGTACATTACATGCGTATCCCAGATTAATAGAGACACTCGGCTTATTTAATCTGCGTACCACTTAATTTTCTGATAAAATAATTTTACAAACACTTTGGGCCTGTTTGGACATAATACAAATTTTCAAATAGGGTTTAATGTCTTTTAGCTTACCTGATACGAGCGCCGGCTGCTTTGTTATTGTAGATGTCGCACGTGTGCAGCGGGCCAACGTGGCCGCTGTCATTGCACGCGGCTTTGTGGAACTGGAACTGTATGATGAAACTCACGAAGTACCTGGACATTGGGCGCAGAATCAATTGGATTGTGTCTTAAAACCATGGCTGTCATGGGTTTTGTTTATTTTTTTATGTATTCTGTCATAATGATATCGTTTATCATATTGTTTGGTACAATTTCCAAGATTTTTTCACGTCATCGATTTAAACTCCCACTTATCAGATATAGCGCAATCTCCTAATAAAGTTTTCTTTTATTTTTTGGCTATTTCCGGTTCCAGTTATTAATTAACTGTCACTGGAGGCATATCACCTTCCTATCACCTTCCTATCACCTTCCTATCACCTTCCTATCATCTTCCTATCACCTTCCTATCACCTTCCTATCACCTTCCTATGACCTAACCTATCACCTAACCTATCACCTAACCTATCACCTAACCTATCACCTAACCTATCACCTAACCTATCACCTAACCTATCACCTAACCTATCACCTTCCTATCACCTTCCTATCACCTAACCTATCACCTTCCTATCACCTTCCTATCACCTTCCTATCACCTTCCTATCACCTTCCTATCACCTTCCTATCACCTTCATATCACCTGCCGTTGACGTATCTAAGAGGTAGACCCCATGCATATCCACGTATCTAAGAGATATACCCTTGCGTATCCATATGTCATAGATATCTGGCCATGCGTATCGACATATCTAGGTGATAGACCCTTGCATGTCTAAGAGATAAACCTATGCATATCCACGTATCTGAGACACAGAACCTTGTCTATCCACCTATCTGAGACACAGAACCCTTGTCTATCCACCTATCTGAGACACACAACCCTTGTCTATCCACCTATCTGAAACACAGAATACGTGATATTAAAAAAAAAAGCCTTTTCATCAAAGTACCTCAGAGATTGACCCCATGCTTATTCATGCACCACGGAGCCAGACTTTCCGCCTATCAAAATATCTGACAGACATACCCCCTTGCCAATCTACGTGACTCAGAGAGTGACCCCCCTGCCTATCCATCGTATCCGATAGACATACCCATGCTTATCCACCGAACTAAAGTGACCTTTTTGAAAGAAATGATTGTATCACTTCATATTCACCTAATATAGGGCACGTCACCAGCTACGTGATATTTAGCGCCTGGGTCAAAATCGGAAGTTGATCTCGGGACAGGTGACGAAAGGCCTTGAAATCGACACCTGTAAAAGAAATAAGTTACATTTTCTTTGGAATAATTGATACTTTTAGTAATGTAAACTAATGATTTTTTTTTATAATACTAAAAAGAAAAATCATATTTATGGTCACTGTAATAAATTAACTTAAAATGTGAAGTGAAAGATGGTAATGATTCTTTCTGTGGATGTGCCAGAGATTTTTGTGTGTGTGAAATATTCCTTTGGAAATCTCTGCAAGAGTCCAAAGAATTTTACGGAACTGTTGTCAAGTCTGACCATCTGCTTGTTTATTGTTGTTTTTTGTTTACATTAACAGATTTGCTTATGTTTTTGTTCTAAATTGTATCCATTTTCTGTCTGGGGTATATAACGCGAACACGTCCAGAGCTTCAACATTTTTTTATATTTTGTTTTTTGGTATAGCTCCGATTTTGATAGTTTTTGATGGTATTTCGCTCAATGGGGCTGCAGATCCCGTCCCCTCTCTATGAATGGGTGCCTTGACGTCAGAGCTTGGCGCCACAACTCGGCGTCACAGTTTGACATCACAACTTGTCGTCACAACGTGGCGTCACAGCGTGGCGTCACTTGAGAGCCAACTAACGCAATTTCCTCTTCGGATGATCAGTATAAACAGTAACTTATTTGAACGCAGGGCTACAATGCAGCTCTAACCTCAAGTCCCACCAATCTTTATTGTAGTCGTCTGGCTTCGTGTTGCCCCTAAACACTGACCAACGCCATTGGTCGATGAGGTAACCAAAGGGGAGGAATGCGACCTTCTGCAGGGCTATGTTCATCAGAAAGTTCAAATCCGTTTCTGGAAGAAGAAAAAAATCAATATTGAATGGATTTGACAAAAGTTCTTTTTCGGTATGTGACAAAAGCTTGCTTAGCATGTCTGGGAAAAGCATTGAGAGTCAACAAATGTCATTGCTAAGGGTGTCAAAATTAGTAATGTATCGACTCGACATTTGACAATGTTCAAATCATTAAACAACTCGGGGATAAGTAAACAACTTTAGAATAAGTTAACAACTATGGGTTAAGTAAAAAACTGTGGGATAGGAAAACAACTCTGAGATAAGTTATTATGAAGGACACTTTTCCCCGTGCCGTGAACTTTGCTTCACCCCAAATTAGATTCCTAGCAGACGCTACGTCCATAGGTTGGCGTGGCCAAATTCCTTTCATGTTACCGTGTTTACTGCCGACAGCAACTAAAAATAAATTAATCTGTTCTTAATAGTATTTTGTAGAATGTTCGCGATTGTATTAGAAAAGTAATGGCATATCTGGACGCGTCGGTAGACCCACTATATAAATAAAGGGATTTCAGAGATTCGCGGAGACTCAGAGCGATTCAGACTGATTGATAGATATTTTTAACTGTACGAGACAAGTGTATTATTCTTTGTGTACTCATATGTGTTTATTCGCATTCATCATTGTGTACCGGTACAAGATCTACCAAACTCTGTAAGTTGATGCTTTGTAATTATGTTTCTTTTGTTTTGTAATTATATTAATACTTAAATAAATCTTAATTAATTGTAATTAGCAACTGTTTTGGGTGTTGTATGTTTACTATTGTATTTCTCTATGGTATCGTGCTTTGTTGTGCACTGTTTGAATGAGCCATACAATTAAAATAAGAGATTAATTTCTCACTATAGAAGGCAGTGCGTAACATAAGTAAACAACTCTGGGATAAGTAAACAACTCTGGGAGAAGTAAATATGCTAGAAGTAAATATGCTTTCAAAAAGTCCCTTAAAACCCATCTGTTTAGGTCCGCCTATGACCTGTGATGCACCCTCCTTGCCCTACCTCATTTTCTGTCTCGGGTTAATCCTGTAGTATAGGCCAAAACGTGTCAAAGTGTCCTCGTTTTATAGCCATTTTAATTGTTTCTATAGTATAGTAGTTACTATCCTAGTGTCTCATTTTTATTTTAGTTAGTTCAAATGTTTTTTAATAATTGTAAAGCGCTTAGAGCTTTAAGGTAAGCGTAATATAACAATGCCTAAATAAATAAATATTTACCCCCGGAATAACATTATTTTTTCTAGATGTTGATAGAATTTGAAGAAAAAAAATCTATTTAGGTTATGAATTGTGTGTCTTCAATGTCTGTTTTTAATCGTGTGTCGTGTTTCTTAAACCGTGTGTCTTTAATTGTTTTGTTGGTTTACTCACGTCTCTAATTGTGTGTCTTTTATTGAAATGTCTCTAATTGTGTGTCTTTAATAGCATGTATTTTATTGACTCTCTAATTGTGTGTCTTTAATTGTTTGTCTTTCATTGAGTTTCTTTTATTGTTGGTAACTAAGTGTGTGTCTCTAATTGTAAGTTTTTCATTGTTTCATAAATTTAATCGTATGATAGTGATAGAGAATATAAAGACGCAAGGATACCATTATAAAGACGTACATAAATAGAATATTTAAAAAAAAATTGTATACCTGGATCATCAGGAACTTCATCTAGTAAGTTGAGTTTTTTCAAATGTCTTGGTGTTTGGACTGAAAGAGTCATGAGGTCGCCTACAGCCTCGTGGAAGCCTGAGGACAAAAAAAAAAGTGGGGGGGGGTGGGGGGGCATAGTAAAAACTGTTGTTCTGTTTTAAAAATTTCGAAAAAGTTAAAAATCTGGGGGGGGTGGGGGGGGCATAGTAAAAACTGTTGATCTGTTTTAAAAATTTCGAAAATGTTAAATATCTGTTAAATCCAACATTATTAGGCTTTAACTTATTCAACATAAAAGGGCAAATGTAAAAATTCAAAAGTTACTCTGGATAAGCGCCATCTACGCTAGGTTGCCTGAAAGAGCGCCTTCTATACTAGATTACACAGGGTAGCGCCCTCTATACTAGGCTACCTGAATGAGCACCCTCTATACCATATCCAACAGAGTGGCGCCCCCCTATCCCAGGTTACCTGGATTTGCGCCCTCTCTGTACACCAGAGATTGGTTCTTGTACTGCATGTAGTACTCAACGTGACCCATTTCATGGTGGATGGTCATCAGGTCCTGGTGAGTGATGACGGTGCACATCTTGATTCTGTAAATAGGTGTGTTTCGGGAAAAGGGGGTGGGGGTTGGGGGAGGAAGCTAAGGTGAGGTTAAAGGTGAAATCACTTTTGTACTTACTACACTAGACCACCCCGGTCGGTGGATTGACTGTGCACGACAAACCGGTCGGTGGATTGCGTTACGGGCACCCAACCAAGTCTACCTCATGGAACTCTAGCAGGCCTAACGCTTTGCGCCTGTCCTTCAAATGTTACTTCCCCCCACGTCACGCCTCCCCCCCCCCCATGCCCCAACGCCAAACCCCCCCATTATTAATTTTTTCCAGGATATGGCGTCTGAAGATATAATAAACTCCCATTTGGGGCAATTCTCTTTTTTCTTACTCCTGTTTTTTTCCCTTTGTTTCTATAATTTGAGCACTGGGTGAAAGTGGACAGAAGAAGAAGTAAAAGACGGGCAGCACTCAATGGATGTCGACAATCAGATTCTTTTGAGTTCAGTCAGTCATCGAGACTGAGTTGAAATGCCACTGACAATATCATGACACTGTAAAGAATGGGTTACATAATGTTATCCGAATGGACAAAAATTGATCTCCTATTTGAAGAATGTGGCTCGTTCTAAACCAGAACAATACAAAAGACGTTACCATAATGTTAATTACAATGACAAAGAACATGATACCCCAACCAGGGCTAATTACAATTAATACATTTTATCGAGTTAGTAATGAATTACACAATCAAAAAAAAAACAATTAAAGCTATTGACTTACAGTATAAACTTCTAAACACCCTCAAACAGTTATCTGCACGTCGTCAAAACATTCTCCAAAAATCAACTCCCATATGCTACATTACCTACTCCCTAATTGTTCCAGAATTCTTCAAAATTCTTCTACATTTAACTCCCAAAATGCAGCCCACATCAACCACACGTACAATTAAGGGCTTTTATCAATCAAGCCAAAGTCTTGTATCAATCAAGCCAAAGTTTTGTATCAATCAAGCCAAAGTCTTGTATCAATCAAGCCAAAGTCTTGTATCAATCAAGCCAAAGTCTTGTATCAATCAAGCCAAAGTCTTGTATCAATCAAGCCAAAGTCTTGTATCAATCAAGCGAAAGCCTTGTATCAATCAAGCCAAAGTCTCGTATCAATCAAGCCAAAGTCTTGTATCAATCAAGCCAAAGTCTTTTGCAGTGTGTCACCTTAAGTTATAAGTCTATTGAAGAGTTTTACCTGAAGTCATAAGTCTATTGCAGTGTGTAACCAGGAATATTTAGTCTATTGTAGCTTATCACCTGAAATCTTTAGTCTATTGAAGTGTATTAACCTGAAATCTTTAGTCTATTGTAGTGTATTTACCTTAAATCTTTAGACTATTGTAGTATATTTACCTAAAATCTTTAGTCTATTGTAGTGTATTTACTTAAAATCGTAAGTCTATTGTAGTGTATTTACCTAAAATCTTTAGTCTATTGTAGTGTAATACCTAAAATCTGTAGTCTGTTGTAGTGTATTTACCTGAAGTCCTCGCCAGTTTTAAAATCCCAGGCTGACGCGTGGCACACCACGTCCCTGTCATCGGGCTTGACCAGCATGGACTTGGTCCAGAATGTAGGCACCATCGGGTCAAAGCCCAGGGACACAAAAAATGCTTCTGCCGTGCGGAACATACGTGTTGCATTGTAGCCCTGAACAATTGGAAAATATCGGAAAAGTAGTCAGTTTGTTTTAATGTATGTCGATAAATAATTTATTATTTTTTTTTTAAATTTTACTCTCTTTCCGATTAAGCAATCCTTAATATGACCTTATTTATACCCTTGAATGCCATTCTGGAATAGACGCCTCTGCTAACATTCATGTTTAGAACTTGTATATTCTATGTCTTTTTAGGTGAATTAAAAGCTTCAGATATAATTTTGTTTTCTTTAGGTCGTCATAAAAAAAATTAAATGATTAATTTAAAAAAAAAAAAAAAAAAATTTTAATCTAAAAAAAAAAAATATAAAAAAAAAAAAATATACAATTTAAAAAAAAAAAATATAAATAAAAAAAAAATAAA
>CAXITT010000118.1:1159847-1174459 GCA_964033795.1 Lymnaea stagnalis
GTGGGAAAGATGCAGGGAGAAGCAGTGGGAAAGATGCAGGGAGAAGCGGTGGGAAAGATGCAGGGAGGAGAGGTGGGAAAGATGCAGTGAGGAGCGGTGGGAAAGATGCAGGAAGAAGCGGTGGGAAAGATGCAGGGAGGAGAGTTGGGAAAGATGCAGGGAGGAGTGGTGGGAAAGGTGCAGGGAGGAGCGGTGGGAAAGATGCAGGGAGGAGCGGGGGGAAAGATGCAGGGAGGAGAGGTGTGAAAGATGCAGTGAGGAGCGGTGGGAAAGATGCAGTGAGGAGCGGTGAGAAAGATGCAGGGAGAAGCAGTGGGAAAGATGCAGGGAGGAGAGGTGGGAAATATGCAGGGAGAAGCGGTGGGAAAGATGCAGGGAGAAGCAGTGGGAAAGATGCAGGGAGAAGCAGTGGGAAAGATGCAGGGAGAAGTGGTGGGAAAGATGCAGGGAGAAGCAGTGGGAAAGATGCAGGGAGGAGAGGTGGGAAAGATGCAGGGAGGAGAGGTGGGAAATATGCAGGGAGAAGCGGTGGGAAAGATGCAGGGAGAAGCAGTGGGAAAGATGCAGGGAGAAGCAGTGGGAAAGATGCAGGGAGAAGCGGTGGGAAAGATGCAGGGAGAAGCAGTGGGAAAGATGCAGGGAGAAGCAGTGGGAAAGATGCAGGAAGAAGCAGTGGGAAAGATGTAGGGAGAAGCAGTGGGAAAGATGCAGGGAGAAGCGGTGGGAAAGATGCAGGGAGGAGAGGTGGGAAAGATGCAGTGAGGAGCGGTGGGAAAGATGCAGGAAGAAGCGGTGGGAAAGATGCAGGGAGGAGAGGTGGGAAAGATGCAGGGAGGAGCGGTGGGAAAGATGCAGGGAGGAGCGGGGGGAAAGATGCAGGGAGGAGAGGTGGGAAAGATGCAGGGAGGAGCGGTGGGAAAGATGCAGGGAGGAGCGGGGGGAAAGATGCAGGGAGGAGAGGTGGGAAAGATGCAGGGAGGAGCGGTGGGAAAGATGCAGGGAGGAGCGGGGGGAAAGATGCAGGGAGGAGAGGTGGGAAAGATGCAGTGAGGAGCGGTGGGAAAGATGCAGGGAGGAGCGGTGAGAAAGATGCAGGGAGGAGAGGTGGGAAAGATGCAGGGAGGAGCGGTGGGAAAGATGCAGGGAGAAGCAGTGGGAAAGATGCAGGGAGAAGCGGTGGGAAAGATGCAGGGAGGAGAGGTGGGAAAGATGCAGTGAGGAGCGGTGGGAAAGATGCAGGAAGAAGCGGTGGGAAAGATGCAGGGAGGAGAGGTGGGAAAGATGCAGGGAGGAGCGGTGGGAAAGATGCAGTGAGGAGCAGTGAGAAGCCTGCGCGCTTAATTAATTTTGGCGATACCATTTTCTCAATGGCGGCCACTGCTAATCATCGTTGATATGTTTATGTCACATTAACATACAGTCTCGTTTATCATAACAGTCCCGTGGGCCCTGAGAACCGCTGCAGGGGTCCTCTGTCATTCCCTCGGGGCCCCCACTTGCAATGGGAGAAACGTATTCGAAATTTTGTTTAAAAAAATTGAACTGAATTGCTAGACCCCCCCACCCCAATAATGAAGGAAAAAAGTGTCCGGAGGGGTGGGGGCTCCAAAAGTTACGGGCTGGTTCTGATTCCATTCCTAAGATACCATAAATCAGATCTCTTAAATTTAGGACCGGAAGATATAAAAAAAAAAAATATTCTTCTCCACACTGTACGTACTTACCAGCGTGCGGCCACCGCGATAACCGAATCTTCTAACAATTATGTCTGTCATTTCTTTCACTAATTGAAGTCATTATTGTCACTAAAGGAGTACAATGGCGGCTGATTTCTAGGCTAGAGAAATACTTTGGATGTCTTGTATTTTAATTGTTATAATTGTCTTGGTTAAAACATATCTCTATTTAACGCTGAACATAATTATGTACAACGAAATTTTAAACAAAAACAAAGAACAAGTCCATTTGTTTCAAAAAAAATAATCTTATCTTATATGATCTCATCTTATCTCATCTTATCTCATCTTATCTCATCTTAGTTAATCAAATCTAATCTTATCGCATGTCATCTTATCGTATCTCATCTCTCTCACCTGATCTCATCTGATCTAATATAATCTGATCTTATCGCATCTCCTCTTATCGCATCTTATATCATCGTATCTTTCCGTAACTTATCAAATCTGATCTTCTACTGTAGCTTAAACTAGAGTGTGTACCTGCTTCACCATTTCATCTGTGACGTCAAGTGACTTTTTGTTCGGATAAGGTGACACGTCTTTGACGATATTGTTCCACTCCTGTGCCCACATATTGCCTGGGGGGGGGGGGAGGAATAATGCAATTAGATTTGTCTTTGAAATTTTCAGCTGTGTCCTTCTCTATAAGAGACAGCAAGACCACGCCGACCACCCACACAACTCCACACCAGCAATGTAACCATTATGAGTACAAAGAATAGCTTCTTTAAAAAAAAAAAAATCTCACCAACTATTTTATCCAACCAAACATGGCAGACGGTTTTATAGCCATATAGTGTTGAGCTGAAACTTGGACTGACCCCCCACGTCAAGCATGAGTTCATCTCCTTTACGCCACACGTTCGCCACTTGCTCGCCACATGCTCACCAGACGCTCGGCACACATACCGGATGTAATAGGAGCTAAGCTGGTCTCTGGTGTCTCAGTTCTAACAATTATGTCTGTCATTTCTTTCATTTTTTGAGTAGACTAATTGATATTCAGGCCGATAATTTTATAGATTGTCCCTCCACCCAACGCCATCTTTATCCGGTACTGTTCGTATTCTTCTTCCATCCTCGAGCTATCCACTGTATTCTCTATCTATCTCGCTATCTCGCTCTCCATCTCTCTCTATCTTTCCATCTCTCTCTCTCCCTGACTCTATCTAACTCTGAATCTTCCTCACTCTCTTTATATCACTCTGAAGCTCTCTATCTCTCTCTCTCTCTTCTTGTATCTCTATCTCTCTTTCTCTCTGTGTATCTCCATCTCTCTCTCTCTTTCTCTGGAGCTCTCTCTCACTCGCATTGACTCTATATCTCTGTGTCTCTATCTCTCTGTCTCTATGTGTCTCTTTCTCTATCTCTCTCATTATATCACTATCTCTCTCTCCCTCTACCTCTCTCCTTCTATCTCTCCATCCCTCTCTCTTTCACTCTCTATTTCTCTATATCTCTCTGTCTCTATTTCTTTCTCTATCTCTCTCTCTCTGTATCTACACACACGTTTACTCTTCTCTCCCATATTCCCACCATCTGCCAGTCTCTCAATCACATTCTGCCCCCCAAGCCCCTGCAATCTCTACGTCTGTCCTTGCAAGTAATCTAATTCTTTACAATACATATTTATTGATTATACATCTTCGTTAAACAAAACATCAACTTACCTAAGAGATGAGCCGGGATGTGCCCTGAGGCAGGAAACTTGTCTGCCCCATAGACTCCCTTGAGTTTCCTCCTGACGTAGCCGTGCAGCTGTTCGTACAACGGCCGGACTTGGGCGAACAGATTGGCCACGTCTTCTTCGAACGTCGGAGTCTCGTACGAGGATCTCCAGTACTCCCCCAAGTCGTTGTACCCTACCAAAAGATATATAGTTTTATATGTGTGTGTATGTGGGGGATGCTCAACACTAAAATAGTTTTTTTTTTATGTCATAAATCAAACTTTCCATATACATTTTCGAAATGATTTTAAATTTGACTTCAGATTTCACGTTTAAATTTATAATTAACGTTTACGGCATTTCTTGGCATACGTCATTGGATTACTCTCAGAAACGTTACACTTCTTTAGATATTTGTAATTATCTATGTTATTCTTCATTAGCTTTTGTATTTTCAAAAAAAAATTTTTTGGCTGTTCAAGTATTTCAGGCTGAAACCATCGCTGCTTTGATAAGTCTTTTTTTTACCCCCCCCCCTCCCCCAAACCGTAACCCTATGTTTTTTTTTATTTCTTCACGCTTCAAACCGGAAACAGTTCTCACAATATGAATGGTATCATAATTTGTAATTATCTATGTTATTCTTCATTAGCTTTTTTATTTTCAAAAAAAAATTTTTTGGCTTTTCAAGTATTTCAGGCTGAAACCATCGCTGCTTTTATAAGTCTTTTTTTTACCCCCCCCCCTCCCCCAAACCGTAACCCTATGTTTTTTTTTATTTCTTCACGCTTCAAACCGGAAACAGTTCTCACAATATGAATGGTATCATTTCTTTAGTTGCCAGCTTTTTTTGCCCTTGTAATTCATGATGTAGGTATTTTAGTGGCTCGAAGTTACGTTACAAAATTCATTAATAATTTACATACCTCCACCAGTGAGTTATCAGAGCGTACAAACCATGGACCTATCAGATGGTACACACCCTGGACCTATCAGAATGTACACACCATGGACCTATCATAGCGTACACAACATGTATCTATTTCTCACGCAGAGATTTAACAGCCTCTAGATTCTTATTTCTATTTATTTTTTTTTAAATAAAATCCCCACCTGTTATTCTGATAGCTTCGTTGACAGCGTCCACGTATTTGACGTAGCTGTCTTTCATCTTTGGTCCAGTGGCGTCTCGCCAGCCTTTCCAGGCTTCCAGCAGCGTGTCATAATCACGTGACGTGGCCAATAGATCGGTCAAACCTGGCAAGTTTCAAATACCACGTATATTAACATAAATATATATTTGCATACAATATAAAATAGGTGGCTGGGTGATTTTGTGGTCTGATACTTGTTATACTTCTTTTTTTGTCTTGTTTTCTGACGAAGGGTGTAGGCCGAAACGTCAAAATCTTTTGTCTATGAATTCGCGTTTAACATAACTTGCTCTTACATTTCAATTAATATGATGTTTGCGCTCACGTTTGTCAACTAGACACGAGGCGCACACAAACAACACTTGAACCGTAGGAAATGAGAAAGCGAGCACCTGTCGCAAACATCCACCACATAGCGGCTATAAACCCGTTGACAAAGGCCAAGGAAGACAACCCAAAATCCGTGGGTTAAATGCTAACTAAGACAACCATAAAACACGGGGTGAAAAGTTAAGAAAGACAACCACACACAAAGAAAATTTATAGTCGGAACTCCCGTAAGCGGTATGATAGGACTCAATAAAAAAAAAATTCCTTAAAACTCATTCGTCCTGCTGGTGCAAAGCTTTGTCATCTTTATTTGATAATCACTTCAGTTCATCAGCTGTGAGAGTGAAGTGCGTATTTGTGTGTGTGTGGGGGGGGGGAGTGTCTGCTGACTGGGTACCAGCTTATCCTCCATATAGACCTCTCAACAAATTAATTCTTACTTAATATATGCCATATGAAAACATAGTAACACACTGAACGAAGAGATTTTTTTTTGTTATTGTGAAATAACGTAGCTGAGTAACGTGTCTGAGTATGCATTTAAATCCATGCGTGTCTGACACCATATCAGAAGGCTGATTATTCCATTAAATCCAGGCGTTTCTGAAACCATATCAGAAGGCTGATTGTTCCATTAAATCCATGCGTGTCTGACACCATATCAGAAGGCTGATTGTTCCATTAAATCCAGACGTTTCTGACACCATATCAGAACTCTGAGTGTGCCATTAAATGCATGCATGTCTCACACAATATAATTAGATCCAGACATGAATCAGATGCAATGATGTAGTGGGTGCGCGTTTGAAATCAAATCATTACACCAACTTACCAGGCTCCAGTTCCAAACATCCAGGCCCGCGTAGACAGACTTTGGCCTTGCCATAGATGGTTTCCATGCCGGTCTGCAGTGTCTTCATCTGTAAGCAGTGGAGAGAGCTAAACGTTATTCAGTGGTCAGTAAGCATAATATAAGATCATGTTGGAAATTATCCGAATTTTCAGGGGTATTATCTGTAGTTTAAGAGTTATCAACCCTAAGCAGAAGAGAGAGCTAAACATTTTTCAATGGTCAGTAAAACTAATTTCAGATAAAGCTGGAAATTATCTGTAATTTCATCGGAATCATCTGTAGTTTCAAGGGTATCATCTGTATTTTCAGGGGAATCATCTTTAGTTTCATCGGAATCATCTGTAGTTTCAGGGTATCATCTGTAGTTTTAGGGGAATCATCTTTAGTTTCATCGGAATCATCTGTAGTTTCAGGGTATCATCTGTAGTTTTAGGGTATCATCTGTAGTTTCAGGGTATCATCTGTAGTTTCAGGGGTATGATATGTATTTTCTGGGGATTCATCTGTAGTTTCAGGGGATTCATCTGTAGTTTCAGGGGAATCATCTGTAGTTTCAGGGGAATCATCTGTAGTTTCAGGGTATCATCTGTAGTTTCAGGGTATCATCTGTAGTTTCAGGGGTATGATCTGTATTTTCTGGGGATTCATCTGTAGTTTCAGGGGTATCATTGTAAATTCAGGGGTATCATCTTACCTATTTGGGGGCAAGAATCCAAAATTCGTGGCCAGTTCATTCATCATTTACCTTCTACCTTTAAAAATTACACATACATGAATGTAATAATTCGATGGGAAAAAATGTACAGCATATCAATTTTAAAAAGAAAATAGATTGTAGTTAACCCCTAATTAAATTGGGGGTAGGGGTGTGGGGGTGGAATTAACGTTTGAATATTTGACAATGTCAAGTGTTAAATATTTATCCGTGATTGATACTAAAAAAAAAATCATGTTTATAAAGTTAAATTCCTCTGATTTTAAAAGGTTTTTTAAAAATCTATTTTAAGTATTTTGAATATGTTGAATTTGATATTTACTTTGCATCGATATTGTATTAAAATAATAATAATAATAATAATAATAATAATAATAATAATAATAATAATAATAATAATAATAATAATAATAAAATAAGATGGGGCCTCGGGTGCATCAAATGAAAAAGGAAGAACGGCAAAAAAAAAAAAAAAATAATAATAATAATAATAATAATAATAATAATAAAAATAATAATAATAATAATAATAATAATAATAATAAAATAAGATGGGGCCTCGGGTGCATCAAATGAAAAAGGAAGAACGGCAAAAAAAAAAAAAAATAATAATAATAAAGTGTGAATCTCATTCAACATTCTTGCCTCTGCTAAATTGACAACAGTAACAGCTGTGCGTTGGGAGGAGCAAAATTGTGTGTGCGAGTGGCAAAGACGGGTGTAACGGAGAGAAGGGTTGAGACCTGTGTAAATCGAGCTCTGTATTATTATCGTCTGTTTGTGTGTTTTTGTGTGTGGGGGATGTGAGTGGGAGTGTGGGCGTCATCGCACGCGTCCATCTGAGGTATACTTTGGCGAAGATGGATGGATTAAAGTTTTCAATAAATTTGTCCAGTAATAAATCCCTCTAGAAATGGCGGAGTTATTTTGATAAAAATCTCTTAAAAATGGTCTTCATTTTTCTAAGTTACAAATATTTTTGCGTGCACTATTTCCGGACTCTGCCCTCATTATTTCGCTCACATCGTGATGGCTGGATGCTTTGTCACAAGTCACAAGGGATAAGCCTACTGTCGAGCAGGGACATTCACGAATAACTGGTGCACACCGGATATTGTGTCATATTGCGCGTGGTGTGTTTTGAGTGAGTTGGTAGTTAATAAATCATTTTCCGGCCATTGACTTGGGAGACGTAGAGTTATTGTAAGTATATCGTAGTGACTAGACTGTCTTTGCTGGGCGTCCAGATTTTTCAGAACTCGTTGAAAGAACTTTGTAGTGGATCGTTGTGTTAATTATCTCTCCTTCGTATCAAAGCGAGCTGCGCTATACATGTGTTTGATTAAATGTGCAGCCTAATAGATATTTTTTTTTATGGATTAAACAATACATTGCTATTGGCAAAAGGACATGTGTTCACTTCGGTGTGATTACGACCTACGTTGAACACGTAAAAGAATCTGATGAAAGAAACCAACGAAATATCGGTATTTGAAACCTAAAGTTTTCTTTGTGTACAGATTATTCTATTTTTGTTCTTCATCTTCTGAAACCATCAAACATTAAAAAAAAAAAGCAAAACACCAACAACAACAACAACAACACCAGCAACACCAACACCAACACCACCACCACCACCAAAACAACAACAACAGCAACCACACCAACAACAACACCACCACCACCAACAACAACAACAACAACAGCAACAACACCAACAACAACAACAACACCAACAACAACAACAACAACAGCAGCAACAACAACAACAACAACACCAAAAACAACAACAACAACAATATTAAGGCCAGACGTATCGCAAGGATCGCCAGCACCAACCGCTTTAAACTTGGCCTCGTCCGGCTCAGCAGACGTGCCGATGTCCTTGATGAAGTTCAGTTGCCTGGCAACGTCCCCTGGCATGGCGGTGATGTTGAAACGTAACGATTCATTGCGCATGTTCTTATCGAACTCGGCCTCTTTAAGTTGCTGCTCCAGCTGCGGAAGACACACAAACAATCCTACACTAGCGTCATGGGATTTCCCCTTTTTTTTTTTTTTTTTGCAGCGCCACAAACTTTCTTCATTTTAAAAAATTGCCCGAAACACCCTACCGGTAATAAAAATTGCTAATACAAATGGAAAGATATCTTTTTTAGGGTCTTCCCACGTCACTTGTAACTACCTCTAAAATCCCAAGGTGTGGGGGGGGGAGGGGGTTGCGGCCACCCCATTTAATAGGCCATTACTTTTAATCAATAAGAAAACAATATCTTTAGAGCCTTCAAAACAATTTTTAATGAAATAAATATTATTTTAATCTCTTATCTGGAGTTATTTATTTTTTAAAATAATTTTAATGTGCTATTGTTTAAAAAGAGTTAACTCGTTTCAGGCGGTTCTAAAATAATAAATAAATCTACAAATCACAAAGACGGATCTGTGAGTTCCGAGACAAAGGGAACGAAAAATGTTTAAGGCTTATCTGAACAAACATTGACTTCCGAAACCTTGAAAAATTCCCAGTTGGCGTATTTATGCACAGCTGCATTGATGCCGTGTCCCTGTCTAAACATTGAGGTTAAGACATTTCGCATTTGGCGACATTAAAAGTTAAAATATCTGATCAATCTTTATTATTTTTTTTGGCGAAGGGCCTTAACTGCTAATAATAACCCGTCAATTAAAATATTTTTCATCACCTGTAAAGAACAAAGAGCAATGGATCTCAAAGTGTGAGCATTAGACTTCCGCGTAGTTTCACCTGTTCAATTTATTTTATTTGAATTGTTTTCAATGTTATGAATGTGAGACGACGCAAAGAATAACGAAATTGGCACAAGCTATTGACCTACTTAGAAATAACTGTTTATAGAACCATCTCCAAATGATTATTAATTAATTCTTTGTGATCTGTTATATTCTTTTTTTTTATGTGTATTGAATCCATTAATTTAAAAAGAAATAGGGATTAATTCACAGCGCCCATGTCAGAAATTGAAAGAGGGCACCTTGGGGAAAAAATGTGATTCAGCAAGGTCACGGGTGACCACTAGCATCGCAAAGGGTGTGTGGAATGGTGCAGTCAGCGAATACAGTATCGAAGCTGTACGACAACATTGCATATTGAATTGAGGATTGCACCGTGGTAAAATTTAAATTACGATAGATCTCAAAAAGCCGGTTGCGAGCCCCGTTTTGATTCAATTCGCGATTTATCAGGAATTATAAACACACAGTTTATATCAGTCTCAGTTACGAGCATTGACTTAAGCAAATAAAAAAAAATAAAGAATAGAAAGCTACTTACCAATTTGTGTTCATTCTCTGTCGTAATATTTGTCTTGTGTTGATACTCCGCTTCTGCGGCGCTGTACTTCACTGTCGAGCCTTCAGTGCCATATCTCTCCAGGAACTCTCGAGCCTGGGTAACGTTGGCGTTGTCCCCGTCACAGAAGACTCCGGACAGAGATGCAAGGCATGTCAGTATGACCGTTGTCGCGAGATAGGACATTTTACCCAATAATATTACTTGAAGACTCTGTCGGGGAGTTCGCAACTGGAAGCTGTGGGAACAAATTAAACAATTGTGTAAAAATAAGAATGCTTATTTTTTTAAAGTAGAGAAAATCAAATCTTGTGAACAGGATCTTAAGAGTATGAATATAATCTTGTCTAATGCATGGATTAGGGGAAAAAACATGTTATTTGATTAAACAAGGATACCAAAGTTGTTGTGCGTGAGAATGACATGTCTTAGATTTTTGTTCAAAGACATGTGGCATTGGGTCCAAATGAAATGTTATTAGAGTCTTAAATGAAAAAAATCATGCATTTAAATGACATGTTTATTCATTCTAAATATCATTATTTATTCAGATGATCGAATTGTTAGATGGGGTGGATACAGCGAGACGTAATAGAGAAAACTACATTCAATACCGTGTTGAGGTTTAAATGACACATGTCGTAAAGCTGCATGACACACCATGAAGATTCACCATGCCATAAGTACACTGAAAGGTAATGCCATTGTGGGAAGTCTTACCGTCTGCCTCCAGAGCCGTCACGTGGGTCCTTCCACCGACCTGCGCCTGCAAGTTAGTCGTCCTCTGATATTTAATAGGCCCTGAGTTGTTATACGGGGGAAAAAATATACAATTTCTTGTTAAATATAATATCCTCGTACCACGATCCCACACAAGATGAAACAAAAACTATTGTAAAAGGGATTTCCCTAATTGCATAATTCCGCCTTTCATAGAACTGGAGTCTTGCCAGAACCTTAAACAAAACCAGCACAGAACTTTATGGAGCAAGGTCATTTAGTTCTGTGGTTGGCCGGGACACCAGGCGCACGAGTGACTTCAGCCAAACACCAAAGGATGACTGTGGTTCATCGTAATCAGTTGGGTATGGGTTGGGTTTTTTTTTTTTGGTGCGTTTTTAAATTGGATGAACCCTGAATGTTCTGTGGCGAACTTTGACCCAAAATAAAAATTATGTTTTTAAGTGAACGAGGAATTTGACCTCGTAGTAGATATAAATAATTGCTCTCAAAGAATAAACAAACATATTTTCTAGCATTCGATAGAGCACTATAGCATGTTTGCAGGCCAAAGGTTAAAAGCGTCTGATAAACCTTAGGTGTGTGGGATATGGTCGAGTTACAACACGAACCGGACAGGTGATGTAGACACACACAAAAAACAAATGTTCTCTTAAAGTTCATAGATACACTGGGAATAATTTTTTATGTAGTGTTTTTCATTTACACCAATCGGTTCTAAAAAAACCATTCCCGGCCACCACACAATGGTCCCATACCGTTATGCCTGGCGCCCCGTGATTTAACACGTTAAAAGAAATTTTCAGATGATTGATGCACGGAATGATGTCAACATCCCTGGGATGTTTTATTTCATGGTCTCAACACAAAAAGAAGCCAAAAAAGACTTTTTTTTTAAAATTTTGTCCATCAATTTAATTGGTCTTTAATTTCTCGTAATTATCAAGTCATGTCATTCGTCGTAAACATCAAGTCATTTGTCGTAAACATCAAGTCATTTGTCGTAAACATCAAGTCGTTGGTCGCAAACATCAAGTCGTTAGTCGCAAACATCAAGTCATTTGTCGCAAACATCAAGTCGTTAGTCGCAAACATCAAGTCATTTGTCGCAAACATCAAGTCATTTGTCGTAAGCATCAAGGCATTTGTCGCAAACATCAAGTCATTTGCCGTAAACATCAAGGCATTTGTCGCAAACATCAAGTCATTTGTCTTAAACATCAAGTCATTTGTCGTAAACATCAAGTCATTTGTCGTAAATACGATATCATTTGTCGTAAATCTCAATCATTCGTCGTAAAAATTAAGACATTTGTCGAAATCAGTTGAAATGATGAATTGCGATTATTTCCAGTTTATATAAAGTCTTGTCATTTCCCACGGGTGCCGGCTAAGTTTGATATAAATGACAAGCTGCTGATATCCCGAGCAGTTAATGCGAGGCTAAGTTTGATATAAATGACAAGCTGCTGATATCCCGAGCAGTTAATGCGAGGCTAAGTTTGATATAAATGACAAGCTGCTGATATCCCGAGCAGTTAATGCGAGGCTAAGTTTGATATAAATGACAAGCTGCTGATATCCCGAGCAGTTAATGCGAGGCTAAGTTTGATATAAATGACAAGCTGCTGATATCCCAAGCAGTTAATGCGATCTTTATAGAATGACCATAAGCAAAGCTGACACCAAGGTCATGTCATCGCGTCATACCAACAGAAATGGTGACATGAGCCAGGACGGAAAAATGAATAGAGTGATAGAGATAGAGAGATACATAAAGAGATAGAGAGAGAGACAGATAGAGTGATAGATAGTGAGATAGAGAGATAGATAGGGAGACTGAGAGATAGAGATAGAGAATTTGAGATAGAGAGATAAAGAGAGAGAGATAGAGAGAGAGATAGATAGAAAGAAAGAGATAGTAGGAGAGTTAGAGTGATAGAGAGGTAGAGTTAGATAGAGATGGAGAGTTAGATACGGAGTTAGAGAATAGAGAAATAGATATACAGTTAGAGAAAGGGATGGTGAGAGATAGCGATAGAGAGAGAGAGAGAGTTAGATATGGAGATAGTGGGATAGAGAGTTAGATAGAGAGATATAGAGAGAGATAGAGAGAAATAGATAGATACCAGAGCGCTAATGCAGTCAGCTAGTAAACTGGCAAACCACGAAACACACTCATTAAATAGAGATGGAGTCCAGAGCCAAACCAATAACCAGACGCGAGTCACCATTAATTTGCAAAACAAACTTGACATTTGGAAAAAAGTTACATAAAATTATTCATTTTTAAAAAAAAAAAAACAGCTTTGTTAAGATTAAACACCATGCCCAACCATATACTATTTAACTCCGTCTTTGTTCAAGACCTTACTTACCAGTGTCAAAACTAGTCTCTCTCTGGACGTCTCGAGAGAAAAAAATATATACCTGCGAGAAGAGATGTTTATGGTAAAAAAGGACTTAAAGACAAAAGATTCTTGCCATCCCGATCGGCCAGTGCATGGCCCCACAACACATTAATTGGTTTTGCCACCAGGTCTGAATGCCGGTTAACCAACCTTCGCAGCAGGCTGTAACAGCAGCCACTTCGATTTGAAGACAATGGGATTGTATTGTGTTAAGGACACCCTAGAAATCCGCAACGGGAACACCGAGCAGTTGTCACACGTCGGGGGGCAATCCGTGAACTGTAACTCCCCGCACCACCACCCCCCACCTCCCCCCGTAAACGCAGACAGAAGAAGAAGAATGTACTTTAAGACAACAATATAAAAACACGTGTTAAATGGGAAAAACATGGTTTTCCAAAAATGTAAAAAAATATATTTTCATAATAAAATAAATTATGTCCCCACGAAACTTAAGAGTTGTTACAGACTGTGAAAGCGAGTTTTTTGTGGACATTTATTTTATACAGTTGAGTGAATTTTTTTTTGGAAAGCTTGTCTTGTACAATTTTTTCTTTTTTTTTTTTTTACGTTGTTTTCTTTGGGTCTTACTTCAGTCAAAGTGTCAAAAGGTACAACTCAATGGGAGATCATGTTTCATTAAGAAATGGCGTCAGCAGGGCGAGGCTAGGCTCTTATGCCCCCCCCCCCCAAATTACCCCTCCCCGGTCCGACGTATCGGCCGCGGAGCGGCACGTTGGAGATGCCCACTCGTCAGGACGGCCCCCACACGGGCCCCTCACCCAAGTCACCCGCCTGGGCGCCTGGGCGCTCGACCAGGACCCCGCCTGGGGGCCTCCCCAACCAGGAGGCACCCGGTCCATCCGACACTATGCGTTTAAACAGTGCACTCGATCGACTTTCTCAGGAGTTGGTATGGACAAATTTACGTCCTAATATCTTCCCCCTCCCATCCCGGGAAAGCGTCGGACGCCCTATAAGAGGGATTCCACAGTGGGCTTCTACAACGTGACTAGTTCACGCTGTAGCTGGGACGAAACGGTTGCCTAGGGGCAGCGTTCTCACAGCTGCATTATTTGAATCCTCGGCCAGAGGTTACCACCCTCGCCACTGGCCTCATACCCGTCAACGGCAACTTGTAATCATGATCCCTACCCTGGCTCTGCCTAACTTTCCGACTGCGAAATATCCCAACCAGCAGCCCGTGTGGGAGCTGTTTTATGTACGGCAGGTACCGAGCACACCCTTTGTCTGCCCACGCGGGGCGTGCCCATTAGTTATGTTTCCAGGCACACGCCGAGGGGGTCAGTGGCCGACGCTTCCTAATCGGCAAGCCACAGCAGACTTGTCAACCGGAAACCTGGGAACGATGGGAGATCATGAAATGGTTCGAATTGGAGAAGCAAGAATCGACCCGCAGATGGCCATACTCAATGGTCAGTGGAGTTCACTGCTGACCTACTTTTCATGAAGGGTTGTATTGTCACCGGAATTTCTAGACCTTTCGGACGAAGGGAATGGGTCAAACGTTGAGTGCCGAGATTTGGCCCCCAAGCAAACACACGGACAAAATTGGAATCTAAATAAATACGGGTTAAATGAGTTGGGGGGGGGGGGGACCACCCATGCTCCTTAGGAAAGCATTCCCGAAGGGGTCAGAAAGTTCTTCGGG
>CAXITT010000118.1:1184688-1194743 GCA_964033795.1 Lymnaea stagnalis
TGTCGCGAAGCGATTCTTCTGTATGGCCAAGTCTTTCACTGCATTCCGTTCAGCAGTTCATCATACAGCCACAGTCACCAATGCAACAAACAGCAACCGGTTTGTTGTAAACGAAAGTTTATTTATCACTACTCGATGAACAAGACTTGATGTATAAATTCAGAATTTGATAATAAATCACCCTAACCAAATTATATTAATCAATATACCAATCCAAACACTTCTGCCGGTATATCCCCATCAATTCTCTCAGCACAACACTTAGCAGTATTCAAATTCACAACAGTCAATGTAGCACATCCGCCATCACTCTTCTCTAACCACACTAAAACTAACGCGTCACTTCCCACTACACAATTACGTTACAACACTCTCACACAAACGATACGGCTGCACATAAAATCTCTAACTAACATATTTTCCCTATCAAACATGACACCAACGCTCTACACATAACAACAGTGATTCTCATACCCTCGACAGTAGGCATCTTCCAGACTTCTGGGAGCTCGATTCGGCCAAGTCGAGAAACGTTTGAATTATGACGTTAATTATGGATTTTGATTTAAACTGAGCCATCTTTGGGCTTTAATCACTTCAGAGCTGTCATATCTGATCGTCGGGAGCCGGAAGTACCGGGGGAAACGAAGCAAGATCTGAGGATAACGTTATTATTAATGCACCGTAATGTGCATCACCTTACAGAACAAAAGAACTTCACGAGCGCGAGCCAGCAGAACGCCATGTTTAAACATGGTGCAAAAAGAAGGTATCTAAATATTTGATTGCTAAGCTTTGACCTTTTTTTTGCTGCGGATTTCTGCTCTGACTTTGATCATGTGCCATCACATTGTTGACGGAGCTTTCTCCTCTTATGTATATGTAATTACACTGCTGGTCATCTAGTGCAGGCCAGCATAAGTTTTTCATAAAGTATTACGGCCCGCCTTACATTTTGAGTTTTGCAGGCGGTCTTGACAACGTTCTGGCATTGGGTCAAATAGGCAACAGGCAAGGACGAGAGTGTGTGATTGACGAATTGAGCAACTCCCTCTCACTTTATGACAAAATACAGCTCAAGTCAAGGCTGCTACTGAAGTCAAGGCTGCTACTCAAGTCAAGGCTGCTACTTAAGTCAAGGATAGTACTCAAGTCAAGGCTGCCACTCAAGTCAAGGCTGCTATTCAAGTCATGGTTGCTACTCAAGTCAAGGCCGCTACTGAATTCAAGGCTTCTACTCAAGTCAAGGCTGCTACTCAAGTCAAGGTTGCTATTCAAGTCACGGTTGCTACTCAAGTAAAACCCGCTACTGAATTCAAGGCTGCTACTCAAGTCAAGAATGCTACTCAAGTCAAGGCCGCTACTGAATTCAAGGCTGCTACTCAAGTCAAGACTGCTACTCAAGTCAAGGCTGCTACTCAAGTCAAGACTGCTACTCAAGTCAAAACTGCTATTCAAGTCAAGGCTGCTACTCAAGTCAAGGCTGCTACTCAAGTCAAGGCTGCTATTTAAGTCAAGGCTGCTACTCAAGTCAAGGCTGCTACTCAATTCAAGGCTGCTACTCAAGTCAAGGCTGCTACTGTATTCAAGGCTGCTACTCAAGTCAAGGATGCTACTCAAGTCAAGGCCGCTACTGAAGTCAAGGCTGCTACTCAAGTCAAGGCCGCTACTGAAGTCAAGGCTGCTACTCAAGTCAAGGCTGCTACTCAAGTCAAGGCTGCTACTCAAGTCAAGGCTGCTACTCAAGTCAAGGCTGCTATTCAAGTCAAGGCTGCTACTCAAGTCAAGGCTGCTACTCAAGTCAAGGCTGCTACTCAAGTCAAGGCAGCTACTCAAGTCAAGGCCGCTACTGAATTCAAGGCTGCTACTCAAGTCAAGAATGCTACTCAAGTCAAGGCCGCTACTGAATTCAAGGCAGCTACTCAAGTCAAGGCTGCTACTCAAGTCAAGGCAGCTACTCAAGTCAAGGCCGCTACTGAATTCAAGGCTGCTACTCAAGTCAAGAATGCTACTCAAGTCAAGGCCGCTACTGAATTCAAGGCTACTACTCAAGTCAAGGTTGCTACTCAAGTCTAGGCTGCTACTCAAGTCAAGGCTGCTACTCAAGTCAAGGCTGCTACTCAAGTCAAGGCTGCTACTCAAGAAGTAAATAATTGCCTTGCTCATCTTCGCGTGCGATGGACAAATAATTTTTAAAAATTATATGTATATATATATGACACCAAACCTATTGGCCGCCTGGTCCAAACGGTGTCAATCCAAAGCATATGGCACACCTGGTGGGTGAAAATCTTTATCCTTGGATGACAACTAATCTTTTGGAGGAGAAATCTGAATTTACTTCCAACACCTCACATAGCCTTAGATGGGATTACTTCCAACACCTCACATAGCTGTAGATGGGATTACTTCCAATACCTCACAAATATTTGAGGATCGCTCCCTGATCTATTCACGATGTATTATATTACATGTTTTTGTGTACATAGTTGGTCACCGGAAATTGCTACGAGACTTCATTGCCCGAAAACCAATTATGTGTACAAAGGTAATTAAGTGCGTGCATATATTTTTTCTAAAAGAAGTTTGTTCAACGGAGATTTATTTTAAAGGAAAGTGCGAGTGTTATGGTGGGAAAATGTAAACTTTAAATCAATTTCATTTTTATTGTATTCCGTTTCGAACAAAATTGCCGTTTGAACTAACTTCCGTTAGCATAAATACCTTTTCCATCAACAAATCGGTTTCGAAAGAATAAAGCTTACATCTTTTTAGTGGCGTAGCTAGGGGGTGCAGGGGGGCGGATCGCACCGGGCGACACCATCTCAGGGGTGACACCAAATTTTAAAAAAAAGTGCATATTCACAGGGCACACACTGCTTGGTCTAACCGAATTTCATAAAAGGATAAACGATCACGGGTAAATTTTCCACACATGTAACCAATCCAAAATGAGTGCTTTAAAAGTCATGACTTTTAAAGTCAAGGTTGATGCGTTAGAAATGAGGCGACCCTATAATCAGGTTAGAAAAACACTGTTTTGACCATGACTCAACGCTATTTGAAGTGTTCGGTCACTTTCGAGACAGGGAACTATATTTATCTAAATTCTGAGAAATCAAGCTTTCAATTGATACCAAGTACGATGCGGTCGAGCGATTCTAGGACATTAGACGAATCGGTAAAAATTAAAAACTTTAAAACATGACTTTACCCATTTTTTTTTAAGGTTTGTGTTAACAAAGTTACATTTTATAAAATGTCTAATATCTTTTAATAGTTAATTTAATTTTGTTTAAGGTTTTTGAAACCAAATATATCGAAACCCATAAATACCCAAAATGTAATATTTTAGCCGACTCGTCACCAATGTTCCCTCTAAGGTTTGTTGGTTCGTGTGCAAAATCATAGAGTGGTGTGCAAAGTTTTACAGCATCGATTTTTTTTTTGTGTGCAACATTTGACAGCCCACTAACACACACTTACATGGAAATTTGCTGCGCGGAACTCAAAACTGCTGCGCGGCGTCTGTGAAATAGCTGCGCGGCCGCGCAGTCGCGCAGCTTAAAGGGAACATTTGCTCGTCACTAGCACAGCCTCATCACACTTGATCACAATTGTCATCGAGCACACGGTCTTGTACATGCTATCTGGGATATCACGCTTATCAGCTCTTTTAACTTTGGACTGGTCTACTTGGGGGAGTTAATCTAACACAGCAGTAGCTGCAGACTAAGAGACTTTACTCTTGACAGCGGTGACCAACCTAGAGGCCCTAAGATTGTTTCTGCACGAGAAGCGCCGTCACATGGTGGAACATGATATTGAAAAGGCACTTTTAAAATCGGATAATGGGAAATTTTAGTAGAGAGTAGATTAAGGTTTAAGAAGAGAATGGTGGAACTATTAACGATCCAACATGGGCCAGTCAAGGCTTACTGATCGGGGTCTACTATTATTTGAAAGTGATGTGGTGAAGGATATTGATTGTATCAAGTCATTGACAGATCGGCAGCTTTGACGACCAGGACGGAAGAATTAATAATAGATTGAATGTACAAATAAGTATAACTAATGTTGTTCCAGTTCTAAAATGCATTGACCCCCCTGACTTTTCCTTCAATTTGTGTTTGTTCTTGTCATCGTTATATTGTGGACTTATTTTAACAAGAAGAAATCGAGCGTGAAAATCGGGGGAGGGTTGTTGGGTGACACCATGAGTTTACCGCACCGGGTGACACCAAGTCTAGCTACGCCAATAGGTGACATTAACCCTAGCTACGCCAATAGGTGACATTAACCCTAGCTACGCCAATAGGTGACATTAGCCCTAGCTACGCCAATAGGTGACATTAACCCTAGCTACGCCAATAGGTGACATTAACCCTAGCTACGCCAATAGGTGACATTAACCCCAGCTACGCCCTTGGTTGACAACAACCCCAGCTACGCCATTGGGTCACACCAACCCCAGCTACGCCAATAAGGGACATTAACCCTAGCTACGCCATTGGGTCACACCAACCCCAGCTACGCCAATAAGGGACATTAACCCTAGCTACGCCATTGGGTCACACCAACCCCAGCTACGCCATTGGGTCACACCAACCCCAGCTACGCCAATAAGGGACATTAACCCTAGCTACGCCATTGGGTCACACCAACCCCAGCTACGCCATTGGGTCACACCAATCCTAGCTACGCCATTAGGTCACAACAACCCCAGCTACGCCAATAAGGGACATGAACCCTAGCTACGCCATTGGGTCACACCAACCCCAGCTACGCCATTGGGTCACACCAATCCTAGCTACACCATTGGGTCACACCAACCCCAGCTACGCCAATAAGGGACCATAACCCTAGCTACGCCATTGGGTCACACCTACCCCAGCTACGCCAATAAGGGACATTAACCCTAGCTACGCCATTGGGTCACACCAACCCCAGCTACGCCATTGGGTCACACCAAACCTAGCTACGCCAATAAGGGACATTAACCCTAGCTACGCCACTGAATGCTGATTTAAACATGAACGGATGTGTGTTGAACCCTTACTACCTCGGACAGGAGGTAGACTTCAAGTATGGTGATGATAACCAGTGAGCCACTGAGCGGAGACGAGTGGGGGGGGGGGGGGGGGGAAGAGGGTTAATACAGTGAATGCAACCTCAGTGCCTGGGTTTGAATAAATGCGTATGATATGACAAACTCAAAAGCCGTCATTTCTATTTGATCGTCAGCTGAAAGAAAGCCGACAAACTTAAAAATGCAAACAAACAAACAAAAATGATTGTCGAAGGAATTCTCAATTCTTCACACTATCCCTGTCTTCTTGCTTAACGACGACCGTCGGGCTGAGAAGGACTTAGCGGAAACATCAAGGATCTCGAAAACTGCAACAAATGACTTAGCAGCAATAGTCCATCCCGTCCGAGCCAATCGTCCCCAAGCCCTGAAGGTCCGTTCTTCTCACCCACGCCCCCGCGCCCCCCATTGATTCCAAGCTCATTCGGGTAGATTCAGTTAGACGGAATATCTCCTGAGTGTGTCGCCGAGCGAAGTCCCGGACATTCTCGTCAATGGAGACATGAATATTCAAGCCGTAAACATATTTCTCAACCTCGGCTGTCTCAAGCGGTCCACTTTCCATTTGTGTTCTTTTTCAATGTTCTCATCGAGCGAGTCTGTACAATTCCAGTCTGCAAAAAGGGGGGTGGGTATCGGAGCATCGTAAAATAATACAGAAGATTGGGGACCTGGCAACTGACAGGAAATGTCTGAGGACAAGACGTCTTAAGACCATTGTTTCAAATAGTTGAATGAGAGGCAAACACAATTTTTATATAAATTTATTTCCTCAACCAAATGGGACCACAGCTCTTGGTGTGAGTGCTAACATGACAATAGCATAAATAACTGTGGTAATATACATGACGGAGTTTCATAACTAATGCCATGATCTGAGTTATCATAACTAATGCCATGATCTGAGTTATCAAAACTAATGTCATGATCTGTGCTAACTTAACTAATGTCATGATCTGTGCTAACTTAACTAATGTCATGATCTGTGTTATCATAACTAAAGTCATGAACTGTTTTATCATAACTAATGTCATGATCTTTGATATTATAACTAATGTCATGATCTGTGTTATCATAACTAATGTCATGATCTGTGTGTTATCATAAATTATCTCATTATCTGTGCTGCTAACATAACTAATGTCATGATCTGTGTTATTATAACTAATGTCATGATCTGTGTTATCATAACTAATGTCATGATCTGTGATATCATAACTAATGTCATGATCTGTGTTATCATAAATAATGCCTTGATCTGTGTTATCATAACTAATGTCATGATCAATGTTATCATAACTAATGTCATGATCTGTGTTATCATAACTAATGCCTTGATCTGTGTTATCATAACTAATGTCATGATCTGTGTTATCATAACTAATGCCTTGATCTGTGATATCATAACTAATGTCATGATCAATGTTATCATAACTAATGTCATGATCAATGTTATCATAACTAATGCCTTGATCAATGTTATCATAACTAATGCCTTGATTTGTGTTATCATAACTAATGTCATGATCTGTGTTATCATAACTAATGTCATGATCAATGTTATCATAACTAATGTCATGATCAATGTTATCATAACTAATGCCTTGATCTGTGTTATCATAACTAATGTCATGATCTGTGTTATCATAACTAATGCCTTGATTTGTGTTATCATAACTAATGACTTGATCTGTGATATCATACCTAATGTCATGATCAATGTTATCATAACTAATGCCTTGATATGTGTTATCATAACTAATGCCTTGATCTGTGTTATCATAACTAATGCCTTGATCTGTGTTATCATAACTAATGTAATGATCTGTGTTATCATAAATTATCTCATGATCTGTGCTGCTAACATAACTAATGCCTTGATCTGTGTTATCATAACGTTTTCAGTACAAGGTTACTTATGTTTGTTTACTCTAAGGTTTGTTTGCTCTAATGTTTGTTTACTCGAAATAATAATTTTCCTTACAAGAAAAAGAAATTGACTCTATAAATGAAAAGATTTTTTTTTACTTGTCATATGCCTATTAATCAAGCGAGTCTTTGCAGTCAGAGCTTTTGTGATTTCCTAAGACATTTTCTCATCCTTAAGAAATAAATCATAGGACTATATTCTGCATATTTAAAAGTGTTAGCTCATAGGAGCAGCTGCTTGGATTTCCCAGCACAACTTGTAGTGTTATTGCAAACCCACCACCTTTTTGTTTCCTCTGCTAATTGACCAAACTACAACTTGGAGCTTGGTACTGCGTTTTTTGAAAGCTGAAAACTACTGTCACTAACCCAGGGGTAAACAGGTCTGTAAACAATCAATCGATTACTGAATGCACTTTTAGGTTTGAATATAAAATACATATCACTGAAAGCACTAGTAGGTGGAAATCTAAACAATATGTCTCTAAAAGCACTGGCACAAGGAGGTGTGAACATAAACCATATGCCAATGAAATCACAAGTAGGGGAATCTTAACAATCTGTCAATGACAGCACTAGCAGGGGAATCTTAACAATCTGTCAATGACAGCACTAGCAGGTGGGGATGTAAAAAAAGCTAACCTTTTAATCTAAGCACTAGCGAGTAAGAAGCTAACCAACAGTCAAATGAAAGCACCATCAAATGAGACGCTAACCAAACTACCCATCCATACACCAGAAGCTAGGAAGCTAACTCCACAATGAACGGCGCCCCTGGTAATGTTATTGTTAAAGTTGTTTTATATAGCGTGGTACCCCAGCCCAGGGCTAGGCTCACTAATATAGCGTGGCACCCCAGCCCAGGGCTAGGCTCACTTATATAGCGTGGTACCCCAGCCCAGGGGTAGGCTCACTTATATAGCGTGGTACCCCAGCCCAGGGCAAGGCTCACTTATATAGCGTGGTACCCCAGCCCAGGGCTAGGCTCACCGGGTTCACATAAAAATTAGCAAAATTTAAAAAAATGAACTTGACATTTTAAAAAAGTTACATAAAATTATTCATTTAAAAGCAGCTTTGTAAAAAATATTGCTCTCGCCCACCCAAGTAATTTTGACCCCTGTCCAGCCTTGGACGGCACCCAGCAGCTTCAAGCGTTGTTTATCGGTCAGAGGGGGTGAGAATGAGTCGGATTAGTCGAGCTAGAAGAGTTGTGTCTTGAGTACAGTTTTGAAGGCTTGGGTGGTCGGTATATTGCAGATGTGTAATGGGAGAAAATTTTATTGTTTTGGGGGCACAGAAAGAGAAAGATCGTTCACCATATGTTTTAGTGCGTTCCTTCGGAACAGAAAGAATACGAGTGTTGGCGGAGAAACGAAGTTGTCTAAGGGGTGACTAGACAGCGAGAAGTTCATTAAAATAGGAAGGGCAGGAACCAGAGAAAAATGTGTGACATAGAACAGACAACTTGTAATCAATGCGTGCCTGTAAAGGGAGCGAACAGCGTGCGTAAAGTAGTGAAGTGACGTGATCACTTTTCTTTCTCTTTAGTACTAACCTAGCTGCTGAGTTTTAAACTTTCAGCAGTTTTTCCTGTGTTTGATCAGAATGCAGCCTTTGCCTAGCACCATCACAACGAACGCACACACTTCAAACACTCAACCAGTTTAAGATCAGCTTTGAAGAAACCGAGCACAACGTGGCTGACCGACCGGACAATGAATGACAGAGTGAGCTCCGTTCAAATATTCCAGACCATAAAGATCAACTAATATGTCCTCAAAGGGGGAGCTAATCCAGTAATTACGGTTGCAGCAAATCACCCTGAGAGTATACCCGTTTCATGGGTGGTATGATAGCCTCCCTTTTCATGTTTTAATTAGACGCCACAGATGAGTTAACACACCGCTTTTATGTCCTGGGGGGATGTATGACTTTATGTGTGTGACTTTATGTGTATGACTTAATGTGCATGACTTTATGTGTATGACTTTATGTGTGTGACTTAATGTGTGTGACTTTATGTGTGTGACTTTATGTGTATGACTTTATGTGTATGACTTTATGTGTGTGACTTTATGTGTATGACTTAATGTGCATGACTTTATGTGTATGACTTTATGTGTGTGACTTAATGTGTGTGACTTTATGTGTGTGACTTTATGTGTGTGACTTTATGTGTATGACTTAATGTGCATGACTTTATGTGTATGACTTTATGTGTGTGACTTAATGTGTGTGACTTTATGTATGTGACTTTATGTGTATGACTTTATGTGTGTGACTTTATGTGTATGACTTTATGTGTGTGACTTTATGTGTATGACTTTATGTGTGTGACTTTATGTGTATGACTTTATGTGTGTGACTTTATGTGTGTGACATTGTGTGTGTGACGTGATGTGTGTGACATTGTGTGTGTGACGTGATGTGTGTGACATTGTGTGTGTGACGTGATGTGTGTGACATTGTGTGTGTGACGTGATGTGTGTGACTTTTTGTGTCAGACTTCATGTGTATGACTTAATGTGTATGACTTATGTGCGTGACTTTATGTGTATGACTTATGTGCGTGACTTTATGTGTATGACTTTATGTGTATGACTTTATGTGTATGACTTAATGTGTGTGACTTAATGTGTATGACTTATGTGCGTGACTTTATGTGTATGACTTATGTGCGTGACTTTATGTGTATGACTTATGTGCGTGACTTTATGTGTATGACTTATGTGCATGGCTTTATGTGTATGACTTTATGTGTGTGACTTAATGTGTATGACTTTATGTGTATGACTTTATGTGTATGACTTTATGTGTATGACTTTATGTATATGACTTTATGTGTGTGACGTGATGTGTGTGACGTTATATGTGGGACTTTGTTTATATGCTTTACGTGCAGGAAGTTCTATCTATCTATCTATCTATCTATCTATCTATCTATCTATCTATCTATCTATCTATCTATCTATCTATCTATCTATCTATCTATCTATCTATCTATCTATCTATCTATCTATCTATCTATCTATCT
>CAXITT010000118.1:1198567-1225231 GCA_964033795.1 Lymnaea stagnalis
ATATATATATATATATATATATATATATATATATATATATACATTTGACGGTAGTAGTGCTTTCTAATGATTGACAGAACAACAGTTCTTCAGCAAAATGCCCTTGATCAATAATATATTATCTTAAGTAAGTTATCAATGCAGCTTCACTGTCTCTCAAAGTTGATTCATCCATTTGCACTGAAAAATGTTTGGGTTTTTTTTTTTTCAAGTTTTCAACAAATTGTATGTCAATATCTTCACTCATTTCACATAATCTTTAACTAACAGAATGGTTACTGATTATGCATAGCTTTCACGTCATGTCATCTTTTTACAGACCTGTTTTAAGAAATGCTGATTTTGATGGTTTGGTGAAATTCTCTCCTATGGTAAGATTTTCCAAGATTTTTAGCACTCTGTAAAGAAATCTCATAACTGTCCAGAACAGTACGTCTGAGAGTTGCAGAGTGAGCAGTAAACATAGATTTAAGATTGTTGTTTTTTCTTCAAAAAAATGTCTTTAAAGTTTGAAAGTAATTTAATTCTGAATTAATATGCGCCCTATGTCTGGCCTTTAAATGCGCCTCAAGACGATCTCATTTTATTGATTCTTTGGTCTAGCATTGTTGCCATAAAAGACAAAAAAAGAGACATTTCATCATATGCGGTGGGTATGAATCCCAATTTGAAATATTCCTCCCAATACTGACCAATTAATTTTGCTTGTTTGCCCTACACATTTTCCTGGGAGGCTCTGAGAAAATTACCAAGGAAATAAAAATAATAGGCGCAAAAACTATTTAACAAGAAATAGCAATAGTTTTTTTTTTAAATACTTGCCACTAAATATTTGTACAAGCTTATTTTAACAACCCCCCCCCCCCCCCAAAAAAAAAAAAAAAAAAAAAAAAAAAACTAGATAAAACGCACTTGCAACGTCCCCTTATGGTTTATAAAGATTAAGTTTGTGTTAATTGATGGTTCGTGTTCAAGACAATACGTAACAAAAGACTGATCCATCAGAAGGGAAAGAAAACTTGTACAAAAACTAATGGTACTCAAATGTAATTTTATAATGTAAATACTTTACATTTCTACGCAAGTATAAATCTGAGTACAAAACCAACAAGTGCATCAATTTACAGCCATTGGAAAATAAAGGAACAACAGTCAAACTACTAGGGAATCTGGCGGCTTGATATTGGAATTAATACGAACGTTCTAGTACAGAACCACCCAGATATTGAGTCAGCTATTGACATTCTGGAGAACAAATGGAATGTATTTGAATGTAAACAAACTGTTGTCGCCAGGCAGGACAGGGGAGGGTATCAGTTATAAATTGGCGTCGATTTCAAGGCCATTCTACCAGCAGACAGTTGTGGTGGCTAAAAAAAAACTGTTAGAAGTGAAAAGAAAAATATCCGCTATACTAATGTGGAAAGGGGCTATAAAAAGTTCTAAATGGAAGTTTCAATCTAAGTCAAGACATACGTTTTACTAGGCTATAGATACTGGGCATCCGTTCTAATGATATTTTCTCCCAACTAAGACTACGGCCATTTGTTTTAATCAGTGGATTTTTACAACACTTTGAACGAACGCTTATTTTAAATTGAGACTCCAACTATTCTCCTTTAAACATTCAAGTCAAATCATAGTTAAACGGTTGATTTTCAAATTCTAGACACCTCCTTTTCGAATTGCCCTCCTAAAAAATCAAATGTGACCCCCCTGTGGGGCGTGGGCCCCAAGTTGGGAAACACTGTGGTAGAGAGTGGGACAGTGGGGTTTGGAAACGTTTTTTATGCCCGGGGTATGTCGGGGGTTATTTATAATTGGGAAATGTAGTAAAGGTCAAAGGTCATCCCTGTTTGACATCAAGCATAAGGAGGGGCTAGTGAGTGACATGGCAAGATTAAATTCCAATAATAGAATGACCTTTGACCCTACGCCATGGTGAACACAAGCCACCTTCCATGTGCTGATTAAGTTCATTGGCACTGATACGTCAGACACTTGCTTAGGGAGGGTACAGTGGAGGGGCTGGTCCGCCCCCCCCCGGTGGCACAACTTAACTGACACCACTGACCTCATCATACCGTCACTGTATTTTACCCATTATATTCCTGATCTTTACACCGCACAAGGAGCTGTGTGGCTAGGGCTAGAACCACCCGTGGCGCTACAAGCTGTTTGTCGATCCCCTTCCACGAAATAAGACAGCTCTGAAGTTGGCCGAAAATGTCGCCCCTGAATATAATGGAACAAAGTTCTCCGCCGCCCCCCCCCCTTTTCCACGCCCTTTCCTGCGTCTCTGACCAAAGTTAAGATAAGTAATTATAAGTTGGTGTATATTCTCTTACTAACAGTGGCAGGACAACCACTTTGCCTGTGTGTTTCATGTGGGAAGAGGTGTATGGTCTTATCATGATACTTCCAGATTGCACTCCATATAGCCACCAGTGCCTAGCAGTGGCGTAGCTAGGGTTGGTGTCACCTAGTGCGGTCCGTCGTCCCCCCCCCCGGCTACGCCACCTCTGCCTAATTTTATGGACTCAACTTGTTTTTGTGTGCGTTTGGTGCCTACGACCCTTGGAGTGGGGTGGGGGGGGGGGGCGGTCATCAAATGAGGGCGCAAGCACGCTGCTCAAGCGGGATGTTGAACATTACGGGAATTAAAGAAGAACCCCCGGCTACGCCACCTCTGCCTAATTTTATGGACTCAACTTGTTTTTGTGTGCGTTTGGTGCCTACGACCCTTGGAGTGGGGTGGGGGTGGGGGCGGTCATCAAATGAGGGCGCAAGCACGCTGCTCAAGCGGGATGTTGAACATTACGGGAATTAAAGAAGATGTTTTAGTGGATGATAAGAAAGAAAGTTAGAAGATAAATGAGACACTTTTTTCATTTTGCAATGCATAAAGCAATTTCATAAACTAGCCTCAGCGGTAGGATTGACAGTTGCAGTATGAGCAGTAAGCATAGAGTTTAAGATTGTTGGTGTTTTTTTGTGTGTGTTTTTTTTCAAAAAAATTCTTTAAAAGTTTGAAAATAATTTAAATCTGAAAAAAAACCAACATCTAAAAACAAAGAGTTTCGTCGAAATCTTTGATCTGCATTTTCTATTATGTTATTCTACATGACTATTTTAATGACCCATCCACTTTTACATTGCACACCGCAAATGTAGTGCACCAACGTTTGCAGAAAAACAAAGGACAAATGACGCATCATACGCAACAACTGGGCCGCCGGGAAGATCCCCGATGGGCCGCTAGGACCGGTGATATAATACAAATAAAAGTCATGAAGATAGGGCCGCTTTTTGATTTTTTTCCCGGGCCGCTTGAACTCCCAGTCCACCCCTGTGTTCAAACAATTAAACAAACTGACTCGTATGATGTCACAAGTCAAAAGGGTGGGGGGGGGGGGGGGGTAAGTGTAAAGGTGACACAGAAAGGGGAAAATCATTGACAGGGACAAGATGGGGGACAAAATAAATGAGAAAAATGTATACGGAAAAAGTGTTAAGAGATAATGAGTTATGAACAATGAGTTAGGTACAATGAGATACAAAGAAAAATGTGAGTGCTCTTGTCATTAGTGGTCGGGGGCTTGGAGTGGGTTAGCTATAAACATACTGGCAGTGAGATATAAGTAGGTCGAACTCAATTTTGAGATGTCCTGTCTAACTGTATACAGCAAAGACAACAGATGAGCCACATCGATGGAGAGCTAGTATAAGGCAAAAGATGGTACGAGAGAGAAAGAGAAAGAATGAGAGAAAGAGCGTGAGAGAATCCGAGAGTGAGAGAACCCGAGACTGGGGGACCATAAAAGGGAGAGTGTATAAAAGAGTATAATAGAGAAGAAGAGAGTGTGAAGGTGTGAGTAAGAATGACTGTGACCATGAACGAGAGAGGGAATGAGAGAAAGTATGCAAGAGGGCGAGAGCGAGAGAAGAGTTTATATGAAAGATATAGTGAGCGAACGAAAAAAAAAAAGAAATAGAGAAGACAACACAGAGAAAGTGTGAAAGAGAGTGAGACGGGGAAAAGGGGAAGTAACAGAAGACAGTATAAGACAGAAATATCAGCTAAAAACGTGTGTTTAAAGTCCGGTCTCTAAGACATCTCGCCACAGGGCCCCAGGTCATCGCCACACCAGGAATAGGACACCATGAAAGAGAAAGACCCTTAAATCTAATTAGCCACGAGACACGGAACATCCATTTTCTCAAGGGTTATTTAAGGAGACCCCCCATCACGCCCAGGGTCATCAGACGAGAGTGTGAGACTCCTTGATATCCCTAATTGAGTATTTAGCCGTAAACAATCTGGGTCTGACCATTTCTCCACCCCAAAGCCGGCAAGTTTCCTCAAATGACAACTATATAAAAGAAACAATACTATTTACACGGAACAAAAAAAAAGAGATCTGCAAAAAAATTGTCTAAACGCCTTCAAGTAGATATTTTTAAAGGGACGCAATGCAAAAAAATGCAACGAAGTTGTCTCCCTTAGCGTTAATTCCAGACAAACTAACGCCGGTAATTATGTTATTGGAAAATTACTCCACCTCTGCTTCTCTTTTGTAAGCAACAATGACAACGTTTTTATAAGATACAGGTCAAATGTTAATGCTGTATACAGCAGGTTTAGTCTTTTACATTGCCGGCTGTTCGTTATTTTAATCACAAAGACTTGAAGGATGGGAACAAGAGTATGAGACGAGGAGCAATCAAGCAAAGGTGGTGTGTGCCATAAGCGTGGCACACGGAACAGTGGGCACTGAATGTCCCCGTCGGTTGTGAATGGGGCACTCGACAGGTTTGGGCAACATGCCCAGAACGCTCGGGGACTTTTATTTGGATAACATGACATTGGGGCAAATTTCTGCCAACAGCCGACAGCCGGGTGGTCGGAGAGAAAAAGATATTTTAGGCATGTTTTAGGCATGTTTGGGCATGTTTTAGGCATGTCTTAGTCATGTTCTAGGCATGTTTTAGACATGTTTTAGACATGTTCTTATATCTTAGATTTAGAAAGAACAATGTATTTGTGTGTGATGAAGTCGTATTTGTAACGGAAATGGCTGAGGTAAGATTGAAACAAAGTTAACATCTTTAGGACATTTCCGCACAAGGAGGGATTGTGTTATTGTCCAAAAAACGGTTACCGTGATAATGGAGCTCATTTTTAGCTCCGGTTCCCCGAAATATTTAAACAACATGAAATTTGTCTTAGAACAAGTTATTGCTGTTGTTGTTCATGCTGTTATTGTTGCTTTTGTTGTTGCTTTTGTTTTTGTTGCTGTTTTTGTTGTTGCTGCTGTTTTTGTTGTTTCTTGTGATTGTTGCTGTTGCTGCTGTTGTTGGTGGTGTTGTTGGTGTTTTTTGTGCTGCTGTTGCTGCTGTTGCTGCTGCTGTCGTTGTTACTGCTGCTCTTGTTGCTGCTGTTGTAGCTATTGTTGCTGCTGTTGTTGTTACTCCTTTTGTTGCTCTTGATGTTGCTGTTGTTGTTGCTGCTGTTGTTGTTACTGTTTTTATTGATGTTGTTGTTGATGTTGTTGCTGCTGTTGCTGCAGTTGCTGTTTCTGCTGTTGGGGTTGCTGTTGTTGCTTTTCTTCAACTCTCAAACGGATGGACATTCAAAGTTGTCAAATATTTGCTTTTCCTAATAAGCATCGTAATAATTCTAGTCGACTGCTCTAAGAAGCCACACAGCTTAAAATATAGTGCGTTCTAGTCGACTGCTCTAAGAAGCCACACAGCTTAAAATATAGTGCGTTCTAGACGACTGCTCTAAGAAGCCACACAGCTTAAAATATAGTGCGTTCTAGACGACTGCTCTGAGAAGCCACACAGCTTAAAATATAGTGCGTTCTAGACGACTGCTCTAAGAACTCACACAGCTTAAAATATAGTGCGTTCTAGCCGACTGCTCTAAGAAGCCACACAGCTTAAAATATAGTGCGTTCTAGTCGACTGCTCTAAGAAGCCACACAGCTTAAAATATAGTGCGTTCTAGTCGACTGCTCTAAGAAGCCACACAGCTTAAAATATAGTGCGTTCTAGACCACTGCTCTAAGAACTCACACAGCTTAAAATATAGTGCGTTCTAGACGACTGCTCTAAGAAGCCACACAGCTTAAAATATAGTGCGTTCTAGACGACTGCTCTAAGAAGCCACACAGCTTAAAATATAGTGCGTTCTAGACCACTGCTCTAAGAACTCACACAGCTTAAAATATAGTGCGTTCTAGACGACTGCTCTAAGAAGCCACACAGCTTAAAATATAGTGCGTTCTAGACGACTGCTCTAAGAAGCCACACAGCTTAAAATATAGTGCGTTCTAGACGACTGCTCTAAGAAGCCACACAGCTTAAAATGTAGTGCGTTCTAAACGACTGCTCTAAGAAGCCACACAGCTTAAAATGTAGTGCGTTCTAAACGACTGCTCTAAGAAGCCACACAGCTTAAAATGTAGTGCGTTCTAAACGACTGCTCTAAGAAGCCACACAGCTTAAAATGTAGTGCGTTCTAAACGACTGCTCTAAGAAGCCACACAGCTTAAAATGTAGTGCGTTCTAAACGACTGCTCTAAGAAGCCACACAGCTTAAAATGTAGTGCGTTCTAAACGACTGCTCTAAGAAGCCACACAGCTTAAAATGTAGTGCGTTCTAAACGACTGCTCTAAGAAGCCACACAGCTTAAAATGTAGTGCGTTCTAAACGACTGCTCTAAGAAGCCACACAGCTTAAAATGTAGTGCGTTCTAAACGACTGCTCTAAGAAGCCACACAGCTTAAAATGTAGTGCGTTCTAAACGACTGCTCTAAGAAGCCACACAGCTTAAAATGTAGTGCGTTCTAAACGACTGCTCTAAGAAGCCACACAGCTTAAAATGTAGTGCGTTCTAAACGACTGCTCTAAGAAGCCACACAGCTTAAAATGTAGTGCGTTCTAAACGACTGCTCTAAGAAGCCACACAGCTTAAAATGTAGTGCGTTCTAAACGACTGCTCTAAGAAGCCACACAGCTTAAAATGTAGTGCGTTCTAAACGACTGCTCTAAGAAGCCACACAGCTTAAAATGTAGTGCGTTCTAAACGACTGCTCTAAGAAGCCACACAGCTTAAAATATAGTGCGTTCTAGACGACTGCTCTAAGAAGCCACACAGCTTAAAATATAGTGCGTTCTAGACGACTGCTCTAAGAAGCCACACAGCTTAAAATGTAGTGCGTTCTAAACGACTGCTCTAAGAAGCCACACAGCTTAAAATGTAGTGCGTTCTAAACGACTGCTCTAAGAAGCCACACAGCTTAAAATGTAGTGCGTTCTAAACGACTGCTCTAAGAAGCCACACAGCTTAAAATGTAGTGCGTTCTAAACGACTGCTCTAAGAAGCCACACAGCTTCAGGTTGCTGGGAAAATATAGTGCGTGGCGGGCGATATATTTGGTTAGAAATTTGTTAGAAATGTGATGACCAAGGTCATGACCGTATATGGAGACAACCTTTTTGTTTGGGTCTCAGTCAAGACTCTTTGCCCTCCGCAGACCCACCTTATCACATGGCCCCGCTACGCCTCTGGGTACAGTGAAAGGCCGTGGTTGTACCATTATTATAATAGTGTGATCTTTCTAGGTAGCCCATGACCTCACACAATTTCAAACTTAGCTTACATTTTATCATCTTCAACCTAATGGTAACATAACCTTTTTTTTTAAATAAAAATTGTAATGTCCCCATAATGTTTGTTTTTGACAAGCAGGAGAAAGCTGGGACGATTGCAAACATACTTCTGCTACCACCCTTTGCCCCGTCCATACGGTCAAATTGAATTAATCCGTTCTTGTCTGCGAACACAAACTCATACACTGAAACAGTCTTGCAGCGTTGAAGCTGGCCAATAAGATTTCCTAGCACACTGGCCCAATTGCAGACAGCCCTGGCTAAATAATTGATGAGCCCTGGGTCTACCTCGGTGTCGGTTAAATCTATTGTGTGGCTCGGTGTCGGTTAAATCTATTGTGTGTCTTGGTGTCGGTTAAATCTATTGTGTGTCTTGGTGTTGGTTAAATCTATTGTGTGTCTTGGTGTCGGTTAAATCTATTGTGTGTCTTGGTGTCGGTTAAATCTATTGTGTGTCTTGGTGTCGGCTAAATCTATTGTGTGTCTTGGTGTCGGTTAAATCTATTGTGTGTCTTGGTGTTGGTTAAATCTATTGTGTGTCTTGGTGTCGGTTAAATCTATTGTGTGTCTTGGTGTCGGTTAAATCTATTGTGTGTCTTGGTGTTGGTTAAATCTATTGTGTGTCTTGGTGTCGGTTAAATCTATTGTGTGTCTTGGTGTTGGTTATATCTATTGTGTGGCTCGGTGTTTGAGGGGTAATCTTGTGTGTGGCTCGGTGTTTGAGGGGTAATCTTGTGTGTGGCTCGGTGTTTGAGGGGTAATCTTGTGTGTGGCTCGGTGTTTGAGGGGTAATCTTGTGTGTGGCTCGGTGTTTGAGGGGTAATCTTGTGTGTGGCTCGGTGTTTGAGGGGTAATCTTGTGTGTGGCTCGGTGTTTGAGGGGTAATCTTGTGTGTGGCTCGGTGTTTGAGGGGTAATCTTGTGTGTGGCTCGGTGTTTGAGGGGTAATCTTGTGTGTGGCTCGGTGTTTGAGGGGTAATCTTGTGTGTGGCTCGGTGTTTGAGGGGTAATCTTGTGTGTGGCTCGGTGTTTGAGGGGTAATCTTGTGTGTGGCTCGGTGTTTGAGGGGTAATCTTGTGTGTGGCTCGGTGTTTGAGGGGTAATCTTGTGTGTGGCTCGGTGTTTGAGGGGTAATCTTGTGTGTGGCTCGGTGTTTGAGGGGTAATCTTGTGTGTGGCTCGGTGTTTGAGGGGTAATCTTGTGTGTGGCTCGGTGTTTGAGGGGTAATCTTGTGTGTGGCTCGGTGTTTGAGGGGTAATCTTGTGTGTGGCTCGGTGTTTGAGGGGTAATCTTGTGTGTGGCTCGGTGTTTGAGGGGTAATCTTGTGTGTGGCTCGGTGTTTGAGGGGTAATCTTGTGTGTGGCTCGGTGTTTGAGGGGTAATCTTGTGTGTGGCTCGGTGTTTGAGGGGTAATCTTGTGTGTGGCTCGGTGTTTGAGGGGTAATCTTGTGTGTGGCTCGGTGTTTGAGGGGTAATCTTGTGTGTGACTCGGTGTTTAAGGGGTAATCTTGTGTGTGACTCGGTGTTTGAGGGGTAATCTTGTGTGTGACTTTGCGTTGGTTAAATCCATTGTTTGACTACGTGTTCTTTAAATTTGTTCTGTAGCTCGGATAGTGGAGTTGGAGTATAGTGGAGTTGGAGGATAGTGGAGTTGGAAGATAGTGGAGTTGGAGGACAGTGAAGTTGGAGGATAGTGTAGTTGGAGGATAATGGAGTTGGAGGATAGTTGAGTTGGAGAATAGTGGAGTTGGAGAATAGTGGAATTGGAGGATAGTGGAGTTGGAGGATAGTGAAGTTGGAGGATAGTGAAGTTTGAGGATAGTGAAGTTGGAGGATAGTGAATTTGGAGGATAGTGGAGTTGGAGGATAGTGGCGTTAGAGAATAGTGGAGTTGGAGGATAGTGGAGTTGGAGGATAGTGAAGTTGGAGGATAGTGAAGTTGGAGGATAGTGAATTTGGAGGATAGTGGAGTTGGAGGATAGTGAAGTTGGAGGATAGTGAAATTGGAGGATAGTGAAGTTGAAGGATAGTGGAGTTGGAGGATAGTGGAGTTGGAGGATAGTGGAGTTGGAGAATAGTGGAGTTGGAGGATAGTGGAGTTGGAGGATAGTGGAGTTGGATGATAGTGGATTTGGAGAATAGTGGGGTTGGAGGATAGTGGAGTTGGAGGATAGTGAAGTTGGAGGATAGTGAAGTTAGATGATAGTGAAGTTGGAGGATAGTGGAGTTGGAGGATAGTGAAGTTGGAGGATAGTGAAGTTGGAGGATAGTGGAGTTGGAGGATAGTGGAGTTGGAGGATAGTGGAGTTGGAGGATAGTGGAGTTGGAGTATAGTGAGGTTGGTGGATAGTGGAGTTGGAGAATAGTGGAGTTGGAGGATAGTGGAGTTGGAGGATAGTGAAGTTGGAGGATAGTGAAGTTTGAGGATAGTGGAGTTGGAGGATAGCGGAGTTGGAGGATAGTGGCGTTAGAAAATAGTGGAGTTGGAGGATAGTGGAGTTGGAGGATAGCGGAGTTGGAGGATAGTGGAGTTGGGGGGCAGACATTAAAGGGAAAAGTAGTTCGTTAAATAAGAAAAAAAGACGGAGACAGTAAAAAAGAAGTCTGGCTTGTGTCTGGTCCGACTTGCTTAAATGGGTGCTGACATCATGACAAGTCTTAAAGTACAGGAGGAGGCGATTGTTTGAGTTATCAAGTGTTACGTCTTCTTGCCTGGTGGCTTGCTGCCCAGGCCGAGATTACATTGTATTTATTTTTTTTTAAAATACAAATATCGATATGATATGGCTATCATTTGTATTTCACATCCAATGTTCGATGAACATGTATTAGACATATTTTAATGTTAAAATTAGACTCAAAGCTTCAGATGAGACTTGAGTTATTAACTTTGGTTTAAAACACACCTCCCCCCCCCCAACCACCAGTGAACTTAACCCCCTTACCCACCATTTAAATGAACCCACCTACTGTTTAACTTAAATTTTAACTCAACTCATCCACTATTTCACTCAACCCACCCACTATTGAACTCAGCCACTATTTAACTCAACCACTATTTAACTCAACCCACCCACTATTGAACTCAACCCACCCACTATTGAACTCAACCCACCCACTATTTAACTCAACCCACCCACTATTTAACTCAACCCACCCACTATTTAACTCAACCCACCCACTATTCAACTCAACCCACCCACTATTTAACTCAACACATTCACTATTGAACTCAACCCACCCACTATTGAACTCAAGCCACCCACTATTGAACTCAACCCACCCACTATTTAACTCAACCCACCCACTATTGAACTCAACCCACCCACTATTGAACTCAACCCACTCACTATTGAACTCAACCCACCCACTATTCAACTCAACCCACCCACTATTGAACTCAACCCACCCACTATTGAACTCAACACACCCACTATTGAACTCAACCCACCCACTATTGAACTCAACCCACCCACTATTGAACTCAACCCACCCACTATTCAACTCAACCCACCCACTATTCAACTCAACCACCACACAACACAACCACAACTAACCTCAACCCACCCACTATTGCACTCCACCAACTCAACCCACCCACTATTCAACTCAACCACTATTTAACTCAACCACTATTTAACTCAACCCACCCACTATTGAACTCAACCCACCCACTATTTAACTCAACCCACCCTCTATTTAACTCAACCCACCCACTATTTAACTCAACCCACCCACTATTTAACTCAACCCACCCACTATTTAACTCAACACACCCACTATTGAACTCAACCCACCCACTATTGAACTCAACCCACCTACTATTGAACTCAACCCACCCACTATTTAACTCAACCCACCCACTATTGAACTCAACCCACCCACTATTGAACTCAACCCACCCACTATTCAACTCAACCCACCCACTATTGAACTCAACCCACCCACTATTCAACTCAACCCACCCACTATTCAACTCAACCCACCCACACCCTAACCACACGTCCTCTCCTCTGAAGCCAGAAAATCACCAAACACCAACTCATACTATCCAAGCATTGCCTCCACATCAGACACTCCCCCCCCCCCCCATTAACAATGGCATCACTCTTTTAGTCCCCAATGAGAGTAAAAAAAGGGTCATAATGGGGGAGAGACTGCAATCAGGTTAGCAAAACAGGAAATGAGTAAAACAAAGTAAGGTCAAGCCTGAAAAAAGGAACGCAACAAAACAATGAACGAGTCGGCAGGAAATAATGGTACATTTTCCATCTGTGCCCGATTCTGCAAATGACACATAAATGAGACTTTATTCATTCAAAATGTCAGGCTCGGAAAATCTCTAATGAAAAAACTGGATACAAAATGAAAAAGGGTAGGTGGTATTTCGGTGAAGTTCTGTTATAGGTCTATGTGCTGAAGTTCTGTAATAGGTCTATGTGCAGTTGTTCTGTTATAGCTCTATGTGAAGTTCTGTTATAGGTCTATGTGCAGTAGTTCTGTTGTAGGTCTATGTGTAGTTCTGTTATAGGTCTAAGTGCAGTAGTTCTGTTGTAGGTCTATGTGAAGTTCTGTTATAGGTCTATGTGCAGTAGTTCTGTTGTAGGTCTATGTGTAGTTCTGTTATAGTTATATGTGTAGTTATGTTTTATGTCTATGTGCAGTAGTTCTGTTATAGGTCTATGTGTAGTTCTGTTACAGGTCTAAGTGAGTAGTTCTGTTATAGGTATATGTGAAGTTCTGTTATAGGGTCTATGTGTATTTCAGTTATCCAAAAGTCAAGTCAAGGGGACAGAGTACGCGTTATCATTTGGGTAAACACACAAACTAGAGAAAAAATCATTCCTTTATTGTAGAGAATTTTGTAATAAACTCTGGTTCAAAGAATGTTTGATGTTATCTGCTATGAAGAGTGCAGGAACAATCTCACTTCAACTTAAATCAATTCAACTTATTTGACGATAACTACAAGATAATTTCCTGGAATTTTAAAGACTTCAAGATGAAATTCTAAGTCAAAGCTTAAGTCTCAGTGTAGTTACACAAATTAACTGACTTTTATAAAACTATACAATTCTGACATTTAATGTTAAACTAACCCGTAAGTACACAAGATGCAGAACTCGACTGAGAAAAACAAAGGGCTGAGGGCAGCACTGTGTCCGAAACGAAACAACTCCGTGGATAGAAACGTCACACGCCGTTACGGGCAGACAAACCTGTCACAGTAATCCATCGACATGTTGTCACTGCTCCATCGCTGTCACAACGTCACAGACCTACGGGCCAGATTGCAGACACGTTCTGACACAAGATTGTGACAGACTCTAGTGTCACAAGCACCAGGACAACAGACAATCGATGGTGGATTAACTCACCTTGTCGCGCGCACACACACACACTGTCTACCTGACCTCATCCCCCCTGTTAAACGTGTTATTTTCTGTTCCCATAGCAACCGATTCCTTCGTAATGAGCTCTCGTGGATTTGCGTTCATGGTTCTGTCGTGACGAGAGGGGGGGTGGGGGGGGGGGGGGGGGGGGGGGGGGGGGGGGGGGGGGGGGACTCATCATAAATTGGCTACAAATAAAAGAGGATGAAGTTGAAATAGAAAAACGAAAAGTTAATTGGAAATGTGGACCGAAGTTCCGTGGCGAATTTCGAATCAGATTTCAGGTGCTAGTTTGTAAGGCTTTTTTTCTTTTTTTTTATTTTTTATTACCGGTGTTATTATTCTAAAATGTAATTGGCTCATCTGTGGTGTACTTACCACATTTGATTTCTAGCATCTAAACTAACAAGTTATTGTCCTGGTTCCTAGACTATGGGGCGATGGCGTAGGAAGGGGGCGGGTGGGGCTGTCAGCCGTAAGGCACTTATTTTCTTTACATTCATTGGGTCACACCTCTGCCAAGTGCAGAGTTTCTATCGCCGAAAAAGCGGGGTGGGGTGAAAATCTTGCCACTAGTGCCAGCTACGCCACTGCAATGGGGTCACCGACTGAGACAGTCAAAATTAGTTTATGTTTTAAGTGAAGACTTTAAATAAATGTTCAGTTGCAATCGATTTCTTAATAAAGTTTGAATGATTTTATAAAACTTCATTTATTTTACACTGTCTCTTCTCTATAATATTACTAGATATAGCCCGTCAAACATTGGCGACAGCAGTGCGTGAACTTCCCATCTACTAAAGTTACTTGACAAAAACGTGAACTCAATTAACGCACATTTAAGAATGGCAATTTTGCTACTTCCCTCCCCCCCCCCCCAACCTTTTTTTTTCCATGATACGTCACTGCACACTTTTTATTTCACGCCCATGAATTATATAAATATAGCCGACCCACGGCTTAGTGTAAGATGAGGGACGGTAGCTCCACCGAAGTGCGCATGTCTCGAGACCAACGATGGGCAGGCAAGGGAAGGGAGGGTTTGCCTGCGTCTTGCTTTCTCTGGCGTATCTATAAATAGCCTGCGTGGTCGTCGTCTTCTTGTTTGCCCTACTTCTGGCGGATTATATATATATAATGTATTTAGCGCTTTGAAAATTGGATCGTGATTTAAAAGAAGGAAAAGCTTGACACAAGTGATCCAATAAGATTAGACACATGTGATCCAATGAGATGAGACACATGTGATCCATTGAGATTAGACTCATGTGATCCAATGAGATTAGACACATGTGATCCAATGAGATTAGACACATGTGATCCAATGAGATTAGACACATGTGATCCAATGAGATAAGACACATGTGATCCAATGAGATTAGACACATGTGATCCAATAAGATTAGACTCATGTGATCCAATAAGATTAGACACATGTGATCCAATGAGATTAGACACATGTGATCCAATGAGATTAGACTCATGTGATCCAATGAGATTAGACTCATGTGATCCAATAAGATTAGACTCATGTGATCCAATGAGATTAGACACATGTGATCCAATAAGATTAGACACATGTGATCCAATAAGATTAGACACATGTGATCCAATGAGATTAGACACATGTGATCCAATAAGATTAGACACATGTGATCCAATGAGATAAGACTCATGTGATCCAATAAGATTAGACACATGTGATCCAATAAGATTAGACACATGTGATCCAATGAGATTAGACACATGTGATCCAATAAGATTAGACACATGTGATCCAATGAGATTAGACTCATGTGATCCAATGAGATTAGACTCATGTGATCCGATGAGATTAGCTGCTTTCCAGAAACTGTCTGAAACGAGACATTTCTGGGCCAACTGAAACTATAGCTAACACCGTTTAGTGGGTTAGATGATGACATCATTATTCTTAAGTCACTGTCATTTTCAGAGCCGTACTGGATCCCTTGCGGACTAAGGGGGCCTCAGATGTTTAACTTTAAGGGCGTCCCATGTCAAACCTCAGATGTTGAACTTTAAGGGCGTCCCATGTCAAACCTCAGATGTTGAACTTTAAGGGCGTCCCATGTCAAACCTCAGATGTTGAACTTTAAGGGCGTCCCATGTCAAACCTCAGATGTTTGACTTTAAGGGCGTCCCATGTCAAACCTCAGATGTTTAACTTTAAGGGCGTCCCATGTCAAACCTCAGATGTTTAACTTTAAGGGCGTCCCATGTCAAACCTCAGATGTTTGACTTTAAGGGCGTCCCATGTCAAACCTCAGATGTTGAACTTTAAGGGCGTCCCATGTCAAACCTCAGATGTTTAACTTTAAGGGCGTCCCATGTCAAACCTCAGATGTTGAACTTTAACGGCGTCCCATGTCAAACCTCAGATGTTTAACTTTAAGGGCGTCCCATGTCAAACCTCAGATGTTTGACTTTAAGGGCGTCCCATGTCAAACCTCAGATGTTTAACTTTAAGGGCGTCCCATGTCAAACCTCAGATGTTTAACTTTAAGGGCGTCCCATGTCAAACCTCAGATGTTTAACTTTAAGGGCGTCCCATGTCAAACCTCAGATGTTGAACTTTAAGGGCGTCCCATGTCAAAGAATTGTTTTTGCTTTGAATCGTCTTGTCCTATCATACAATGTAAGCCGCAACCGAGAAAGTGGCATGGGTCCTCCGAAAGTCACATGACTGATCTGATCCTCCGAAAGTCACATGACTGATCTGATCCTCCAAAAGTCACATGACTGATTTGATCCTCCAAAAGTCACGTGATGGCTCTGATCCTCCAAAAGTCACATGACTGAGCTGATCCTCCAAAAGTCACGTGACAGCACTGATCCTCCAAAATTCATGTGACGGCTCTGATCCTCCAAAAGTCACATGACTGATCTGATCCTCCAAAAGTCATGTGACTGATCTGATTACTTTTGTTGGCCCATAAGATTAGATGGGGTTGATCTCGGATTTTTGTCCTTGAAAAATTAATTAAAAATTGTTTTATGTTAATTTAAATTATTGATCATATTTCAAAATTGTTTATTACACCAGACTTTGATTCCCTTTTCTGTTTTCATTAAATATGTCGAAATCAAATGTATATGCAGTAATTATGTGTATAAAGTACTTATGTGTATAAAGTAATTATGTGTATAAAGTAATTTTGCGTACAAAGTAATTATGTGTATGAAGTATGTGTATAAAGTAATTATGTGTACAAAGTAATTATGTGTAAAACGTAATTTTGTATATGAAGTAATTTATGTGTATGAAGTAAGTATGTGTTTAAAGTAATTATGTGTCTAAAGTACTTATTTGTATAAAGTAATTACTACCAATGTCCCATTTATTTGAATCAATCAACGAATGACATCTCAACTCTGCACCTCAATCAAAAAATGGCATCTCAACTCTGCACCTGTAGATTCTGGGAAAATATAATGTCTTGTGGCTGTTAAGGACGTACCAACACAAAGGATCTCACATTCGTAGTCAGGGCGCTAGTCCTCTGGAGTTGTGGGGCCAATAGATAACAAACCAGTGTGCCGAAGCCTTACTGTGGTGTCACTGGATTATTGACCAGTGTGTCTAAATCTTATTATGGTGTCACTGGATAACTTATCAGTGTGACTAAGTCTTATTGCAATGTCACGAAATAACTTATCAGTATGACTAAGTCTAATTGCAATATCACGAAATCACTAATTAGTATGACAAAGTCTTATTGCAATGTCACGAAATAACTAATCAGTGTGACAAAGTCTTATTGCAATGTCACGAAATAACTAATCAGTGTGACTAAGTCTAATTGCAATATCACGAAATCACTAATTAGTGTGACAAAGTCTTATTGCAATGTCACGAAATAACTATTTAGTTTGCCTAAGTCTTATTGCAATGTCACGAAATAACTAATCAGTGTGACTAAGTCTTATTGCAATGTCACGAAATAACTAATCAGTGTGCCTAAGTCTTATTGCAATGTCACGAAATAACTTATCAGTGTGACTAAGTCTTATTGCAATGTCACGAAATAACTAATCAGTGTGACTAAGTCTTATTGCAATGTCACGAAATAACTAATCAGTGTGCCTAAGTCTAATTCTATTGTTGTGTCACAGGATAATTAACCAGCGTGCCTAAGCGATTAGTAGGACAGCACTGAAAAGAAATACATCTTGGAAAAACTACTTTTTTTCACCAACAGTAATTTACAGAAATGTGGACTGTAGACACAGACTTGGTAGTCTCGCCTTTGGATTTAAATAAAAAAATATACCTTTGGTATTAAAAGATATAATTTTATTGACTAATTGTAAAAATGTATAGGCTAAATACTCTTAGAAATGTAGCACTCCTGCACTTGTATGCTGTTAAGAAAATTGCCCTCCCCACCCCATGCTTTTCTTCCACGAAAAATCTCTAAAATACCGCCTCTCGATATTAAGAGAAAAATAAGCCTCCAGGGGGGTGAATCGCCCCCCCCCCTCCTTCAGCCTCCAATGCTCACAGGGGAAAAGCACGATTCCCAAAATTAAATATTGTAAGCAGGGCAATAACATTGATTGCCTGACAGGAAATACGTCACTCTGACTTCTATGCTTTTGGCAGGTACCAGTAACTCTTGAATCTTGTCCGAGGTTTATGCAATTGGCGCAAGAATTTTTTTTTTGCCGGGGGGGGGGGGGGGGGGGGTTTATTTTTAAATTTTTTTTTGTGGGGGGGGGGGGGGGGGGACTGGGATTAATTAGTAAATTTTATTTAAGTTGTGTTGCTTAAATATTTTTCTGCATACCCTGCTGCTGCCTATGGTTGGGTGTAACTGTGCTATGACGTCAATACTTATGATAAAGCCGAATCATGGAGGAGATGTACCCACTCGATGTGAATAATAAAACATATCTCTGTGCAAAATAAATACTAGGAAACTGTTAACATTCTTGACTTAGTAAAAACTAGCACAATCTGTCATGATCCCAGTCGATAGAAGCAGTAGCCCATGAAGTGAGACAGGGGCCCCTCAGCTCTGGTTGGCACCCTCAGCTCTGGTTGGCACCCTCAGCTCTGGTTGGCACCCTCAGCTCTGGTTGGCACATTTCTTCTAAATTGTGAGGGGCAGCAGATTTTGGAAGGAACACACACAAAAAAAGGGGGGGGGGGATATTAGCTCGCAACAGGCAGCATGAACCCAAGTTCTACAACTGGACACTTGGCATTGGTATTATTTACCTGAGATTAATCAATGATTATCTGGAGGAGGCTGAGCCAAGAATTTTAATTGTGTTAAGTGGCTGCACTTAATCATCAAGGAACAACAAATTTTAAACATTTGCACTTAAGAAGGTTCTCAATCGAGTCAATATTTGTGCATTCATCATCACATGACATCAATTTCTTTTATCAGAAAAAGTAACACACAAGTAATAGAATAAGCAAATGTTTAATGCACAAACAATGTAAGCGGTCTTATGAAATCATAATTAAGAAAACAACACAAATTGGTGCTTCAGGATATGGCAAGCTGTCACAGAGGAAAATATGTTACTAGAATTAGCATTTGGACCACTACACATCAATAATCAATAACTAAATGCTGGGAAACTATGTCTAACGAAGCAGTGCTTTCAGTATAATTGTCATACTTTACTGGAACAGTGGAAGAGAGATGTTTAAAGGGACAGCAGCAACAGGATTTATGGAGAACACAAAATTATGAATTTTTATGCCATTCGTCTCAAATCTCCCCAAATTTTAAGAAATAATTTAATAAAGTTTTATGAAGTAATAATCATTTAGTTTTGATCCAAAAATGATGAGCCCCTTCAACACTGACGAGCCCTTACGCACTTAGACTTAGCAGATTTATTACATGTACATAACGCCCTCTATAGCGCTCAACTTTGGAGATATTCTGTTCAGCTGGGCAAAAGGATAATTCCTGAAAAACTCTCTCAATGTTCACAATGGGACACGTTTCAATTCAAATTAACTTGCAAGTAATACCAGAGCCGAGTATTATTATTTTGTTAAATCACTTCCTGGACTCACAGCAAGCATTGGAATCAAAGGATTTTTTTAGGCATACGTTTTGTACTCATTATTTCGTTGACTTTTTGAGTACTGTCAAAAATAACTGCACAAGATGTTTGCATGGTGACAACACAGCTGCTTTATGAAACACAGCAAGATGAGAAAACTTTGGGAGAAATAGTCTTAAAGTCTTAACTAAAACACACATAAATAAATTTCCTAAACAGGTAAAAAAAATGTCTTCATCTCAAATCTTGAATTAAAAAACTTGAAAAGTAACAAATCATACGAAACAAATTAATTTAATGAAATTATTTCTAAAACAAGAAAACTTGGGACCCAAGTCCTGAACAAAAATTTTTTAATGTGATTTACTAAGCAATAAAAGATTAAACTTCTTTGCAAAACAAAAACTATGAAAGGAAGCAAGAGATTGAAACAAAAAATGTCAACCACCCCAGGAAACAAGAACAAAACCTGTCGACCGAACCTCATGAAATAGACATTTACTACTGAACATGGCAAACTCAACTTATTTTCCTGGCGACTTGCACGTTCTGCTCTGCTGCAAGGTGCAAGACTTAGACAGTGTTACATCAGGCAATAAACAGAACAGTTGTTGAGCTGATTTTTTACATCACATTTTGTATCTGTGACACATCCTCCAGTCTTTGGGGAGACTCATCAATAATTCATCATTCGACTGATAGAAATCGAGAAACGAAATGTCAGCCTTCCTCTAGCGATGCAGCACCAGTCAAAAATGTCATTACTTTTGAAAATGTCGCTTTCACTAATGGTATACCATCTTTTGTATTAAAATGAATGTGTGCGACTCCAATCAACAACTTTGGAAACAAAACACTAAATCTCAGGTTATGGTCAATAGTTTGGACCCAAACTTCGGGCACAAAGGTGCACTAACTTATTCAAAGTAAATTTACAGAAAACTTTTGGGCCAAAGTTCTGGGGAAAATTTATGAACGTATTTTTTTTTTTTTTAAAGTTTAAACAAATTTTTTTTTAAAGCTGATGCTATAGAGACACTATTTCTGATGCAATAGAGACACTATTTCTGATGCTATAGAGACACTAATTCATAACAGTTTAAGTAAATAAACTAATCCTATATGTGAACTAGCAGACCATATTTGTCCAACTAGTAGATCAAATTTTCCAACTAGCAAACCATATTTTTCCAACTAGCAGATCATATTTTTCCAACTAGCAGACCATATTTGTTCAACTAGAAGACCATATTTGTAAAACTAGCAGAGTGTATTTGTCCATACAAGGAACTGGAGACAAAAGGGATCAAATTCAGAGGTATTTAAAAATCTCTGTTGACATAATGACATCTTTATATGATGAGAAACATGTGCCACACGAGTTCATGATAAGACCAGTCACATAACCGACACATGTTCATGGGATGACCAGTCACATGACCTACACAAGTTATGAGGAGCCCAGTCACATGACCTACACAAGTTCATGGGATAACCAGTCACATGACCTACACAAGTTATGAGAAGACCAGTCACATGACCTATACAAGTTTGTGAGATGACCAGTCACATGACCTACACAAGTTTGTGAGATGACCAGTCACATGACCTACACAAGTTTGTGAGATGACCAGTCACATGACCTACACAAGTTCGTGAATGACCAGTCACATGACCTACACAAGTTATGAGGAGCCCAGTCACATGACCTACACAAGTTCGTGAATGACCAGTCACATGACCAACATAAGTTATGATGAAAACAAAGGTTCATCAGTCCTGTCTTAACATGAATGGACTCATTGAAAAAAGAAGATATGAACAAACAAAAAATTAAATGATGAGGCTTTTCAGTGTTTGACAAAGTCTGTAAATATCTGCTCTATTTGTCTGCAGTCCATCTGTCCTAGTCTGCCATTCTTCCTGCATCCCATTCAGTTCAATCTAAGGGATACTTTGCAAACATGTTTTGATGAATTCATCGGGATCATTAATCTCAGGCAGTAGACCTGCAAAACAAAAAAAGTAGTTGGCAAATGAACAAAACACATTGACCATAAACAAACTTTTCAAAAACTATTCATACATTAGCTTAATTTCTTTGTATGGCTCATTCATTAAAAAAATATTTTTTTTGTCCCTTGTTCTTTTCAGTGCAGTTATCTATTTTGTTATCTATTGTGTTTACAACTGTGACATGAAGGTGTAAGCCTAAATTTAGTATAACCTTGTGAAGTAAGGCAAGCCTGGACAAGTATTCATTTAAGGCAAACCTGGGGAAAGTTTTCACTTAAGGCAAGCCTGGCCAAGTTTTCACTTAAGGCAAACTTGGCCAAGTTTTCACTTAAGGCAAACCTGGCCAAGATTTCACTTACGGCAAACCTGGGAAAGTTTTCACTTAAGGCAAACCTGGCCAAGATTTCACTTACGGCAAACCTGGGAAAGTTTTCACTTAAGGCAAACCTGATTCCCATTATTTTTATTTTTATATCCTATTTCAATTGTGATTTTAAAGTGTTCACATTCAAAGAATTGGTTTTCAAATAGCAGGATATCATTTGTTACGAGTGACAGAGCAGGATATCAGTTGTTACGGGTGTCAGAGCAGGATATCAATTGTTACGGGTGACAGAGCAGGATATCAGTTGTTATTGGTGTAATGAATTCATGTCACGCATGAAGTGGTTGACAACCTTAATTAACTCACAATTGTAAAAAGATAAAAATGGGAGTCACAAGGAAGAGCTGCTCAGAACCTAGACTCCCCATCAATCAAAACATTTGATTTGAGAATTTGACAGTGTGAATCATAGTTTGCTTCTACACAAACTCCAGAGATATGGGATTCAAGGCACCACTAAAACATGGATCTCTAGCTTCCTCAGCCACCGACGCCAAGCAGTAGTGGTGGGCGGTACAAGCTCCTCCTTTGTCGATGTGAAGTCAGGGGTCCCCCAGGGATCAGTCCTGGGCCCCTGTTTGTTCCTAGCATACATTAATGACCTACCGGAGAAACTGACATCACAGGCAAGACTGTTTGCAGATGACACAGCAGTGTATAGGACGATCGCCAACAGATCTGACCAGGACCAGCTACAACAGGATCTCAATCTGTTAGCTGAGTGGGAGATGAGCTGGGACATGGAATTTCACCCTGCCAAGTGCCAGACACTATCAATCTCTAGAAGTTGTACTCCTCTACACTACCAATACGAACTGCACGGCCATATACTTGAGCAAGTTTCCTCCGTAAAGTACCTGGGTGTTACCATTCAAAGAGAGGTCCGCTGGGACGAGCATATTAACAATGTATGTAACCAAGCAAACAAGACCCTAGGGTTCTTAAGGCGAAATCTAAAGATTGGCAACTCCTGTGTGAAAGAAAGAGCATATAAAGCCTTTATCCGTCCGATTTTAGATTATGCATCTTCAGTCTGGGACCCATTTACCCAGAAGAGCATTGACAGGTTGGAGGCGGTCCAGCGACGAGCAGCACGCTTTGTCCTAAACCGCTACAGGAATACCTCTAGTGTTGGCAGCATGCTAGAAACACTAGGCTGGTCACCATTGGAGAAACGACGACGACAATCCAGGCTCTCCATGATGTACAAGATAAATAATGGGCTGGTCCACTGTTCCAGTATTAAACAGAAACTCGTCCCTCTCCCCCATAGACAGCGACGAGGCCATGACAGGCAATTCAGGCTCATACCAGCAAGAAGCCAGTATAGGAGCTGCTCATTCCTGCCCAAGACAATCAGGGACTGGAACAATCTTTCAAAAGGAACGGTTGAGGCGACAACACTAGACACATTTGTGTCTATTGCCTCAAGCCTTCAAACCCCTAGTGCATGATTTCCTCATCAACACCAGTAACAGAAACATGGCAAATCCCATCTACATGCATAGGAGCCAAAGTGATCATTAAATTGATCGTGGGCCCTTAAGATATAGAAGAAGAAAACCTTCTGAAAATCTCCTTATATTGATAGCATCAATGTAAATACCAGCAACATCAATGGACTCTGCAACTCTCATTGTACAACCCTATTGATAGTATCAATGTAAATACCAGCAACATCAATGGACTCTGCAACTCTCATTGTACAACCCTATTGATAGTATCAATGTAAATACCAGCAACATCAATGGACTCTGCAAGTCTCATTGTACAACCCTATTGATAGTATCAATGTAAATACCAGCAACATCAATGGACTCTGCAACTCTCATTGTACAACCCTATTGATAGTATCAATGTAAATACCAGCAACATCAATGGACTCTGCAACTCTCATTGTACAACCCTATTGATAGCATCAATGTACATACCAATAACATCAATGGACTCTGCAACTCTCATTGTACAACCCTATTGATAGTATCAATGTAAATACCAGCAACATCAATGGACTCTGCAACTCTCATTGTACAACCCTATTGATAGCATCAATGTACATACCAATAACATCAATGGACTCTGCAACTCTCATTGTACAACCCTATTGATAGTATCAATGTAAATACCAGCAACATCAATGGACTCTGCAACTCTCATTGTACAACCCTATTGATAGCATCAATGTACATACCAATAACATCAATGGACTCTGCAACTCTCATTGTACAACCCTATTGATAGCATCAATGTAAATACCAGCAACATCAATGGACTCTGCAACTCTCATTGTACAACCCTATTGATAGTATCAATGTAAATACCAGCAACATCAATGGACTCTGCAACTCTCATTGTACAACCCTATTGATAGTATCAATGTAAATACCAGCAACATCAATGGACTCTGCAACTCTCATTGTACAACCCTATTGATAGCATCAATGTACATACCAATAACATCAATGGACTCGGCAACTCTCATTGTACAACCCTATTGATAGCATCAATGTAAATACCAGCAACATCAATGGACTCTGCAAATCTCATTGTACAACACTACTGATAACATCTGTGTACATACCAACAACATCAATGAACTCTGAAAATGACTGGCATGTGATGAACTCCTCCTGGTAGACATTGAGCACCTGGTCACACTGCTCCAAAACAGATTTATCATTGTGACGAATGTGTTCAAACAGGGCTTTGGTCCAAAGAACACCTTCTGCCTGCGTGACCCTCTGTTGACAAAAACAAAAAAACACATATCACCCATCAGCAAAAGCAATGTTGACAAAAACAAAGACACGTGTCACCCATCGGCAAAAGCAATGTTGACAAGGCTAAGCAGATTTATTTTAAAAGGGAGGGCTTGTTAACCTTGGACTTTAAACATTGGACTTTAAACATTGGACTCACCCCAAACACTTTGTCAAAGAAAGTATTGACCAGTCCAAAGTAGACAAGTAGGGCTTTGTAAGCTGAGTATGGCTGTACACTTCTGTCAGTCAGAGGTGGCATGCTGTTGACATGGTAAACAGATAATCATCTCATAATCAAGTGCTATAAAAGTATTCAATCAATCAAACAGATAATCATCTCATAATCAAGTGCTATAAAAGTATTCAATCAATCAAACAGATAAAGATTCTTGCATTGATCCAAATAATTAAACATATTTTTTTTATTACATTGTACATATTCATTTTAATACATAAATAAATACATCTTTTAAATAAGACAACATTTTATAACTATAACAATTTAAACACAAGACATCTAAAGTATTTCTCTAGCATAGAAATCAGCTACACACCACATGAGATAGGTCAGTTTCATTTTGATTTACCTCTGTTGGGCATCCAGGGGACAGAGAGCTCTCACATGGGCTGTAATGAGGATTCTCTCCAGGAGTTTCTTCCTGACCTCCCTCCATCGAGATGGTGGTAGGATGTGCAGGGCAAGAGCTGTGCTATACAAAACTCCTTCAGCCTAAACACACAGAATAGATGCTTAATTTAACCGTCATACGTTTACAAATATTTTATCTCCCAACTAAGAAATCATCAGGTTTCACCTTTCAGTTTACAATGTCTCATAAATACTTTGTGCAATAGACATTTATATTACTTTAGTCAAAATGACATAACTTCCCCCAAAAATGGACAACTGTTTAACCAGCAAAGGACCTGCAGTTTAGCTCAACATCTAGTTGTTGTCTAACAGTAACACTAGAGTTACCTTATCAGTTACAAATAAATAATATGTAGCTTAGTACTTAGTCAATAATCAAGTTCTATTACCTCCCCTGAATTCTCTACCCATTTCGTAGCTGGCATTTCAAGAAAACTGGTCAAGTTCTTCTCCTCTCGACTTGAGGCTCGGGTCCTACATAGAAGAAACAGAATGACATGAGCTGAATGATATTGCATTAACCCTGCCAGACCACTGTACCGCTTTTTCAGTAATTTCCAAATCTGCCGCGATACCGCTGTACCTAATTTGAATTGACTTTGTGTGGTTTGACGTGAAAAAATTCTGAAAATTCACAATGAAAGGAGCGGCTGATGAACCAAGCACTTCAACAGAAAAGCGAAGTAGGTCCAACAGGTGGTCGAGACTCTGAGGAGTCAGAATTTCATCAAGATTATGTTTCCAGTTCAAGTGACACATCGTCTAATCATATCTGTCTTGTGTGCATGGAAAAGCACTCCAGGTACAACAAACAAAATCCTGGAGTGTGTTACAAAGACAATCCATGCAAGAAGGTGAAGAGCAACATCTGATGCTCACTTTGCATGAAGTACCTCTGTGTGAAACAAGGCTCATCCTGCTGGGTGGACTGGCACACAAAGGTGGAATATTGGCGCTAGAGGAAAGGTTGACCTATTTTCTACAATGTCTCCAAGTTCCATCTTATTCTAACCACTCGTTTGCATGTAACTAAAAATTTTCTATATCATGTTGGTGTTTTCTCTTCAGTGCTCAGGAGCCCAGGGATAGGGAACAGTTAGGTTCAGGGCCGGTAGGGTTAAGAAAATGGTGTTAGCTTTGGTAACTATTCAAAGAAAACAGCTTATTGCACACCTTATAGCACAAAATCATCCTTTTGTGCATACATTCTGGCCATCACAAAAGAGATCAGACTCAATAGTCTAGAAATCAAGCATTTCTGCTCATTGATGACAGCCTTTTTTGTTTATTGCAGAAATGTTAAAGTTTTAAGCATAAAATAAACATAACCTTTAAAAGCAAAGTTTTCATACAACTGATTCTTGTGGGGGAGCTGAAAATTTGATAGAATGTGTTGTCATCTGCAATGAGTCTATGTGCCAAGTTTCAGCTTGATAGCTTGCCAGGAAATGTGTCAATAAGCCGACCGTAGAATTTGCCAACCGGCCACCCATGAACAAAAGCGAAGCTAATATAATGGATTTAAAGTAAACAAGCCCTAAAAACAAAGCTTTTCGTATCAATCCTCTATAAAATGTCATATTGAGCAATGGCGGGTGGGTGTAAAATGTTTGACAAACCATGCATTAGAGCAACGCACTTGAGGAGAATTAAATTAGCCGTGCCCCCCCCCCCCCCAACATAAAATATTGTGCCCCAACCCCACTTGAAATATTTTTTTAAAAA
>CAXITT010000118.1:1225534-1347035 GCA_964033795.1 Lymnaea stagnalis
GTTGGGAGGTGGGGCTGAACATTTGATAGAATGTGTTGTCATGAGGGTGTTGGGAGGTGGGGCTGAACATTTGATAGAATGTGTTGTCATGAGGGCGTTGGGAGGTGGGGCTGAACATTTGATAGAATGTGTTGTCATGAGGGTGTTGGGAGGTGGGGCTGAACATTTGATAGAATGTGTTGTCATGAGGGTGTTGGGAGGTGGGGCTGAACATTTGATAGAATGTGTTGTCATGAGGGCGTTGGGAGGTGGGGCTGAACATTTGATAGAATGTGTTGTCATGAGGGTGTTGGGAGATGGGGCTGAACATTTGATAGAATGTAATGTCATGAGGGCATTGGGAGGTGGGGCTGAACATTTGATAGAATGTGTTGTCATGAGGGTGTTGGGAGGTGGGGCTGAACATTTGATAGAATGTGTTGTCATCTGCAACAAGTCCATGTGCCGAATTTCAGCTCGATAGTTTGACAGGAAGTGGGTCAGTTAGCCATAAGATAATTATGACTCACACCCCGACAGAAAGCAAGAAAGACATGAACAAAAGCAAAGTTAATATAAAGGATTTAAAAAGAGCTCTATGCATGCCAACAGTGACGGATACTTACGTGTTGATGGCATACAGGACCATGTGCATGATGAGTGGTACCAGGTACATATTGGACTGGGGTCCACCTCCACCGCTCTCATCACTGAATGACTTCTCCTGTGAGAATCTCAGCAACAGAAGTTTTAAGTCATGGATGTTGTAGCTGTAGTTGAGGTCTCTGATACCTGTGCATTCTTGCAGGTAGTTGTTGTGCCTGGGGGCAGGGGAGAGGGAAGGTGACCATGAGATCATTTATAAGAGTGAGAAAAGAGGAAGGGAGGCAGAGAGTGAGGGGAAGGGAAGGAGAGAGAGCGGAGGTGAGCTGTTTGTATGTACAATTTATTATCTCTGCAGAATTTCTATTTCTCATATTCTTCATATATTTATCATCTATATGGCAGTTTAAGAGACACAGGCCGGTAAAGTAGTGCTAATAAAACTTGTTATTGTCTCTACTTAATCTTTGCTTGATGAATTGTTGTCAACTATTTAATATAGTGAGAACAGAGAGAAATGTCTGACCAGACCAGACATTAATGTTTAAGAGCTGAGAGAAATGTTTGAAAAGACCAGACCAGACATTAATGTAGTGAGAACAGAGAGAGAGGTTTCACCAGACCAAACATAACACAACGGAAGCTTCCACCTACCTTGCCAGACAGCTGGCAAACACACTTTCCTGCACTTGTGGTCCCCACAGAGGCAACAAACCATTACACCTGGTGTTGGCATTCTGCAAGGCAGCACTCTCCCACTCCTCTCTGCCACGGGCGTGTCTGAATGAAATAATCACACTATTTACAGCAGCACAATAATTGGCTTTTAATCACCGTCTAGAAACATTTAACTCATCACCATCATGCATTCTCTCATCAGTGCCAATAGATATAAAATAAATGAAGGGCCTCGTACCTGACGGCTGCGGTGTGACAGTCCACGTGTATGACATTAAAGTGTGTGACAGTAGAATAGCCCACAGACTTGCGCGTCTTGCTTTCATGGTCCTCCATGTTACAGCGCCTGGAGAACGTGTAAATGGCCAGGACCTAAAACAAATGTTCCACAGGCGTGATCAGACAAAGTTTAGGATAACAAATATTTCATCTTATAGATAACTACAAACCAAAATTGTAAGTGTTCATTTGTTTTAATGATCAAATTCACTTGGGTTTTTTTAATGTTTGGTCCTGCAGTTAACAATAATTGTTAAGCTAAGAAATGAAATGAAGTGCTAAAATGTTAGATAAAGATGTACTCATTCATGGCAGCATTTCAACATCATATGTGTGCACAAGACAAACATAAAATGTTAACAACTTAGACAGATCTGGCCTACAAGATATACCTTCTGTGGCAGATAACGATATCCATCCCTACAGATATACCCTACCTTCTGTGGCAGATAATGCTATCCATCACTACAGATATACCCTACCTTCTGTGGCAGATATCCCTCCCTACAGATATACCCCACCTTCTGTGGCAGATAATACTATCCCTCCCTACAGATATACCCTACCTTCTGTGGTTGATAACGATATCCATCCCTACAGATATACCCTACCTTCTGTGGTTGATAACGATATCCCTCCCTACAGATACAACAGGTGAGTCCAGTCTCTTCCTTGAGGTCCTCCATCTGTTTCAGCACTGATGACTTCACAGTCACCTGACCCTTCTCATTCGTCTATTTGGTCAAGGTTCAAAAGAAAAATACGGATTAAAAATAGAACAAATTTAAATGAAAATTATTTTATATAAACATGATTTGGGAGACAATCCAACTGTAAGACAAACCTGGTATATAGTCATGGGGGATAATCTAATATTGTGGCAAACTGGAGAGTAATTTCAGATAGCACAAATTTACCGTCATGCCCAGAGCTCCCAAATGTTTCTTCCTCACTGCCATGGCCAGACGTTTCTTTTCTGCTTTAGTCTGTTGTCTTACTTCTTCAATCTTTGAAAATGGAAATTTAGATGAGTAAGAATATTTTTTATTTTTTTTTATTTTTAAAGAGGGATTTTTTCAGTTCCAACTTATTACATTACCTTGTGTGAGTTTTATTGGAATATTTTTAAAGTCCAAGTCCAAGTTAAATCTTTAAAACAATAAATTATGCTCAGAATTACAATGTTAATAAAGTAAAGGCTGGTGCCTAATTGATAAAATATCAAGTTAACATTTATGCAAACATTTATACAAAAACAATAGACATGGCCAGAAGTAAAGTTTAATATCAAGTCAGAATTAATGTCAATGTCCTGGCCAGAAGTAAAGTTTAATATCAAGTCAGAATTAATGTCAATGTCCTGGTCAGAAGTAAAGTTTAATATCAAGTCAGAATTAATGTCAATGTCCTGGTCAGAAGTAAAGTTTAATATCAAGTCAGAATTAATGTCAATGTCCTGGTCAGAAGTAAAGTTTAATATCAAGTCAGAATTAATGTCAATGTCCTGGTCAGAAGTAAAGTTTAATATCAAGTCAGAATTAATGTCAATGTCCTGGCCAGAAGTAAAGTTTAATATCAAGTCAGAATTAATGTCAATGTCCTGGTCAGAAGTAAAGTTTAATATCAAGTCAGAATTGATGTCAATGTCCTGGTCAGAAGTAAAGTTTAATATCAAGTCAGAATTAATGTCAATGTCCTGGTCAGAAGTAAAGTTTAATATCAAGTCAGAATTGATGTCAATGTCCTGGTCAGAAGTAAAGTTTAATATCAAGTCAGAATTAATGTCAATGTCCTGGTCAGAAGTAAAGTTTAATATCAAGTCAGAATTAATGTCAATGTCCTGGTCAGAAGTAAAGTTTAATATCAAGTCAGAATTAATGTCAATGTCCTGGTCAGAAGTAAAGTTTAATATCAAGTCAGAATTAATGTCAATGTCCTGGTCAGAAGTAAAGTTTAATATCAAGTCAGAATTAATGTCAATGTCCTGGTCAGAAGTAAAGTTTAATATCAAGTCAGAATTAATGTCAATGTCCTGGTCAGAAGTAAAGTTTAATATCAAGTCAGAATTAATGTCAATGTCCTGGTCAGAAGTAAAGTTTAATATCAAGTCAGAATTAATGTCAATGTCCTGGTCAGAAGTAAAGTTTAATATCAAGTCGGTACTGGTATTCTGTTGGTGTCCTGGTCAGAAGTAAAGTTTATAATGAAGTCAAGATAATGTTGGTGTCCTGGTCAGAAGTAAAGTTTAGTGTGAAGTCAGTTTAATGTTGGTGTCCTGGTCCGAAGTAAAGTTTAGAATGAAGTCAGGATAATGTTGGTGTCCTGCTCAGTCCTGGTCCGAAGTAAAGTTTATTGTGAAGTCAGTTTAATGTCGGTGTTCTGGTGCGAAGTAAAGTTTAGGATGAAGTCAGTTTAATGTTGGTGTCCTACCTTCTTGGCAGACTCCTCATTTGTTTTCAGGGCGTCCAGTAAGTTTTCAGCCAGTGTGCCAACATGTTGGTCAGAGGAGACTTGTTCCAGTTTGTGTAAGATTGGGATACACGACTGGGAGATTTGGTTCTAGAATGAAGAAAATTAAGATATTGGTGAAATGAAATATTCCATTACATGAATGTTGGATTAGATAAGGTGATAAAAGAAATACATAATGAAAAAAAAAACACCTAATTTAATTTTAAAAGCATTATCTATAGAGATCCCCCGAGCAGACTTTCTAAATATTTAAATAGGAAGAGTTACAAAAAAATTGGAATTAATTTAAGTTTTAAAGGATGAATTTGTTGGGGAATAATGTTTAAAGATCATTGTTGATTTCTACAGGGTATTTACTGTATATACTGGCATATAAGCCTACATCGCATATAAGCCGACCCCCAAAAACTGCTTTCAAATGGCCAGTTTTTGCAAAAACCCGCATATAAGCTGACCATACAATTGTCTAATTTTACTCCATATTTTTGGTTCATAGAAATGTGTTCCTGTCAAGATGTCAAATGCTTACTTTTAAGTTACATAGCAGTTTGTTTACCTTTTGGAATGACACCAAAACATGTTCTGCTCTTTCATACCCAGTATAATTATCAGCTATGCATACATAAAATTCTTTGAAGTGACACCTCTGTATATATATTAGTACTCTGTACACACAACCAAATAAAGAGTCAGATAGCGATGAAAATGTGTGGCTGGAAAATTTTGTCATATGCGCATATAAGCCGACCCCCTGATTTCAGTATTGTGTTTTATAGTTCTAAATTGGGCTTACATGCGAGTGCATTAGTGCATACGGTAAATGATTAACCTGGGTAGAGACATCTTTTATACAAGTCACATAAGTTGGGATAAAAAATTTCATACAATTTACCTCTATATGTTTGCTACAAGTTACCACAGAAGGGGTATGTTTGATACAAGTTACCTGAGTAGGTACAAGTTACCTGAGAAGGGGCATGTTTGCTACAAGTTACCTGAGTAGGGGGATGTTTGCTACAAGTTACTTGAGTAGGGGCATGTTTGGTACAAGTTACCTGTGTAGGTACAAGTTAACTGAGTAGGGGCATGTTTGCTACAAGTTACCTGAGTAGGGGCATGTTTGGTACAGAGTCCTGTCAACATTCTCAGGCAATAAGACAAACTTGGCTTGGTGAGAAAATCTTTCCACATTTCAGAGTCAGTCCTGAGAGAGAAACAGAACAACAAGAATGATATTTACACGCAATCGTTTCTTCCTGCGCACGACTCATCTTGTAGAGTGGTTCTCAGGTGTCTTACAACATCGGCTCCGAATGCTATTTTTACACCTGTTTCAGAAATCTAAAAACCTTTAATGAAATTCCTAGTCATACTCCTAGAGCCTGTACAGTAGCACACTTACGCCAACAAAGTCCTTATCTGAGGTGCATGCTTCAGGATATAGTCCACGGCCGTCTGAACCATTCCGTGTTCCAAGATAAGATTTTTGAGTCGGATTCCATTGGCATTGCTCTGAAATAGGTCAATACATAATTGTTTAATGATACTTCATTAGGATTGGCTTAATATCAAACTTTGTTTTACTGAATATAAAATACTATAATTATAGTAGGTCATGTCATTGACATGAACTCTGACCTCAATGGCACTTGCAATAGAGCAGAAACAGTCCAAGTGGATCTCCTCATCTTGACTATGTTCAAGATCAAACCTGGTGGAAAAAAGTAATAAACATTACATTTAGTTCATGACATAGTTCCACTCCATCACTTACTTTACATAAATTCATTATGATTTTACTAGTCATGTGCTGCTTAAGAGTTGAGTTGCAGCTGCTGTAGAGCTGGTCATCCGAAATTTACAGATTGACTAGCAAATCTATTCACTAAATTTGTATACTGAATTAGTGTTTGAGACTTTTGAAACTTTTTGTAAGAGATGGCAGGCAAGTTATGGTTAATTCTTAGCTATTCCACAAAAGTGCAGCTCATGGTAAATTCAACTTACTTATCAAACTGCAGGTATGGCTTGAAGTGGGTCAACAGGGCCTCCATCTTGTCATCCTCACCAAAGGCCAGGAATGGTATGAGTCTCATCAAGGCCTGCAGCACTGTGGGGTTTGATCTCACAAAGGGAGAATTGATTCTGTCCAGCATCATGAGTAACTGATCCTTGTCTCCACATTGCTTGGAAAATTCCTACATTGATTGGAAATAGTATCGTCTTGATGCGGCTATAAGCATCTTTTGGAACATTTCAATGGAAAAAAATTAACAAACATTAAAATTAAAAATACACATTTTCAATGCCATATCAAGGATGCCCTTTAGAGCTATAACATAACACTATAGTAAAATTCGGTGCTACACCATCTTCTATTAATTAAAGCTCAAAGTGAATATCATTCCATGTGAAAGTAAACATCTTAAATTATTTAGCATGCATAATTCTCACTTAAAACAATAGCTAGAGGATTTAAAGAATGCATCTGCTGATAAATGATGCCTTAATCAATGCTAAACACAGTGCTAAACAGATACTTTGTACACAAACACTTTAAAAAAACCTGTATCTTTAGATGGAATACCGTATATTTCTCTGGTGGCTGTTCACTGGCTTCAAGGAGAACAACCTCCATGATGTGTAACATCTGTTCTGTTATTGTCTGACCCTTGGTGCTTGTGGCCCCTTCTTGTTCTGACCACAAGGCCTACAAATATAATAGCAACAAAAAGTCACGCTGTGCACAGTTTTTGAACAACATTATATAAGACATCTGTAAGGATTGTTTGAACAACATTATATAAGACATGTGTAAGGATTGTTTGAACAACATTATATAAGACATGTGTAAGGATTGTTTGAACAACATTATATAAGACATGTGTAAGGATTGTTTGAACAACATTATATAAGACATGTGTAAGGATTGTTTGAACAACATTATTTAAGACATATGTTAGGACTGTTTGAACAACAGTATATAAGACATGTTGTTGTTGTTGTTCGTCCGTCGAAGTCAACTAGGACCATCAGGTCATCCAAAGGTTAGGGGGAGGTTGGGTTACGGTGAGCTCGTAGGTGGCTTGCTAGTCCAATCTGTGCTCGGAATATTCTTTTGCACCGCCGGCAGGGGATAGTTGCTTCAGACGGTGACCTAATGTTGCTCTTTCGGGCCAGCCTGCGTGTCTCAGCTGTGGATATCTTATTAGCTTCATGGGATTTAGCCCCCTTCTTGACAGCAGCTCTCCACCTTGCTCTGTCCTGGGCTGTCTGCACCCATTGAGTAGGATTTATGCTGAAGGCCTTTAGTTCCACTTTCAGTGAGTTTTTGTAACGCTTTTTTTGACCTCCTTGAGAGCGATTGCCTATTGTAAGTTCTCCGAAGAATATCTGTTTCAGGAGCCGGTGGTCTTCCATATGGGCTACGTGTCCCATCCAACGGAGCTGAGACTGCATCAGAGTGGTGAAGATACTAGGTAAGTTCGCTCTAGCAAGGACCTCGGTGTCGGGGACTTTGTCTTACCACCTGATGCCAAGGAGTTTCCTGAGGCAGGTTGTGTGGAAATGATTCAGTTTCTTGGCGTGACGCTGGTAGACTGTCCACGTTTCACATCCGTAGAGCAGTGTCGGGAGGACAGCTGCACTATAGACCTTGATCTTCGTTTCTCGTCTGATACCTCTCCTGTCCCAAACAGTACTGCGGAGCCTGCCAAATATGGTACTAGCTTTTGCAAGTCTGCCATTCATTTCATCATCCATGTCGACAGATCTAGAGAGGGTGCTGCCCAAGTAAGTAAATTTATCCACCGGGTTGAGATGCTGTCCATTAATGATGATGTTGGGTTCATTGTAGGGCTTGCTGGGAGCTGGCTGATACATCACCTCAGTCTTCTTTGTGTTGATTGTGAGGCCAAAGTTATTGCAGGCCTCAGAGAAGATATCAACGCTGTGTTGCATGACGACTTCTGAGGGAGCGTTGAAGGCACAATCATTCGCAACCAGAAGCTCGTTGATGGTGTTATGGTGTTAGCTTGAAGTCTCCTAAGGATAAATACTGATCCATCAGTGCGAAACCGGATTGGCAAGCCCATGGTGGAGTCCTTGAACGCATCAGACAGCATTGCGGAATACATAATACTGAAGAGTGTGGGAGCAAATACACAACCCTGTTTTACACCGTTTGTGATGGGGAATGCTTGAGATGATTGACCGTTGTCCTGCACTCAGGCCATCATGCAGCTGACGGATGATGATGGTGAACTTGTCTGGGCATCTGTATTTCTTCATGATTTTCCACAGGTCACCTCTATTGACCCTGCCTTATTCAAGTCGATAAATGGGGAATATAGGTCTGTATTTTGTTCCTGGCATTTCTCTTGAAGCTGTCTAGCAGCAAACACCATATCGATGGTTCCGCGTTTTTTGCGGAAACCGCATTGACTTTTGGGTAGGAGACTTAGCTCCAGATGTGCATTCAGGCGCATCAGAAGGGCTCAGGCCAAGATCTTGGCTGAATGGACAGTAGTGAAAATCCGTGGTGATTGTCCCAGGCCTGGCGGTTTCTTTTGTGTTTGTACAGGTGGATAATTGAGGCATCCTTTAGGTCTTGTGGTACAGTTTCCGTCTGCCAGATGATCTGGAATAGACACTATAGCTTTTCCGTCAGCGCTGGTCCACCCTCTTTAAAGATTTTGGCAGGAATCATGTCGGGTCCAGGTACTTTGCCATTGGACATTTGGCGGATTGCTGTCTGTATCTCATCAAAAGTTGGAGCGGCGTCTAGTGACTTGTTCGTTGGGACCTGGGGGAGTCTTTCAATGGCCTCATCATTAATGTTGGGAGGCGTATTTAGCACACTATCAAAGTGTTCCGCCCATCTTTCCAAGATTTTCTCTTTGTCTGTAATGAGTGTAGAACCGTCTGCACTAAGGAGAGGGGAAGAGCCTGAGGTGGCAAAACCATAGATTTCTCTCAGGCCATGGTAGAAGTTTTTCATGTCTTTCTTGTCTGTAAAGCCCTGTATTTCATCAGCTTTTGCATTCAACCAGGAATCTTGCATCTGGCGCAGTTGTATCTGGACCTTGCTGCGGATGCTCCTATGTGCAGCTGTCTTTGCTGTTGACATTGGATCATCATGGAGGGCCTGACGCTTTTGCTCAAGTAACATTTGGATTGCTGTGTTGTTTTCGTCAAACCAATCCCTGTGTTTCCTTGTAGAGGGTCCGAGGCGCTCAGCGGCTGTTATAGATCATCTCACAAAGTGTGGTCCATGCTTTTTCCGAGTCCTTGTTGTCAATTGTGATTGTATCAAGGCGTTGATCCAGGTTGTCAACAAAGGCTTGTCTCAAAACAGGGATCTTCAGCTTACTGATGTTGAGGCGTTTCGGAGCTTTGGTGGCCTGAGGTCGTCTCTTAGGTTGGATGTCAATTTTCATCTTGGGACGATGAAGCGGGGATTCGTCCAAAACATTCAAGACATGTTAGAACTGTTTGAACATTATATAAGATGTCTGTCACACTGTTGAGATATTCTCGATGTCAATCTTAACATACGGATTAAGATGAAAATAAACATTCTAGACAAATACATGCTGAAACTGAAACAAGCGGCTGGCTATGTGGAGTAGACATAACAAATAATGTTGTATTAAAAGCTTTGAAAGATATTGACATAGTTGAGGTTGTGGTATGACTGCCGATACTTTGACAAAATTGACATAGTTAAAGTTGTGACCTGGAGATGACTACCGATACTTTGAAAGATATTGACATGGTTAAAGTTGTGACCTGGGGATGACTGCTGATACTTTGAAAGCTATTGACATAGTTAAAGTTGTGACCCAGGGATGACTGCCGCCTACACAAATGTAACGAGTCATTGCACTCATATATCAGTTTCTTATACATATATAAAAGTTGGGGCACATGAAAACAGCAGCACCGCCACGTACCAGGTTGAGGGCTCCCAGCATGATGTTGATGGAATTCAATTCGGGACTAGTCAGATGCTGTCTGTTGGCCTTGACATTGACAGTGTATGAAAACAGCTTGAGCAGCACCACCATCAGCTGTTTGCCAAGTACAAGATCCTTGATGGAGGCCAGTCTGAAACATACAAGGATTTCATTGACTGCTTTGTCTGAAAGTTAAAATGAAACAATTTAATGTTTTGACTGTGAGAAAAATTCAAATACTTCAGTGGTTAAATTTAGTTGAAGCAGAGGCCAAACCATTTACAAACTACATGTTTTCTCCTTATCGAGAGCTGTTTCTCAGGGATCGAGAGCTGTTTCTCAGGGTGGTAGAGCTGTTTCTGAGGGTAGTAGATCGATGTTTCAAAGGGAAGTAATGAGTTGTTTCTTGGGGAAGTGAGAGTTGTTTCTCAGGGAAGTAGAGAGTTGTTCCACAGGGAAGTGAAGAGTTGTTCCACAGGGAAGTAGAGAGCTGTTTCTCAAGGGAAGTAGAGAGTTGTTTCTCAGGAAAGTCTTACCATCAAATTATTATATACTCTTACAAAGTGTCCCACGCCATTTCAACAGTTAAAACTTCTCTCCAACAAAAAGAGATTCTAAAATAACATGTATGATCAGGTTACCTTTCCAACATGACCTCAAGACCTCCACATTCTCTGAGAACATTAGCCATCTTGTAGACATCCTCTTTGTCAATATCATCCTCTGCAGAAATCAAGGGGAGATATCTTACATTTCACATTAACTCAAACTTTGGTAGTAGCCCAGCATTTCTCAAATTATCTTATGCACTCATTTTCTCATGCACCCATTATCTCAAGCACACATTCTCTTTCTCATGCACACCTTATCTATCACATGCACACATTATCTCATGCACACATTATCTATCTCATGCACACATTATCTATCACATGCACACATTATCACATGCACACATTATCACATGCACACATCTATCTCATGCACACATTATCTATCTTATGCACACATTATCTTTCTCATGTACACATTATCTCATCCACACATTATCTCTCTCATGCACACCTTATCTATCTCATGCACACCTTATCTATCTCATGCACACCTTATCTATCTCATGCACACCTTATCTATCTCATGCACACCTTATCTATCTCATGCACACCTTATCTATCTCATGCACACCTTATCTATCCCATGCACACCTTATCTATCGCATGCACACCTTATCTATCTCATGCACACATCATCTATCTCATGCACACATTATCTATCTCATGCACACATTATCTATCTCATGCACACACTATATATCTCATGCACACCTTATCTATCTCATGCACACCTTATCTATCTCATGCACACTTTATCTCATGCACACTTTATCTCATGCACACATTATCTATCTCATGCACACATTATATATCACATGCACACATTATCTATCTCATGCACACATTATGTTCAATAGTTCTCAGGATCCCAGTCATCCACATTCAGCTTATGAAATGGTACCAATCTACTCAGACCTTGAAAACATAGCCAACTGTCTGTCAAATAATCCTACCCACCTGAGCCAGAATCCAGTGAATTAATCATATCCTCCGTGGCATCCCCCAGCAGACCTCTCATACGATACAGAACAGGCATTGGTTCACCCTGGTCATGGAGAATTTGTCTTATTGTCAACAATCATATACCAGAGCATATAAAATAAGACTTTTATCTACCTCCTTAACACCCTCAACTGTTGATCCAGGAATTTAATAGGGAAACTTTATGATTATTGTTATTATATTATGTGCTGCCATTCTTGGCCAGAGGGAACCAATAACTATTAGAAAAGTCATGAATTAAATTATGAGCTGCTTATAGAAATGAAACATATTGCAGCATGAGCCATTGATCTCTTATGAAACATATTCCAGCATGAGCCATTGATCTCTTATGAAACATATTGCAGCATGAGCCATTGGTCTCTTATGAAACATATTGCATCATGAGCCATTGATCTCTTATGAAACATATTGCATCATGAGCCATTGATCTCTTATGAAACATATTGCAGCATGAGCCATTGATCTCTTATGAATCATATTGCAGCATGAGCCATTGATCTCTTATGAATCATATTGCAGCATAAGCCATTGATCTCTTATGAATCATATTGCAGCATGAGCCATTGATCTCTTATGACTCATATTGCAGCATGAGCCATTGATCTCTTATGAATCATATTGCAGCATGAGCCATTGATCTCTTATGAATCATATTGCAGCATGAGCCATTGATCTCTTATGAATCATATTGCAGCATGAGCCATTGATCTCTTATGAATCATATTGCAGCATGAGCAATTGCTTTCTATCAGCTGACGGTTTACCTCTCCATGTTCCGGTAGCCAAATCTTTTTGTAGACATCCTTGACAGGCAGGTCAAGGCTGATGATCTTTTTGTTGACTAACAGCTGAGGAAAAATGATGTGGCATATGTTAAAATGTTGGCATCTCACAGTAGCACTTAGTGCAGTCACACCATGACCAGATATAAACATTAAAACTAAGCAAGTTATTTTAGAAAGTATAATACAGTACACTGTAAAATTGCCAGATGTTGCCCAAGTAGAAGCTGATAACCCCAAAGTAAAAAAAAACTCCACCATCTCAAGTGAAAGTAGATGAAGGTAAAGTAAATCAAGAGAGAGCTAATGTGGTCAGGTTTTGATGGCTTTAAAAGATTGTTTGAGATCATGTACCTCCATTCCTGTGTCATCATCCAGCAGAGCAACCAGTTCACAATCTAAGGAGAAAAAAGTCATCAGAGAATTGATTCATAGAATAAAGTCATCAGAGAGCTATTCATAGAAAAAAGTCATCAGAGAGCTATTCATAGAAAAAAGTCATCAGAGAGCTATTCATAGAAAAAAGTCATCAGAGAGCTATTCATAGAAAAAAGTCATCAGAGAGCTATTCATAGAAAAAAGTCATCAGAGAGCTATTCATAGAAAAAAGTCATCAGAGAGCTATTCATAGAAAAAAGTCATCAGAGAGCTATTCATAGAAAAAAGTCATCAGAGAGCTATTCATAGAAAAAAGTCATCAGAGAGTTATTCATAGAAAAAAGTCATCAGAGTTATTCATAGAAAAAAGTCATCAGAGAGCTATTCATAGAAAAAAGTCATCAGAGTTTTATTCATAGAAAAAAGTCATCAGAGAGCTATTCATAAAAAAAAATCAGCGAGTTATTCATAGAAAAAAAGTCATCAGAGAGCTATTCATAGAAAAAAGTCATCAGAGTTTTATTCATAGAAATAAGTCATCAGAGAGCTATTCATAGAAAAAAATCAGAGTGTTACTCATTTCAATTTGATTAAACCAAAAAAGACAAATCACAGCAGAACAAATGGACCACATTTAATTTTCATTTAATACACTACTATTTACTGACCAGTGCAGATTTTATTTTTGATATCCCTCATGAGCGGTCCCATCCCTGGCTCAACACAGCTGTAGGGATTACCCAGCATTCTTCCCTGCAGGAAGTCTTCTTGTTGAGGGTCTTTCTCCAGGATAAGAAAGAATTCTGCCACATCATTTTCCTCCTGAATAAGAAAATATTGTTATTTTAATTATATTCATCATAAAAGTGTTAGTTGCATCTAAAAAAAGGATCTTATCAATGTGATTTAATATTGATTTAACAAGAAAGCCAAAGACTTCCAAAATAGGGACACATTGTAACACTGCAATGAATGTAATCATTGTTCAATAGCTCTGAAGATGTCTTGTTAATAGGACATCTTGGAAGGCCTCCATACTCACAGGGTAAATGATGCTACACAGTCTCTCAAATATAAACACAGGAGATCTGTTGTCATCAAGTGGATACTTCTTGACAGTCTGTACACAGACAGACATGAACTCTTTGGTCTCAGACTCTGTGCCTGGAGTTAACAGACAATAGGATTTCACAGGATCACTTTTAAAAATACATGGGACAGTAATAATACATTTGAGGAAGGACAATGTATACAGGAGGACATTTGAGGAAGCACAATGTATACAGGAGGACATTTGAGGAAGGACAATGTATACAGGAGGACATTTGAGGAAGGACAATGTATACAGGAGGACATTTGAGGAAGCACAATGTATACAGGAGGACATTTGAGGAAGGACAATGTATACAGGAGGACATTTGAGGAAGGACAATGTATACAGGAGGAAATTTGAAGTGTACATTTAAACACATGGACGGTAAAAAGGAGCACAGTAAACAGGAGCACAGTAAAAAGGAGCACAGTAGAAAGGAGCAAAGTAGAAAGGAGCAAAGGATATTGGATAAACAGAAAGCGTCCGATACCTCCTGCAAATTTCATTATTAAGATGAAAGACAAAGTAAAGTCAGGCACACACTGCCATGGCTGTCATCTACCTGTGGTGAGCTCCTCCAACATTTGCAGAAGTTTTTCCTGTGTGTCATCAATGAGCTTGGTCCTCTGCACCACCAGTTTCCTGAGAGACAGGTAGCCATTCAGGACGTAGCCCACCAGGCGATTCTTGTAGTGTTGTTTCAGTTTCTCTTGTTCAATGAACAGGGCCAGTAACTCTGAGAAAAACAAAATGGTCGAGTCTTAACAATTTATTTTCAATGGTAAATTAATGAGAGCCTAAAAGTAGAGTCAAATAAATAGAAATTAACTGCCCATTATACGTGCCTTATTTATGCCATAGTTGGTCACTACCAGACGATAAGATATCTCCCTCACCTGTAAGAGATTTGAGAGCAAAACCTTGAGCTAGGTCAGAACTTAGAGTTGCTTCTTCCAGGTATTGCAGGTGTTCAACTTCCTAAAGAATTGTTAACAAAAACATGGATAACTTTGTTTACGTATTCATTTTGAAGAATAAATCAATACGAGTGAAGTTTGATCTAAAGCAACCAACACATGAATTAATCCAAGGCAGATACACAGGCATTATGAAGTCAGTAAACTTATGTTAATTATGCACTCTTGTATTATGTCTACATCATAATCTATCTCAAAATGTACCAGCTGTAATGTCAGAATAGAGTTGGTGCATGAACAAGCTGACCTACCCTAGAAATGAGATCTGCCAGGTGCATCATGACCCCTTTGATGGCCAGGTAAAACTTCCATTTGTCCTGGTTGATCAGACGTTTGTACAAGGCCAGGAACTCTGTGGCACATTCTCCACTGCGACCCACATCATCCAGGCAACTGGGGACACACAAGTGATAAGTTGGTGGGCATCCATCACAAAATAATTGCTCTAGTTATGGCCTGAATATATTCTTAGACCCAGGGTATAACCAAGTTATTAGACCTTGAGCCCCAATATGAGAGCATGATGGGGAGTCATGTTGGGGAGTCATGTGTGGGGAAGTTGTGTGAGGGAGTCATGTGTGGCGGAGTCGTGTGTGGGAGTCAGGTGTGGGGGAGTCATGTGTGAGGGAGTCATGTGTGTGGGAGTTATGTGTGGGGGAGTCATGTGTGGGGGAGTCATGTTGTTCAACACAACTCTAGAATGCTATAATGCAGGCCTGCACAACATACGGCCCGCCAGCACCCACTTTATGGCCCGCGAAGTAACAAAATAATAATATTAATAAAGTTTATTTCAAAAACACGCTTCATCCCCAAAGGCTCAAAGCGCGGTACAAAGTAATATAATTTACCACATTTGAAACAAACGCAACACTACAAAAACTAATTACAAGCATACCAAGTCAAAGTCTTTCTACCCATTTCAACCCTAAGCAACACAGCCAATATGCATTAAATGGAAGATATGGTAGACAATCATCCCAGAATGTGTTTGCAAAATAGATGTGTCTTTAAATCGGTTTTAAAGGACTCCAATGTCAGGTTGTTTCTGAGAGCGACAGGAAGGGCGTTCCAAATTGTTGGACCAGCAAATGCGAAAGTGCGCTTTCCGTAAGTCTCAAGGCAAATACATGGTGTCGAGAGTTTACCACTATCGGATGAGCGGAGTTGTCTAGTGGGTACATAAGGCATCAGCAGCTCTTTCAGATAGGATGGCGCCAGGTCATGTAAGCAGCGGTAGCACAACGTTGCGATTTTGTACTCAATGCGAGCACGCACCGGCAGCCAATGCAACTCTCTCAGAAGTGTTTTAAATAATCTTTATTCTTATTATTTTTTTAATATCACTCCCCTTGATCTATTTTCTTTTTTTCATAAAGTATTACGGCCTGCCTTACAATTTGAGTTGTGCAGGCCTGCTATAATGAATAGAGACAAACTTTCATGCTGGTGATATCAACATCTAAGCAAATCATAGCTACTCACTTGGTCAGCATGTCAATGACCTCTTTGCGTCTGCTGAACACCTGGGAGATGGCTTCAATCACACTGCAGGCGGTCTGCCTGGCTGACCTTGAACTTGGGGAGAACATGGCTTGCTGAAAATGTAGCAGTTTGTAAGACTTAGTTGTTGAGATGCACTGATGAAGGTGCTGGAAGCTCATTGGTTCAACAATTGCAACAGAGAACACAATACACTTAACCTACAGTTATATATAGATTTCCAAATCTAAGGAAATGGTTGTTCGTTTGAAGAGAGGTAAGCCCACCATTTAAGATAGTGAAAGAGTTTCATCAATTCAGTTCCAATAGATAATATCATACAAAATGCCACTTTAACAATGGTTGTGAAATGACTAGAGTAGACAGACATCAATACTAGATTAAAGTTGAATGAGCATGTTTCAGAGGTAAGAGCCTAACCTGCAGCCATGTTGTCTGTGTGAGTTTTAGAGTGACAGCCGGCACCTTCCACATGTGTTGTTTCCATTTGGCGGCATACTTCTCCATCAAGTAATCCGCTCTAGTGTTGGACTCCCCACCGTTGGACACCTCGGCAAGGAAAACTGACAAGTGACAAACAGATAATGGATGTGGGTGGATACGGAGCAAGTGCCGTGTCTGGCAAAAACTGAACACAAAGCTACCCGTAACTAATTACTTTTACTTTTTGAAAAAAAAAATACAATGAAGCGCTAAGGTGCAAAGAGATACTTCAATTACCTGGTTTAGGTAAGCGTCTTTTCCAGTTTTGGTAAGAATACCTGGGGTCACCTGCCAGCCATTTCCTGACATCCATGTGAAACTTGGCTGGCATGGAGTCTGCTGTTGCCTTCTCGCCTTCCTAGGTAAAGATTTAAAGTAAATTGTACATTGGTTATTACATTGGCTATCACATTGGTTATCACATTGGATATTACATTGGTTATCAAGCAATACTTAATTGAATCTACAACAGTAAAGGGGGACAAGGAAAGTCCCATATATTTCAACAATAATTTCTTCAGCTTCAACTTTACTTTGTTTTCATTATGCTATTAGAACTTTTCTCTCCTTTATAGCATGAGTCTAACATAACATACAACTGGTTTTAGTAAAAACTACAAGTCCACATCTTTCAGAGGTATAAAACAGCGATTTTGATTTGTCAAGATCAAAGCTGACCTTTTTCTTTCCATTGATAAAGCTGACGAGGTCATGTTTGACCAAGCCTTGTAAGATCCTAAGACATGGCAGTGTGATAGACTCCATGATCACAGGACTGCGCATCTGCATTCCCATCAGGAACAGTCGCATCACTGAAAAAATGAAAGCAGATATTTTAATCAATTCAACAATGAAAACAGACATATTAATAATTTCAAACGGCTGCTTGAAAGCATGCACTAAATAAAATTAAAATGTTCTCTTTTATTTAGGCATCTTTTCATTGCCATTGCTTTCTTCTTTGATTGACATGGTTTTAAAACTAATGAAATCTGGATAAGACATCTAAAACACCCCCCACCCCCCGCTGTTACCAAATATAAATTATCACTAATTAAGTCATTATTGTTACTAAAGGAGTTCATTAGTTCATTAATGGCTGATTTTCTACGCTAGATAATTAATTTAATTTTTTTAAAAACTAGGAAATTTGGAAAAACCTCCTAAAACCCCCCCCCCCCCCCCCAAAATGTGAAGTAGGCTTACCACAACGTGTTCTCTGCTCCCAGCATGAATCATCTTGATGCAGGGATGTTGCCAACAGCATGATCTCATGTCTGACAGATGAGCCCTGACACATGATACTTGACATTAGCATAGAGGAACAACAGGACCCAAAAGCCGGCTTAGACCTAGCGTCATGGCAATAAGTCTTATAGCAGAGGCACTTTTAGACTGAATTAGTTTTATGGCGACAAAATGGAAGTCTTCCTGCCCTCCAGTCCATTTGGAAACCCATGGGCCTAAAAGTGCACCTGAAGCTCAGTGTTCAGTCAGGCAATACCAAACTTAATAAAACTATGACATATGCCCTGGTTATATCTCCACAGAGAAAGCTAGATTCACCCCCCCAGTAAAAATTTATCATTTTTATTTCCTTGATATGTCCAAATTTTGGCCTTTTCCTAAATTTAGCAATATAATTTTGCACTGTCACTTTAAATGGGTAAGGACCACAGTCCTATAGTCAGAGAATTTATTCTCATTAATCACAAAGAATTCAATGCTTAATCTCATGGTTAAGTTTAGTAGACAACAGTCTAAAGTGTACAACCACAAGAAAATGTCTCACCAAATCCGGATTGGACTGGTGACCTTTGATGGCCGCTGTGATGCGGGTCATAATCAGGTTGTTCATTTCTTCAGTTCCCCTGCGATTATCTCGTGTCAGCAGGCACAGCAAAGTGCGAACCTCTGTCCTGACAGACAGAGCTCCATGGCGCAAGTTGTAGTCAATCAACTGCTTGATCATGCCCTGAAGTCACAAAGAGAAGGACCCAATGTTACTGACTAGATAAAGACAATGCCTTTAAAAAATATTTATTAGCTATTAAGAGGCTTTTCATCATTATTTTTTAAAAACTGTAACATTATTTTACACCCCCCCCCCTCTATAAAAAATTAACAGTTGAGGCTACTGAAAAGTCTGACCAGCATGACTTACCTGACTGCAAAGTGTCTGCCTCATTTCAGAATTGGTGACAAGAGCTCTCAAGAGTGTAATACAATGTTCTACAGCAGCACTGGCACAGCCAAAGCAGTTGCTGGACTTCAGGCTGGGTTCAGGGGAAAAACAGAAACATTAAATATCCCAGTCCAAATCATTCCTATTAAACAATACAACCCTCATAGAAGGCGGGAAAATAATGTCATAAGGTTGCACAAGAGTTCAATTCCAAATCTGTCTAGCCCAAAAACATCACGACTAACTTAAGGGGGCAGGCTACCAAAAAAATTTGTTTTTAATTAACCAACTTAGAGCAACTATTTTATTATGGTCATGTTTAGCTATGAATGGAGATATATTTTCATGCTTTAAAAGAAAAAAAAATTACACAGTTGCCATGGCAACGGCGGCCATCTTGAAAATAACACCTATTCGTAGAGTTCTAAAATTTTTAAAAACAAACATACATATTGCTTAAAAAATGATTGATTCATGAATTTAAATTATATTTAGAAGTACTGAGCTAGTTAAATTTCCTTTAAACTATTTGAAACATTTTTTTTTAATTTTTAAAATTTGCCTCCTCAGAAAACGCTTAAAATTTAGCATCCTGGGAATTTAAAAAAATTATTTCTAAAAAAGTAATTGACCAAATTAACTTTTGAATAGCTCATTACCCACAAAATAGTTAAAGGAAGATACACACCAAATTTTATAACTCTAGCTTGTCTATTAGCTGAGATTTTAGAACTCTACGTTTCAAAACAACAGAAAAAAACAATTTTGAGAAAAATCAATTTTAAACTTTCAAAGTGCAAAAAAAAGTGTTTATTACAGAAATATGGTGATGTTACATATTTTTTTTTGTAGATCATCATGGACAACATCATTTTTAACTGCAATCAGTTGTTAAAAGCCCCAGGAACATAGGTTTCACCTTCTTTAACTTCGTTGAGGTGTTCTTGCGTCTTTTTTAAAGATTTTTCCTTTTCCACTTTGAAATGCCTAGTGTCCGTTTTCTTGAAGTATTACATTTAGATTTTAACATCCTTGTTAGGAAAGTATTGTCCAAGTGCACCCACTTTAGTCCAATTTTTTCCATTACCATCTTCAGTCCCACTGGTCCACAGTTAAATGCCAAAGTGGCAAGCGATGTTGCTGTCTCTACTGCTGCCATCGAAGTTTTAGGGCAGCGCTGCCAAATCAATGCGTTGAAACTTTCATTGGCATTCTGCATACCCATTTTAGCGCAACGTTGAAGCAGACTTGACTCTGTCAGTCCCACAATAATGGGATAGATTATACTCCCCACTTGCGACGAAAATGTAGGTGTGTGCTTCTGATGGACACCAGTCTTTAACGCTCTCTGGTAATGGCACCAAGAATTTTCCCCCTATGGACAAAGTCTGTGGTTGGGCGCTTTGTCTGTACTCATCATGTGAAAGAATCCACCCAACACTCCTTGTTTCATTTTAGAAACATCAGGAGCATTGTCTTTTAAATTTTTTGCATAGGTGTTTGTTATTTTTTCAATAACTGGCTTTGTTAATTTTCGATTTAAAGTTTGTTTGTTTGATTTTTTTAAATTTTCCAAAGCATTAAACATTCTTTTTGCAATGTGATTAATGCAGTCCTCTTTTGTCACTTCAAATTCATAACATTTCTGCACTTCGTTGAATGCTTTTGCATCTCCGTCACAAAGCATTGTGCCATAAATTAATTTTCTCTTCTCAATTGATCTTGAAAAGATCATCCTGGCTGCCACAGTCTCCATTGCATTGGACGAGCAATCTTGATTCTTCTGACATTTTGCTTTGTGAGTTTCCATCCAGGTTAGATATTCAAGTGAACCTGGCCAACTGCGCACATTTTGCAATAATTGTTTATCACCTGCGTGTCTAAAACTAGGCCACTGTCGACGTCGATCGCAACGCCCACCCCGTTGTGCGATGAATGGCCTCGCTTTTACCAAGTGCCAACATACGACACAGTGATGATGGGGCAATCTGTTTTACTTTTGGCTTGGTCTGGCTGTGGGTCTGCTACTTTAGCTCTCTCACAAACAACACGAGCAGCTTGGCACAAATTGCTTGATCTGCTGCTTTAGCTCTCTCACAAACAACACGAGCAGCTTGGCACAAATTGCTTGATCTGCTGCTTTAGCTCTCTCACAAACAACATGAGCAGCTTGGCACAAATTGCTTGATCTGCTGCTCTAGCTCTCTCACAAACAACACGAGCAGCTTGGCACAAATTGCTTGATCTGCTGCTCTAGCTCTCTCACAAACAACACGAGCAGCTTGGAACAAATTGCTTGATCTGCTGCTCTAGCTCTCTCACAAACAACACGAGCAGCTTGGCACAAATTGCTTGATCTGCTGCTCTAGCTCTCTCACAAACAACATGAGCAGCTTGGCACAAATTGCTTGATCTTCTGCTCTAGCTCTCTCACAAACAACACGAGCAGCTTGGCACAAATTGCTTCATCTGCTGCTTCTTTTGCTGCTGTGCTGACAGTTTTTGACAACCTATAATAGGTTTTGTGGTGCATCTGTGATTGAATATTCATGACTGAAAACAATGAATGCAACTTGGCGTACCCAATACCATTGTCTTTGCAACCGATGATTGGTAATTAATGTCGAACTGCTTATCGACTTGTGCAGATGTCCAATCTGACCACTCCGACCTACAGTCTGGACAGTAAATTTGTACATGGGCAGCCATACCATTTGTTTTTTTTGTAAATAGCTGTAGACTGTTGCACATCCCACTGCTAATATGAGAGCCTGGAGGAAGCTCTGATGTACAATTGTGTAGGAATTGTTATCAACTATTCCTTCTGTTGCATTATTGTAAACAGTAAACTTCTGCTCCGCTCTACTGCTGTTTAGGGGATCAGTATTTTCTGTCATGACTGCAGGCTCATTCAAGTCAGCAACCGTGGATGAGCTGGAAAAAATAAAGTAACATAAACATCAATTAACAATTATTGTTATTTATTAATCTGAAGTAGTTTGCATTAGGTTTATGATCTTAAAAACTATTTTTAAAAATTTGTAGTTGTATGCCCAATTGAAATAAATAGCCAGGAATTAATTTCCATCATCATTAAAATGAATTAATTAGCTGAGGTCTTCTTATGATTTTAAAATAATTTGTTTTGTAATGTATGCCCCCTGACAAAAACTTTTGTTAAACCATAATTATGCTATAAAGTTCCTCAATTGTCAATCATGTCCCAATGTAAACAACAAAAATTATCTATGTAAAATGTAAATGTATACTAACTAAATCAGTTCCCAATGTTAAATCCCCCCCTCCCCCCCCACTAAACTAAACAATTGACACACCATGAAGCATGGTCACACTAAGCCTACTAATTTTAAAAAAAGAGACTTTTACCACTAATAATAGTTTTAGTACTTTTAGTATGAACTATGGCTTGGCCATCGTGGTCTTGATTTCTAATTTTACTACTAAGACTAGTACTAGTAGTAGTAGTAATATTTAATCTTACCTTGAATTCAAAGGTTCAGTTAGTTTCCGTGAGTGAATTCCTCTAGGTTTTGTATTTTTCTTGCATTTACCATATCGGTATCCCTTTTTAGGCATCTTGGATGAGCGTATTATAATTTATTTCTAGAAAAAAATGTTGGAAAGCAATGCTGTCGGAACAGAGTCAGGCTGAGAAATGAGCCGCTAGGAAGTAAAATTCTAAGGAAAATACTGGGCTGCGCATGCGTGAATAAATAAAGAGTCATGATTACTAACATTTTACACCAATGAAAAAATTGGAAAAATAGTCGACCAATGAAATATCGTTATTTTCGATACATTTGAGGGCTCGAATATTTATGGTCAATATACTTACCGCGCGTATTTCAGGATAGTAAAATAGCCTACGAAATTACCTTTCCGTTAATATATTATAATGGCATATTCTGATATTTTAAAATAGCGTTTTCTAGGCGTTAAACAAGAGTACATTGATCAAAATTTCACCATCTTTTTAAAATTAGGTCAACTTTTTCAGTGAGGTAGGGAGTTCAAAATCAATTTTTTATTGTTATCCCGGTTTTAAAATAGTATCAATTTATATGTAGTCGATTCTATGAATGTTGAACTTTCAAAAAATGAAAAAAAAAAAAAAATCGATAATTTTGGTAAAATTTAAGATTTTCTCGGGCGCCTACCCCCTTAACAAGAATAAGATTGGAAAGCTGTTTACCATTCCTTTTTCTCTTTGATAATACAGGACTTGGAGCCTTTGGTTTCTGAATGCATTGTCTTGGGTTTGGCTCCCAGCGGCACCGGCACCTGTCCCTTGGCGGCCTCCCTCTGCTGCTGATCATATTCAACCAGTTCTCCACGACAGGCCATCACTTTCTGTAAGTGAAGGACAAAACAGCTCAGACAGTGATATTGTCAACAAATTCTGTACAACAAAGATGCTCTTAACTTGTTAACACGCACCAATATGCACACAAGTTAGCACTTTTGGCTTAGAGAGTCCAGCACAAGGGTTATAGTTTCTGCTCATGTTTCAGGCCAGATAGAATTGATGTCCTTGTGAAAAGTTAAATTTTTAGTGAAATCATCAAACTGCATTTTGTTCCAAATATTTTTACCCTATTATTAGTTGAGTTAACTGGTTCTATATGGTAAGTAGTAGGCTGACAACCACACACACCCCTCCCCCAAGTGTTATAATTAAGTTCATTAGTTGAGTTAACCAGTCCATCCTGTGAGGTATCCTATTAACATACCTGAATGATCTTGCTGAGCTCATCAAATGCTGCCTTGCATTCTCCACAGTATTTCTGGGCTAACAGCTGGATGGCCTTGTTGACACTGCTCACTGGCACAGTGCCAGATGCCCCATTCAATTCCTGGAATAAAGATATGCTCAACATGTCAGTGCTGAAAACAGGTTAGCTGCACTCAATGTAGTTTTATTATGAACCATGTGAGAACAAAATATAAATACAGAGCCAATATGTGTCCATGGAACAAATTTATTCTAAACATATTATTCAAAGATCTCCTTGTCTTTAAATTATCCTTACTATGTTTTTGATGTATAGCAAGAAACCCATTTCTTGAGTCAACTGGCCTTCTAACAGTTAACTATCAGAATTAAAGTTGATTATAATCCTCATAAAAGAAGATGTTCTATGACCATCTAGTCCACTTTGTTAGCTGCACCAACATCCTGAATTTTCAAAATGTTTCGTTGGATATCTCTGGCGCTTACCTTGCCGCCAGCAGGAGGTCTATCTGAGCCGTGTTCTGCCACTTGGATCAACAAACTTTCCAGCACTGGTCGGTGGAGCTGAAGTTGTTTGTAGATGCGGTCAGCTTTCTCCAAGAGTGAGTTGATGCTGGATATGGCCTGGGGAAGACAGACGTGTAACATAAGCTGTAATTGTTAATTGTATAAGCGATTGCAAGGATACAATCCATGTTTTATAAATGCTAATTTGTACGTGTCTCAGGCAATACAGAAGTACGCAATACAGACGTACAGGCAATACAGAAGTACAACAAAACAGTGCACCATGATAAAAAGAATGAAAGAATCAATGCTAAGGAAATAAAAATGAGACTTTGATATGGAGTAGTTGGCATGTAAATTTTTCTATGATCAAATGTTGCCTACAAACCTTCTTCCTGTCTTCCTCATTCTCAATGGGATCAACAGCACAACAAGGTTTGGCTTGGAGGGTGAGGTCAAATTTGGCATACTTGCAGAATCCACAAGAGTTACACAAGAAAGGATCCTTCTCATCATAGTTGATGGATCTGTGGACATCAACAGAGTGGGACAGTAAGATACTGGACACTGAGAGTTAAGGGACTTACTTGAGCTCTTATTATTGCTCTTGTTCCTAATGGAAATGTAGAGTAGAGCACTGACATGTGTCGTTGAACAGTAGGGCACTGACATGTGTCATTGATCCCAAAATTCTGACAGGACTCACCTTTCAATTGCCAATAAACCACAATCTACTCAGATTAATGACCTCATTTTATTTCAACTACAAATATTGCCCTGATCAATGGCCCAGAGGTCTCACCTCATTTTATTTCAACTACAAATATTACCCTGATCAATGGCCCAGAGGTCTCACCTCATTTTATTTCAACTACAAATATTGCCCTGATCAATGGCCCAGAGGTCTCACCTGCACTTGTGACACTGATAAACATTCTCGCCACAGTTGCCACAGACTCCAGGTGAGGCAGGCACACTGGCGCTACAGCGAGGGCACTGCAGGGTCTCAGCCGTCGCCTGGACATTGTCATAGAAGTCGGCATACTCAATCATCAGATTACAGGCCACTATGGGAATCGGGAACTCCACCTGTAAGCAACATTAGGAATACAATTTTAACAAGCTTTTATTAAATTACTTTCAACTGTAATGCGCATATTTTTGTCAATCCAGAGTTAACCTTCCCCCCGAAGCACCACTTGGTCGCGAACGAGCAGAAATAAAACCATTCTATTTGCAGAGTTCAAGGCAAAGACATGCCAGATTGAGTTAATGGCCACAGATTTTAATTTGCCCAATATCCCATGACCAAAACAATTTCACCAATGGAACAGAATACCGTCATCAAATTATGAGCAAATAAAATAAACAAGGCTGCAGACAGAATGAAGAATTACTGTGATAAGCCAAACCAAACAGCTTGACCGCATGTAGACCACAGTTACCTTGACTTCAGTCTGGCCAGATGTCAGCCTGACTTTTCTAGCCTTGTGCCACAGTCCAGGTCTGTTTCTCAGTTCCACCACAGCTTGGACTGACCGGTTGTTGTAGTAGATGTTCAAAGTTTGTACCTGGCAAGACATTGTGGAGTTGATAAGACAATGACACACCGGATGCCAACGACGGATGAAATACTCCCGAGAGCCTCTTCATCAACCTCCTTTCTTAAATGTGTTTTGTTTGTAATCTTAATAATATTGTTGGGTTGCAGATAGTAAAAGACAAGAAAATCAACTGAAACCATTTTGTATTCAGCGAACTTAGGAACATATTGAAAATGAATGAAAAAGATAGCCAAAGAATTTCATTCCAACCATACTTGTGTCATTAAATACTTAGCCAGCCAGCTCCATCTATTTTTAATCATAATGACAGGTTGCCAAATTAGTTACCATTTTGGTCCTTTTGAGATCACTGATTCTCAGAGATATTTTAGAGATGACATGGCTGCCCACAAGTTTAACAATCTGTGTGGTGGTGGTAAACTTGGAGTCTACTTTCACAGCCGACAGTTTCAGTGTCTGTGGATCAAACAGCAATTACAGTTTTGATGTCTTCTTCATGTGAGCCACATTAAAGGCAATGCCACACACAGAGCTAAATTTATCCCCCTTTACTGAACATGAGAAAATGTATCTAAAGTCATTCAAGTGATAGATATTGACTGGTTAAAGGGGTGCAACTTGTCCCTTTCTTAGTCTCAAAGTGTGGAGATAAATGACCTTGAAAGAGAGTTTGTTGCACGTCTTACCTGGAAGGGGACCTCTGGGTTGTTACACACAAGACATGGATCACTCTCCAGGTAGTAGCCATCAAAGTCGACCAAACCTTGCAACATGCTGCAATCAACAACAAACAAAAACACATCAGCCTGACAAGCAAGCATCACAAAATGACAATCATATTTTTGTGTGTTTATTTTAGCTGCCACTAAATGGTAAATGCTAGACAAAAAAAAATATTATTAATTCACTTCACAAAGTAGGGCAACAAGAAGAGCTCATCTGTCCTTAATTAATCTGAATTAATCTGACTTCTGGTAATGCACATGTTCTGTCCTGTAAGTACATTTCCTCTTGGAATGTTTTACCCAGCTGCTGTCAGTGACTTACTTATAAACTGTGGCATTAGAATGGTGGGCCAGGATTTGGTTTTCTTCTTTCAGCAGCGTCACAGCTTTATTCAAGTACTCACAGACCTAGAGATGTTAGGGAAATGTCTCAATAAACTCGTGCTTATGATTATCTATCCTTAGCTTTCAAAGTTCTTTGTTGTCTATCTATTAAGTAACATTGTCATTTAATTTTTTTTTCAAATTTTTTTCAATTTTTTGTGTGTGTATATAAGTTAGACAGCAGAAGCAAACCCTGAATATTAAAATGCCTAGGCATCTACTGGTCTGAATGTTGCTGAACTCTTGTGCTAGGCATCTACTGGTCTGAATGCTGCTGAACTCTTGTGTGTTTGACCAATGGTAACTCCTGCAGATCTTTTTCACCATAAATGTGATTCTGTTTCTATCTATTGAAACCTTGGCATGTAAGAGACTGCCCATTATTCAGGGCACTCCATGATGTGGCAATGCTAAAAACAACAAGCTAACATACCTGAGACGAATGTCATCTAAAAGCTGAGCTTACCTTTTTGTCAGACAGTCCAGGTGTTTTGAGCAGGAAGTAACCAAGCAAGTCCACAAACTGTGCAGCTTTCCTTCCAAACACAGGCACCTCGGGCCAAAGGTCCCAGAGAGAGTCCAGTAAAGTCTCTTGTTCCGCTTGACTGGACTTCCTATATAGGACATATAGAATGTTGAGATGTCGTCAAATTATTTTAAGGACAATAAGAATTGCAAAAGAAATGGAGCCTGAAAGCCAATAGTTAGAGAATACTTTGATCCAGACCAAAAGAAACAATTAAACTGTGTCAGTAAGACTGATAACATTTAAAACATGATTTAACTCTCAGAACATGATCACGTTTTCAAGGATTTCATTTCAGTTGCACTTATGTCAAACTGTCATGTTTATTTGTAGCACTTGGCTAGTTTAACTTTATATACAATTTATGTTGCTAGCTATCATCCTGTTTGTCTTGACCAGTAGCTACCAACAATGGGCTCTACTTACCTGTAGATTTTACCAGTAGCTACCAACAATGGGCTCTACTTACCTGTAGATCTGCAGCACAAGTCCATGAGGCAGCCACCAGTTGTTACTAGAATTGGAGTCCAGCAGGTAGGTCCTGACTATCATCCTGTTTGTCCTGACCAGTAGCTACCAACAATGGGCTCTACTTAGCTGTAGATCTGACCAGTAGCTACCAACAATGGGCTCTACTTAGCTGTAGATCTGACCAGTAGCTACCAACAATGGGGTCTACTTACCTGTAGATCTGACCAGTAGCTACCAACAATGGGCTCTACTTACCTGTAGATCTGCAGCACAAGTCCATGGGCCAGCCACCTGTTGTTGCTAGAGTTGGAGTCCAGCAGGTAGGTCCTGACAAACTTTATGAAGAGGTTTTTGTCCAGTGTTGCATTCAGCTGCTTGACCAGCTCCCGACACAGACTGTCATCAAATGGCCGGCTCTCCTCACTCTCTCCTTTCTTGTACATTCCAGCACTATCCAAATCTATGAACAAAATGCTCAGGGTTTTAACAAATCTATATCAATTTATAGTTAAACTAAACATTTTTAAACACAACATACCAAGTATTAGATATTTTGGTGACTGTTCTTTCTGTCCACAGTGCATTCATTAAATGAACAAAATGCTCAGGGTTTTAACAAATCTATATCAATTTATAGTTAAACTAAACATTTTTAAACACAACATACCAAGTATTAGATATTTTGGTGACTGTTCTTTCTGTCCACAGTGCATTCATTAAATGAACAAAAACACATCTATAACAGTATTTACAAATAAATCCTTGAGTCTACCGTCATTTGCATAAACCTTCTATTTGTGTGCAGATCAGATTGTCTTCTGGTGCTTACCATCCATCTTGAGCTTGACCGCCTCTTTCTTACTCTTCACCTTGACCGGGGAGGTGGAGGAGCTGCCTGAACCGCTGCTGTGGCCGTGGCTCTGACTTTTGACCCCGCAGATGGCACACTGCAGGAGCTGGAGCAGTGTTGGCGCCACCCCTTCATCCAGCAGTATGCTGGCAGATATCAGGTAGGGTAAGGTGTCTGCAACATACAAAAATCAGATGACAGTAATCCCATGGTAAAGCACCTGAACACAGTCAGTACTTGCAAAGATGAGGATTTAATCTTACAGAACTTCCAGTCATGTTTAACATCACAAAGAACAGAGGCCACCACAAAGTGAAGGAGATGTCTCACCTTGCTTGAGTTTGCAGTATTGTTGCCAGTTGTACGGCCTGGATGTTGCTATGTCACACACAACTTTCAGATGTTCAATCTGTTAGGAAAATTTTAAGAAAGGTATAAAAAATACCTAGATGTACATATGCCAGTTCTTTGAAACTGAATTGACATGTCCAAAACTTCCGATATTTCAACCTTGAATTGGGAGCTTTTGAAATCTTTTGTATTAACTTCACTTTTCTTCATGTTTCTTTCTGAGTTGTGGGAAAATTTTTGGATGGTTCATCGACCCACTTCCCGCTATAAAATGTTCAGCTCCACCCCCAACTATCAGTTTTGCCTGTTTTTCAAGGGGAAGATGAATGAAATATGACGCCACTGATTTCATGAAATAATATTCCTGATAACTGCACTGATTGAGATCCTATTTAAATAAAAAATATCATAAGTGCATTTGGTGCGTAATTTTGTTGTGCTTTTCTGAAATAGTTGGTGAAATAAATCTGTGGTGTAAAAGCGGGTGGCTCATTAGAATATTAATACAGTTCAGGAGCCTGAAAAAAAAAAGTGTAGTTGAGAGTCTTGAGGGAGAGAAAGCACTAATTGGGATTCTTATAAAGTGGCTTACTTGATGGATATTACATTTAATAAAGGATTGATATGAAAAGCTTTGTTTTAAGGCATTGCTTAATTTTAAATAATGACAATAATTTTTTTACAACTGAACACATAATATCGCATTAATGAATCAGTAGTCAAAAGAATGGCACAGAGTAATGAAGATAATGTTATATAAATATGGCCTACCATAGTCAGCAATGTATCATAGGGCAGGATGATGCTGTGTGCTGCTAGGTCTACACTGGCCTCCAGGCCACCTTTTTTACAGGTTGTGGTCATCTGCTGAAGGTTGGACTGGATTGTGTGGTCATCTCTCAGCTGGCGATACTTGTCTTTGGAGCCACAGATGAACATGAGAAGCTGGAAGACAGAAAACATGAGAAGCTGAGAGACAGTAAACATGAGAACCTGAGACACAGAAAACATGAGAAGCTGAGAGACAGTAAACATGAGAACCTGAGACACAGAAAACATGAGAAGCTGAGACACAGAAAACATGAGAAGCTGAGACACAGAAAACATGAGAAGCTGAGACACAGAAAACATGAGAAGCTGGAAGACACAGAAAACATGAGAAGCTGAGACACAGAAAACATGAGAAGCTGGAAGACACAGAAAACATGAGAAGCTGGAAGACACAGAAAACATGAGAAGCTGAGACACAGAAAACATGAGAAGCTGGAAGACACAGAAAACATGAGAACCTGAGACACAGAAAACATGAGAAGCTGAGACACAGAAAACATGAGAAGCTGAGACACAGAAAACATGAGAAGCTGGAAGACACAGAAAACATGAGAAGCTGAGACACAGAAAACATGAGAAGCTGGAAGACACAGAAAACATGAGAAGCTGGAAGACACAGAAAACATGAGAAGCTGAGACACAGAAAACATGAGAAGCTGGAAGACACAGAAAACATGAGAACCTGAGACACAGAAAACATGAGAAGCTGAGACACAGAAAACATGAGAAGCTGAGACACAGAAAACATGAGAAGCTGGAAGACACAGAAAACATGAGAAGCTGAGACACAGAAAACATGAGAAGCTGGAAGACACAGAAAACAAGAAGCTGGGAGACACAAAAACATGAGAAGCTGGGAGACATAGAAAACAAGAGAAGCTGGGAGACAGAGATAACATGAGAAGCTGGGAGACAGAGAAAACATGAGAAGCTGGGAGACACAAAAACATGAGAAGCTGGAAGACAAAGAAAACGTGAGAAGCTGGGAGACAGAGAAAATTTCATAATTAATGAAAATCAATTCAAAAATTTAAGAACAGTTAGATATTTTCACAGTACATTTTGAAAGATCATTGAGAAACATCCTTTATGAGTTAATATGTCCAAGTGTTTAAATATATTAATAAAAACTGCTCTTTGCATATATTTTTTGGCAGTTAGAGAAGTGCGGTTCTATAAAGGTCACACTCACCTTTCTCACTTGTCTCTTGACAAAAGGTGTTTGTTGAGTCAACATGTACTGTGGATTGTTTACACAATGATACATGAATTTTCATTAATAAATAACACAGTTGATCTAACTATGAGATTACTTATAGTGTTAACTTCACATAGACTATCAGCAAGGTTGTTTATAGGAATTAAAGTGATCTAAGTACATAGACTAATCAGCAAGGTTGTTTATAGGAATTAAAGTGATCTAAGTACATAGACTATCAGCAAGGTTGTTTATAGGAATTAAAGTGATCTAAGTACATAGACTATCAGCAAGGTTGTTTATAGGAATTAAAGTGATCTAAGTACATAGACTATCAGCAAGGTTGTTAACAGAACCTAAAGAGCCAAGAGTATGGTTAAAGAAGGATCTAAGTTGTGACATTAAATTAATATTACAACTTGAGTCATGGTCACACCAGAACATGACTTAATTTTATCTATGTGCCAGATGACACGTGAAGTTACTCATTCTCCCTAAACTGATCAAAGTTCATGGACAGCTCGTGTCTTATCTCATTGCATCCACCATTAACTGATGATACGAGGCCACATAAAATTAAACTATAAACCTGTCTAAGTTTGTTGATTGAACTTGTAAGCAATAGATCTCTCCATCCAACACAACCGCTGGCGGCAATGAGACTAAACTTGGACAGCACAACCGCTGGCGGCTCTGAGCCTTAACTTGGACAACACAACCGCTGGCGGCACTGAGACTTAACTTGGACAGCACAACCGCTGCGGCACTGAGACTTAACTTGGACAGCACAACCGCTGGCGGCACTGAGACTTAACTTGGACAGCACAACCGCTGGCGGCACGGAGACTTAACTTGGACAGCACAACCGCTGCGGCACTGAGACTTAACTTGGACAACACAACCGCTGGCGGCACTGAGACCTAACTTGGACAGCACAACCGCTGCGGCACTGAGACTTAACTTGGACAGCACAACCGCTGGCGGCACTGAGACTTAACTTGGACAGCACAACCGCTGGCGGCACTGAGACTTAACTTGGACAGCACAACCGCTGCGGCACTGAGACTTAACTTGGACAACACAACCGCTGGCGGCACTGAGACCTAACTTGGACAGCACAACCGCTGCGGCACTGAGACTTAACTTGGACAGCACAACCGCTGGCGGCACTGAGACTTAACTTGGACAGCACAACCGCTGGCGGCACTAAGACTTAACTTGGGCAGCAGTTTACCTCAGAAAGTAGCTCCTGCCATTTCGGGTCAAACACGGCTCCCTCCGATCTCTGATCATCTGATATCTTTTTCAGCTGGTGGGGCAGCCGCAGGACCATCTCCGTCAGAAGGGGAGGATAGTCCCTGAATATGTCATTGGCGTGACCTTTGACATACTGCCGCAGGAAGAACGGTGACATGTCCGGCGGGCCGTGCGATGGGTGGGGCTTGAGAAGCTGTCCTGGCATATTGGATGAGTCCTCCTGACGGTGAAAATGTAAAATGTATTAATTTCTAAGCTTTTTTAACTGAATGCATATGATCCTTATTTACTAGATCCTGCTTTCACTATTGGCTTACGAGTGCTAATTTTGTTTTGGTCAGATTTATAATGGAAAAGAAAAGTGTTTTGCATCTAATAGTTAAATAGTCTCATAAATAGAGTTTCCTCAAGTTGATAGGTACAAGGGTATATTTTACCAGGGTATAGGGTTAGGGTTTCCCAATGGAGGCCACAGGACTTATAGACTTTAAAAACCAAGTTCATGGATACGGTAACATTAAAATCTAACCAAGCTGCTATCTTTCCAACAAAAACAAAGTTAAAACTATTCAGCTCAAATGTCAAGGCACTTCTTCTGTATGGATGTGAAACTTGGAGGACAACAAACACAAAGTTAAAATTATTCACTTCAAATGTCAAGGCACTTCTTCTGTATGGTTGTGAAACTTGGAGGACAACAAACACAAAGTTAAAACTATTCACTTCAAATGTCAAGGCACTTCTTCTGTATGGTTGTGAAACTTGGAGGACAACAAACACAAAAAAACTAAAAAAATGCAGGTTTTTAAAAACAGATGCTTGCGAAGAATCCTCAAAATAAGAAGGTTTGAAAAAATTTGAACACTGCCCTTTGGGACAGAACATCATGTGTTCCAGTGGAAAGAGAGAAATAAAAAAGAGAAAATGGAGATGGATAGGGTGGATAGGGCACACATTAAAAAAAAACCCCACTAACATCACAATGCAGGCCTTGAATTGGAATCCTCAAGGTTCCAAGAAAAGAGGAAGTCCAAGAGCCACATGGAAGAAGGAGAGTAGAGGCAGAGTTGAAGAGAATGGAGAAAAGCTGGACTGAACTAGCACAGATAGCCCAGGACAGGGACAGATGGAAAATTATTGTGGATGGCCTATGCTCCCCTGAGAGTCAGAAAGGCTAAGCTGAAGCTGCTACACTGGTTATGATAAGCTTAAATAATTAAAAACTATGCGGTATATAAATCTTAGAAATGTATTGGTCAAACTAGGCATTGGTTAACACTGACCTCCTCAGTTGTGTAGGTTCTCCAATAGGGCAGAAGGTTGGTCAGTACTTGCAGACAGTATGGGATAGCACCAGACTGAAGCAGGGCGCAAGCTGTCTTGTTGCTAACAAATGAGGACTGTGGACGACAGAAAGGGATTAGTTCATGTGACCAACATAAATTAAACACTTACCAACAGGTTGATCACCCAAACAAATGGTTCAGTCCTGGACAAACAACATTAGCACTGCTAAATCAACTAGAAATTGGTTTACTAGATTTTATACTAGACAAATATCATGGCACTCACCTCGCTGGAGTACTTAGTTCCTGACCTTGACCTTGATAACAGCACACTGACCAGCCTCAGAAGGATGAGCTTCACTTCAAAGTGGTCACTACGACAGGAAATCTGTTGTAAATCCTGAAAACCACCATTTTAATGACAATTCAAGCTATGCAGCTATAGGACATGAGATGGTTGAGAGGTATTCATATTTATAAATAGCCAGTCAAGGCATAGCTTTTATTTACTAGGCTAGAACAATTTATATTTATCTTCTCAAAAGAAGAAAAGAATTATATAAGCCAGCTTATGCAACTAAGGATCCATTTCAAAGGCAGCAGCATCAAATACAGAACTTTACCTTTCCACTTAGGTCCAATTCACGGATGATCGTGGTCAGGAAGAGGTCAAGTGCTGCCCGGTCCTTGTCTTCATCTGGCTCTAGATCAGTGGTCAGCATGAGGAGTACCTGGGGGTTCATAATATTGTGAACGGTGCAGATATCAATAAAGAAACATAGTTTGTGAACAATGAGGTGTTAAAAAATAATGTCGCCAGATGAGAGAGGTTCATCCTACGATGTATGATGTATTATTTATGATGCTTTCAAATGATGATATTTTTGCTTTGTGGCTAGATTGTCAGGAACATCCAACAATTTTTTTCTTTTTGCCAAGATGCGTTTGAACTTTCCTACCCTCAGGTTATAAAGCTAAAGCCCTGCGACTGTGAGACAGGGTCACCATGGGTTAGATTATCATAATCACACTGGCCTCTACCACAGACATTGAAATAATCACTACTGCTGGTTGTTATGATAAAACGAATTCAGTGACTGCCAGGTTCACAACAGTTACCTGCACTGACTGCCAGGTTTCACAACAGTTACCTGCATGTATGGAACTGATCGGACTCCACCAACTTTCTGCACCTCAGGAAAGTAGTTGAGCAAAGTCTCCAAAAATTTCAGTCTCAGAATGTGAAGTCTAGTTTAAAAATATATGGAAATGTACATTTTTATGTTACTTAATAGGATTGTCAACATTTAAAATCATTACTATAATGTAAAAATATGTATTTATAGAGAGTATCAAGTATAATAATTTCTAAGCTTGTGTGGTGGAGACAAAAATAATTAAAATAAGAATGCAATTACAAAAATTGAATTAGCATAAGACAAGAAGATGACTAATCCGCCATTATGTAGTAAATTAGGCAGGAAGATGACTAATCCACCATTAGGTAATATATAAGGCAGGAAAATGACTAATCCACCATTAGGTAGTATATAAGGCAGGAAGATGACTAATCCACCATTAGGTACTATATAAGGCAGGAAGATGACTAATCTACCATTTGGTAGTATTTAATGCAGGAAGATGACTAATCTACCATTAGGTAGTATTTAATGCAGGAAGATGACTAATCCACCATTAGGTAGTATATAAGGCAGGAAAGTGACTAATCCACAATTATGTAGTATATAAGGCAGGAAGATGACTAATCTACCATTAGGTAGTATTTAATGCAGGAAGATGACTAATCCACCATTAGGTAGTATATAAGGCAGGAAAGTGACTAATCCACAATTATGTAGTATATAAGGCAGGAAGATTGTCTGCGGATGCCCGAATAGCCAGATCGTGTTTGACCTCCACAGTTCAAGGTCAGAATCCACCCTCCCAGATTTCTCCCTAAATTCCTCATGCACCACACCAACGAACCTTCAGAGTTTTCAGCCACCACACTGCTCTACTCCTATGCGCTGCAGTCAGCAAGACAAATGGAAACACAGACCATTGCGCATATTGAATGTGAACTTTCAGTCTGCAAGTGGAAAGAGAGTCGAGATAGCCAATTTGATAGACAGCTTAAAGCCTGACATTATCTTGGGCACAGAAACATGGCTGAATCCCTCCATAGCCAACGCAGAGGTTGTACCGGCTAATTACAAACTATTCCGGCGAGACAGAAAAGACAGGGGAGGAGGAGTACTTGTTGCTGTCCATGACAGCCTGGACTGTCACGCTGTTCCAGAACTAGATGTTGATGAATGCGAACTCCTGTGGGTGAAGGTGAAGCTGAAGGGTAGACGCACACTTTACGTGTGTGCCTATTACAGGCCCAACACAGCAGATGAACCAAGCCTGAGGAGGCTTGATGTGTCACTTCAGAGAGCAATGCAGTCTAAGAACGTTTCTCTCCTTATAGGGGGAGATTTCAACTTTCCTGGTTGGAACTGGCAGATTCCTGCTTTGAAGCCCAAGTCCCCATACCCGGCCCTACACTCTGAATTCATGGAGATAATTAACAACCATGGTCTGGAACAGATGGTTAAAGAACCCACGAGAGGGGAAAACACTCTCGACCTACTCCTCACTAACAGTCCACATCTCATCCCAAGAGTAGAAGTCATCCCCGGAATATCAGACCACTGCATACCGTACTGCGAATTTCAAGTCAGCGTGCTAAAAAAGAAACAGGCTGTGCGAGAAATCCCCATTTATTCAAAGGCAGACTGGGATAGCCTGAGAAGTGCAACGACTGAGCTGAGTTCAAACATGCATGAGATTCAGGGTAATGCGACAACAGAAGAGCTGTGGATGAAATTCAAGACAACAATCACTGATGCAGTGATGAAATTCATACCACACAAGACCTCAAAACCTAAGACAAATCAACCATGGGTTACGGCTGAAATCCAAAGGCTCATACACAGGAGAGACCGCCAGTACAAACGTATGAAGAAGAATGGGTCGGTCGAACTAAAAGCCGAAGTACTGAGGCTCCGAAGAACCATCCAACGCTTACTGCGCAGATCCTACTGGAACTACCTGAACGGCATCTTCTCAGAGGAAGATACTACCGCCAAGAACAAGCGGTTCTGGAGCTATGTCAAGCATCAAAGGTCAACAAACATCGGGGTTTCCCCCCTGAGATGGGAAGGCAAGTTGACGTCTGAACCCAAAGAACAGGCGGACATACTCAATCAACAGTTCCAGTCGGTCTTTGGGGATGGTAGAGAGTACTCAGAAGTTGAGTTCCTGCTGAAGACCAAGATGATGAGCACAGCCTATCCCACCATGGAAGATATCAAGATCTCAGAGAAGGGTGTGCTGGAACTTCTTAAAACCATTAACCCCTTCAAGGCATGTGGTCCTGACAACATCAAGCCACGAGTGCTAAAAGAATTGGCCGAAGAAATCGCTCCTGCATTAACAATCCTTTTCCAATCGTCGCTATTCACAGGCAAAGTTCCAACTGACTGGAGAACAGCGTATGTCACTCCGATCTACAAAAAAGGAGAACATTACGACCCAGCCAATTACCGCCCTGTATCCCTCACTAGCGTAGTATGTAAACTATTGGAACACATAATCGTAAGCGCGGTCATGAATCACCTGGAGAGAAATAATATACTCAATGACTGTCAGCATGGCTTTCGAGTCAACAGATCATGCGAGACCCAACTCCTTGAATTTGCTGAAGAGTTGACGACCAACTTGGAGAACAGCAAGCAGACTGATGTGCTTGTGCTGGACTTTTCAAAAGCGTTTGACCGTGTCAACCATAGCTTGCTATTGCACAAACTGCATAGATATGGGATCCAAGGCACTACCAAAACATGGATCTCTAGCTTCCTCAGCGACCGATGCCAGGCAGTAGTGGTAGATGGCAAAACCTCCTCCTTTGTCAGTGTTAAGTCAGGGGTCCCCCAGGGCTCAGTGCTAGGCCCTTGTTTGTTCCTAGCATATATCAACGATCTGCCCGAGAAGCTGACCTCTCAAGCAAGACTGTTGGCAGACGACACGGCGGTATATAGGACAATGGTCAACAGCTCTGACCAGAGCCAGCTTCAACAAGACCTCAATCGGTTAGCTGAGTGGGAGATAAGCTGGGACATGGAATTTCATCCCGTCAAGTGCCAAACCCTGTCAGTCTCCAGAAGCAGGTTCCCTCTAAACCACTCTTACGAACTGCATGGCCATATTCTTGAGCCAGTTTCCTCCGTTAAGTACTTGGGTGTTACCATCCAAAGAGAGGTCCGCTGGGACGAGCACATTAACAGTGTGTGCAACCGGGCAAACAAGACCCTGGGGTTCCTAAGGCGCAATCTGAAGATCGGCAACTCAAGCGTGAAAGAAAAAGCCTATAAAGCCTTTGTCCGACCTATTTTAGAGTATGCTTCTACAGTCTGGGACCCATTTACCCAGAAAAGCATAGACAGGTTGGAGGCGGTCCAGCGACGGGCAGCACGCTTTGTCATGAACCGCTACAGAAGCACCTCGAGTGTTGGCAGCATGCTGGAAACACTGGGCTGGTCGACATTGGAAGAACGACGACGACTATCCAGGCTCACCATGTTGTACAAGATAACAAATGGACTGGTGCACTGCTCCGGAATCAAACAGAAACTCGTTAATCTTCCCCCCAGACTGCGACGAAGTCACGACAAACAGTTCCGGCTGGTAAAAACAAGAACGAAGTACAGAAGCTCCTCATTCCTGCCGAAGACAATAGGGGACTGGAACAAGCTTCCAAAAGCAACAGTTGAGGCGGCTACACTCGATACATTTGTGTCTATTGCCTCCTGTATTCCAACCACCAGTTCATAACACCACTGCTGAGTCGCCCTTGCAACCAGTGAAGTATCCCATTGAAACCCATGGACAGTAACATCGCAAACCTCTCTGAAACATAGGAGCCAGAATGATCAATTCATTGATCGTGGGCCCTTAAAATAAAGAAGAAGAAGAAGATGACTAATCCACCATTAGGTAGTATATAAGGTAGGAAGGTGACTAATCTACCATTAGGTAGTATATAAGGTAGGAAGGTGACTAATCTACCATTAGGTAGTATATAAGGCAGGAAGATGACTAATCTACCATTATGTAGTTATCCTGCAGCCCAATATCTTCTTCTCTTTTTCAATATCATCATCTGTAACTTTCCCTTCATCCTTACAGATGAAGAATGATGTCTTCTTGATGGTATTCCAGCTTTTAAGTAGCACCCCAGGTTGGTGAGCCCTCCAAACATAAACATACAAATCTACATGTCAACATATTCCAGCAGTAATGGAGAACCCCAGGGAGGGAAACAATGCTTTAAAGCCTCCTCATATGAAAAAGACAAACCCCTCCACATATGCCAGCTCACCTCTGTGTTGTGTCTGTATCAGGCTCGCTGTTGTCAACATTTGGTGCGGAGTATCCAGCAGAAGCCGCAAAACTACCGACCTCACTTCTACGCCCTGGTTGGTTACTCTCGGTGGTGTGGAAACCATAGGAGCTGCTCCGTCCACTGGTGGCTGCACAACAACAAACATTGTACTCATATCATCTCATACACTTGATACACTTTTTGTATTGTTAAAATATCTTACTATAAAATAAAATGACAGTAAATATATCACACATTTCTTTGTTTCATGGCCCACTGACACATCAAATTTTTGAACCCACCAGAAATTGAGTCTACTGCACTTCCTCCGCTCTCCGATCCAGCTCCGGACCCTCCGCCTTGCTCAGCGGGCGACGTCCTCAGGGTTGACCCGTCCGTTGCGGCCGTGCTGCCGATTTCATCATCGCTGGCCGGGGCTGAGGCCGTTGTGTCTGAAAGAGGCTGTTCTTCAAGTTCAAGGTCATCGTCCTCCTGGCCAACGGGGGCCATGGCCAGTCCCTGAATAGCAAGGTTTGATCCGGCCTGCCCCAGGTTGATGCCAAGGTTGTTTGCCAGTTGTCCGGCTAAGACACTGGGAAGTTGACCCACTTGACCACCTCCCTAAACAAATGTCAAACGTACAACACTGTTTAACAAACCATTCATTCAATTATAACATTACCATCATTATTCCTGAAACCTGCCAACAATCAAATTCATAAAATTTTGAGATATCACCGATGATATCTAGTAAGAAATATTAAAGGTTGTCTGGTAGTTGTCAGTTTTTAAATATAATTTGCAAAAAGTTGATGTTTTGATGGAAATTAATTATCTGGCTAAGTTAGAGCTTTGGCACTGACCTGTTCTTGCAGACTAAGGGCAATGGCCAGCTCCACCATGGTCTCATCATCAGCATCTGGCGGGATCTCCACCATAGGAGGGAAGTTGGCCTCCATTCCCCAGAGAGCTTCCAGACCTTGCATGGCATTGGCTGGTACCATCCCATCATCTAACATCATGAGACCTTGCATGGCATTGGCTGGTACCATCCCATCATCTAACATCATGTTGTTGTCCTGTTGGTACAGAAGGTAGACAAGAACTTTAGATGGGACAATCACACTTTAGATGGGACAATCACTTAATAACATGCCGGACTCCGAGAAAATTATTTTCAACCATATTATTATAAAATATTCATTCCTATTCACAATATGTTTTTGTTAAATTTCCCAATAATAATAATAATAACATTCTTTAGATATTAAGTTCAAATTTTCTGTGGAATTGCTTAACATTTTTAGTATAAACAAATAATAAAGGGATTATTTGTTTTATTTAGTTAAAATTGACAACTACACTTTTTATTTTACCCTGTATTTTACGATGTATTTTAGTCCCATATCATATGAATATGCCAAAGAAATTAGTATGTCATTTATTTAAAGGTAATAATCTTGTTTCATAAATCAACATGCATTGGTAGAATCAACTTTGGCGGTTATACAAAAATTAAAATAAGTTCTAGCCATATGATTGAGGTAAGTACACATACTCATGATTGTTCTTGAGTAATATCTTAAGGTGGTCCATGGGTCAAAAAATTTTTTTCTATGTTTCTTAATTTAAAAAAAAAAAAAAATAGTACAAACAAACCATACACAAACAGAAAGCCAAAAAAACACAAAAGTTTATTTTAAAAAATTTTTTTTTGACTTTTATTGCAAAAAATTGAAAATTTTATACCAATTTTGACTTTCACGCAAAATGAATCAAACAATTTGTTTATTGCAATATCATAATGAAACTTTGCATACACATTAATAATAAAATTGACAAAAAGTTTAAAGAAGCTTATTACACTGCAGTTATTGGAAGTGTTACAAATGGCATGTATTTGGGGTGACATAAATCTTCGAGAAATTTTTAGGGGTACCATATGTAAAAATGTTATAAAACTTTTCTAGTTGGATATATTTAAAAAAAGCCTCTTGTATTTTGTCAAGAATATCAATGAAAAGAAGCATGCAAAGTTTGAAGCCTGTAGCTAGAATACTGTTCCTCCTGATTCACTTGGCGTTCCTAAAAAATCTGGAAAACGCAAAATTGAGAAAAATGAAAAAGAAGTATAAAAATGTTTTTTTTTTAAATTACAGGCTGCATGAACGATATAGGATGCTTACATCATGTACATATACCTTTCATGAATTAAAAAACAATTTGAAAACATAGACAAAAAAGATAGAAAAAAAATTAACACACTTTTTCAAACGCGACCCCACGAATCTAATAAATAAAATATATAAATAAAAAATTCTGAAAAATTTTCGTATGAGACATTTGTTTAAAAACCATCCATCATTAAGTAAAGAATGTCAATATAAATAAGCATGCAAAGTTTCAATTATGTAGTTCCAAAACTATTCCTCCTGATTCAATTTACGTCAGAAAAAATTGAAAGTGCCAAGTCGATAAAAGCTGAAAAAGACACTGAAAAATGCTTATTAAAAAAATTAAAGGTTACTTGAACCATATTGGCTGCATACATCATGAACACATTCCACTGGTTAATTAAAAAAACAATGTAAGAACATAGATATAATAGAAAGAATATAAATGAATGCATTTTTCCAACAACCAACTAGTCTCGAGCCTAATAAAAATAATAAGATCATAAAAACTTCTGAATTTTGTTTATGAGATATGCAATAAAAAAACATCAATCATTATGTAGAGAATATCAATAGAAACAACCTTGCAAATTTTGAAGCATGTGGTAATAATACTTTTCCTCATAATACATCTGACGTCAGAGATAAATGGAAAATCCTAAGTGGAAATAACAAAAAAGTTGTAATAAGTTCATTAGGAAAAAATCCCAGGCCCTCTAAAAAATACAAAGGTTGCATTGGTTATATACATACACAATTCATACTAAAAGGGTTTTAAAAAAAAAACAGATACAAATTATATAAATTTTCCTCAAAGACAGCAAATGCAACCTCGGTGAAAAAAAAAAAATTAATAAAATTATGTAAAAAAAAAAGCTGGAAAAACAAACTGTGGACATTTTTTAAAAAAAGCCACATGTCTTTATGTAGATAGTATCAATGTAAATAAGCATATAAAGTTTGTATCATGTAGCTCTTAAACTTTTGACCCTATTTCATCCCACGTCCTTTAAAAAAATGGAAAGCGCAAAATAAAATAATATGAAACAGCTTATTCAAAAACTCACTTTTAAAAAGATAGGTTCTAGATTTACCTGTTGATGAATGAAATAATTAGATGTGCCATATATAAGATTAGAATGTAATTTCTAAAATGCTGTAGAAATAAACATTGGAAATTTCAAATTATATATTCACACCTTTAGGCGCTAAATTTTTTATCTTATAAATTATTAAAATATGCATAAAAGGTTATAGTCTTATAGTGTATGGCATCCATTCTGTATTGTCCCTCTCATAGTTATAAACTTCTTTAGGGTGTAGGGTACTTCAGGATTCTTGAGTAGACCGCAGACATGGCATTATATTTTAGTTCTCATTGACAAAGAATGGCAGTCAGAATCTTTGTATTAGATGTGTTGTAGCAGAACGCATCTGGGCTGACGTAATTATGGTTATTGAAAAATAGACCATGAACATAATGCAAGTCTTTTGATACTTGTTTGGCTGTATTCTTATCCTATAGCCAATGTTCTTTTGTTTGTGTAAAGTCCAATACTGATCATGTAACCCAGTGCAGGTCTGACTTGCATAATTGAAGCAATGTTGTAATGTTATCAGCGTGAGCAGTGATACCCGTAGAAATTAAATGCATGTTCAAATATTCACATACAACAGATGTGTTGTGATGTGTGACAATTAGGGGCTCTTTGAATAGAATATATCATGAGACCATGTTCAGGAAAGGCAGCTGCAGGCATTACTCTTCGAGATGAAAATGGAATCCTCGAAGTCGAAGGGACGGAGAAAATCTTGACTGCTCTTCGATAGTACCATCATTTACTTTCCAGTCTTTAGGTTCAAGGAGATGCCAACAGATAATCTAGAGATGATAAAAAATAGAATGCCTATAATAATGATTTATAGAAATAGAAAGTAAAAATTCTAGGATTTTATTCCAAGTCAATATGATTCAAAATAATTTTTAAACTTTCAAACGGTCCGATAGTCATATTCATATCATAAATAAAATTCATTTAAAAATATTTAGGCAGACAAAATAAAATTGCACTATCCAGAGATGCTAATTAATATATTTTATTAGGATTAATTTTTAAAACAATATATTTAAAGTTTACTGTGGGCACGTGCAGAGGACTACGTTTCGTTTAGTTAGAACTAGAGTGAGAGATAATTCTATCGCAGCATGGCACTAGTGCGATAAAATATAAAAAAGAATAATAATGTTAAATAATTAGTGGAATTTTTCATAAAAATGCTCAAATCAACTTACCATCAATTTGGTAGGGTACGTAAATCCACAAAAGTGCTAAATATTTGATTTCTTGTGTCGGTTTTGAGTCCATCGATTAAAATTAGCGATAATAGGTTCATTGAAAAATAACATCATATTTTCAGACCTAAAGCGGAAGTAGAATTGGAATATGGGAAGAAAACATTCAATCCTGTTCAAATTTTAATATATTTGACCAATGAGATTCGTAGGAAAGAGGAAAGGTCAAGGGGTCAATGCCTCGACCAATCATAGAGTTTAAAATTCGTTTAGAAACTACGGAATAGCTTCGCCGGTATTATTTTGCCATTTTTTATTACGGAATCACCGCGTTCCCGCTGCGTTTTTCTTTCGATCGATACCAAATATGTATATGTAGCGCTGTACGAACTGCATGTAACTAAGGGCTAAAAAGACAAACTTTGGCTTCGCCCGTTTTATTTTCCTGAAAATGTAGTCTTACCATGCAACTTTTAAATACGTATTTAACACATTTAAAATATATTTTTAAAAAAACCCTTTACAGAAAAGTATACATAAGAGGTTAATCTAGCAGAAAACACCGTAATCTCATTTTGGAAAAAAATAACCAAAATGTCAATTTTTTCACCCGTGGACCACCTTAAGTAATTCTTGGATTATTGTGTCAGAAACTGTTTTTTTCTTTGTGAATACTGAGGATTGTATAATAATTCTCTTTTTATCGATAATAGGTCATTTTGGGAAACTTGTGACTAAAAAAATGCAAAATTTTCTTCACCAATCCATTGGGCCTAGCTAGCCTCATCAATTTTGGATATGTTGTAAGTATCTCTTTTGGCATTTCCTGGAATATACCGAAGTGCCTAGATACAGTGTCTTACCACAACTTCATAGAGTTCATCTGGGTCTGGTTCCTGGTCTTGTTCAGGGGGTGGAGTCACAGCCACTTCTGCCTGCGGAGGAAGGAACAGTGGCACAGGAGGGGTGTCTGGTTTGTTTCCTTTCTTGCCTTGGCCTTCATCCTCCTCATTTCCTTCTTGTCCTAATTTCACAAAGTAAACACACCCACCATATATTCATTCTCAAATTTGAAAGGAAACAATTTTCAGATTTAATATTTAACATCAACTAATAAATTTAAATAGAATCTGCTGAGAAAATGAATTCAATCAGAGTTAGAATATTCAAAGATGACTGCACAAGGTTTATTTTGTTAAAGATCTCTGGAAATCAATTCATTATGATGGTAGTTAGTATTTACCTTGAGGTGTTAGGAGGGGTGGAGAAGGAATGTACACTCGTCTTCTCTTGTGGCGTGGTCTCAGCACTCGGATCAGAGTATGGCGACAAGAGAAGCTGACAGCAGGATCCTAAAAATTTAACAGAAATATAAGATCTTTTCAGAACTAACACATAAGCTCTTTTCTGCACTTACACAAATATAAGCTCTTTACAGAACTAACACAAATATGGGCTCCTTACTGCACTAACACAAATATAAGCTCTTTACTGCACTAACACAAAAATAAGCTCTTTACTGCACTCACACACAAATTTAAGCTCTTTACTGCACTAACACAAATATAAGCTCTTTACTGCACTCACAGAAATATTTCTTCTCTGCTGTATTAATTTGGTTTCTTTTAAATTAAAAAAGACTGTTGGAATCTTGCATGATAATTTACTTTGCCCACAAAGTTTCATAGGATTTAGTTATCCAAGGGTAACCGTTATGTCAAGACAATGTAACACGTAAGCTTTTAGTTTTACCTGAGACAGCAACATTCGAACATAATGCTTGGTAGCCAGCTGGACACAGTCCGGATCACACAGTGTGAAGCCATGGATCACTTCAATAAGGGAACTGACCGTGACATCAATGTTGGTCAGGCCTGTGTGGAAAAACAGCTAAAACTGTACACAGGAATTTAGGAAAGTTACAGTGGTCTAGCCAAAGAGATTTTGCTACATTTTTAAAAACCAGAATGTGAAGTATTCTCAAATTTGATCTTCATGAAGATTTATAAGAAGCTAACAAAGAACTGATCCCCCCCCCCCCCCCAAAAAAAAAAACGCCCCCGGGTTCGTGTTTTTTGGCTCTCAAAATTGGTCAATAAGTGTGAGGGGTGTGTGTAGGTGGGTGTGTGTGTGTGGGGGAGGGGTGTTTTGCAATAGAAATACAATGAGTTGTGTCAGAAAATCCCCAAAACTGCGCCTATTGCTGTTATTCGACAAGAGCCATTAAGTACTAACAATTAATGCCTTCTCCAAAAGAAAAATATTCTGATTGGCTCATGAATATTGGATCAACACCAACAAACCCCATTTTTTTCTATTTATTTTATTTAAAATTTTTTTAAATTCCCGAAACCATAGTTCTTTTCTTCTCATTAACTCATTATAGTGCCATAGCCTAAGGCAGTGGTTGGCAAATCGCGGCTCACGAGCGACCTGAGTGCGGCTCGGCCAGTCGGCAACAAATCTGTTTTAACTCCAAAAAAATGATTATTTAAAAGAATTTTAGCTCTCAAACATTTTTTAAATAGTCCCACTACCGATTTTTTGACTCTTGTGACTGATAAGTTTACGGACCACTGGTTTAAGGTTTAAAATATAGTTACTAAGGCAAAGTCGTAGGGGTAAACAGATCTGCAAACATGTTTATTTGTCAGTGTTTTCTTTGCATCACTGACTTACAAACTGTGATAATAACAATAGTAAGTATCAAATTAACATCATAGTCTGTAGCCTAATATATATTGAATTATTTATTTGATGACATTCTGATGCAGTTTGTCAAGATTAAGATTCATTTTACAATTCCACCACTTTTAATTTGTTTTCTATAACTCTATAACACACAAGGGCAGCCCTGGTCTTGTTAGCAGCCAACTTACATTGTATAAACAACTTGAATGACATTATGGGTACGGTATCCCTTTTCTTGACACAGCTGTACTTAAACTATCATCGGGGGATTTTCAGGTCAATTTGGTTTTTTAAAGTTAAAGATCAGGTAGTAAAAACCATCATGAGGCAATGGCCGCCATCTTGCCCAGTAAAATAACAAAAAGCCCACCTGGGAGACACACTGGTGCTAGCATGGGATTGGACGGTTTGGCAGAATGTAACCTCCAAAATATTTCCACCAGCCTAGAAGTAAAATGTCCTTTCTCTGCTTCGGTCAGAGAGTAGAGTGTAGTGGCTTCCGATTTTCTTTCTTTCTTCTCTGTTTGCTTTTCTTCCAGATCAGTCACCTCAAGACCTGTGACACAACAGAGAAACATATGAGAAACAAGACCTGTGATACAACAGAGAAACATATGAGAAACAAGACCTGTGATACAACAGAGAAACATATGAGAAACAAGACCTGTGATACAACAGAGAAACATATGAGAAACAAAGAAACATATGAGAAACAAGACCTGTGATACAACAGAGAAACATATGAGAAACAAGACCTGTGATACAACAGAGAAACATATGAGAAACAAGACCTGTGATACAACAGAGAAACATATGAGAAACAAAACCTGAGATACAGCAGAGAAACATATGAGAAACAAGACCTGAGATACAACAGAGAAACATATGAGAATCAAGACCTGAGATACAACAGAGAAACATATGAGAAACAAGACCTGAGATACAACAGAGAAACAAGACCTGAGATACAACAGAGAAACATATGAGAAGCAAGACCTGAGATACAACAGAGAAACATATGAGAAACAAGACCTGAGATACAACAGAGAAACATATGAGAAACAACAGAGAAACATATGAGAAGCAAGACCTGAGATACAACAGAGAAACATGTGAGAAACAAGACCTGACATACAACAGAGAAACATATGAGAAACAAGACCTGTGATACAACAGAGAAACATATGAGAAACAAGACATGAGATACAACAGAGAAACATATGAGAAACAAGACCTGTGATACAACAGAGAAACATATGAGAAACAAGACCTGAGATACAACAGAGAAACATATGAGAAACAAGACCTGAGATACAACAGAGAAACATATGAGAAACAAGACCTGAGATACAACAGAGAAACATATGAGAAACAAGACCTGTGATACAACAGAGAAACATATGAGAAACAAGACCTGTGATACAACAGAGAAACATATGAGAAACAAGACCTGTGATAAAACAGAGAAACATATGAGAAACAAGACCTGTGATACAACAGAGAAACATATGAGAAACAAGACCTGAGATACAACAGAGAAACATATGAGAAACAAGACCTGAGATACAACAGAGAAACAAGACCTGAGATACAACAGAGAAGCAAGACCTGAGATACAACAGAGAAACATATGAGAAGCAAGACCTGAGATACAACAGAGAAACATATGAGAAACAAGACCTGAGATACAACAGAGAAACAAGACCTGAGATACAACAGAGAAACATATGAGAAGCAAGACCTGAGATACAACAGAGAAACATATGAGAAACAAGACCTGAGATACAACAGAGAAACATATGAGAAACAAGACCTGAGATACAACAGAGAAACAAGACCTGAGATACAACAGAGAAACATATGAGTAGCAAGACCTGAGATACAACAGAGAAACATATGAGAAACAAGACCTGATATACAACAGAGAAACATATGAGAAATGTAGGCATGAAACAGATCTAAAATTAACCTATCAACAATACCACAAGCTTTGGTTTGGTATAGGTTTGGGGCAGTACTCACACATAACTTCCAAGGTGGTTTTTGTACAGAGATTATTTCGGAGATAATTCTCAGCTCTTTATAGTATAATGCATGCATTTAGTGCATTGTTTTCAAAAGATTTCAAGAATATCCAAATAGCTTTTTATAATGACGATAGCGCCGGAATGAACAGCAACATTCTACATTTGAAATCCTATGGTTACATACTTGTGACTGTCTTTTACCACACTGGTTACAATGGGAAAGAATGGCCTAGAGATGACCACATTTGAAATCCTATGGTTACATACTTGTGATTGTCTTTAACCCCACTGGTTACAATGGGAAAGAATGGCCTAGAGATGACCCCAGTGACTTACTTTGAATGCCAGCATCCTGTGTCTCTGCGAACTTGACCAGGTTCATCGGCCTGCACACCGAGACGGACCGTGCAGTGACCAACATGTGCTGGAAGGTTTCCACATCCATGTCAGGGACATCGGTGGACGCAGTGGATATCAGACAAGACATGACATTCTTCAGTAGGGCTTCATCCTGTGGAGTCAAACAGGTAGTTGAATAAACAGCACAAAACAACCTCCTAACAATCTTAAAGTCAGAGTGACAGAGGGGTGTTCATCTCTACATGTTAACAAACATGTGAATAGGCTTGTCTTTGTATAAGTCAGTTAGATAGGAATGTATTCACTCAAGTTGGTCATGTCATTGAAAAGCACTCTAATAAAGTTTGCATTGAACATAAATAGTGCTCTAGGTTGGAACAAGTGTTCCACAAGAAGGTCCCATGCAAGTGAACACAGAAATATTAATGATCCAACACCTACTGTCATGTTGGCAAAAGCTAAAGTAGATTTTACACAAAACTTAACAGTATGTAGAAATCATTTTTTTTTCAAGTTCATCTTGCCATTTAAATGCATCATTTTTTCAATACATTTTGTACAAAAAGTGTGCCCCATATGCAAGTGTATACAGTAGTTATAAGTTTGTTCAGTGAATGGGACATGGAGTTTGGGAAGCACTGATGTAAAGGGTGCAGGTTGTTCATAAAATAACCTTGTGATATGGAGTTTGGGAAGCACTGATGTAACAGGGTGCAGGTTGTTCATAAAATAACCTTGTGACGTGGAGTTTGGGAAGCACTGATGTAATGGGGTGCAGGTTGTTCATAAAATAACCTTGTGACATGGAGTTTGGGAAGCACTGATGTAATGGGAAGGACTGATGTAATTGGAAGCACTGGTGTAATGGGGTGCAGGTTGTTCATAAAATAACCTTGTGGTTATGGTAGGCAGTCTTGGTTTGGAAGAGAGAGGCCAGGAGAGATTTAGTATGCAGCTGGACCAGTTCAGGGGAAGTCAAAGTCAGCAGTGATGTCGCCAGGTTCAGAGTTTCCTTCCTTGCACTATCTTCACCCTCGGGCGGTGACGTGACGGTAAACGCCCCATCCAGAACTTCCAGGGCACTGCTCAGCAACCTGCTCAACAAGTATCACAAATGACAGAAATGTAATTGATTTATTTTTTATTTAGGCATTTTTATATAGCGCTTACCTTAAAGCTCTAAGCGCTTTACAATTATTAAAAACATGTAAACTAAGTAAAATAAAAATGAGATATTAGGATAGTAACCACTCTACTATAGAAACAATTAAAATGGCTATGAAACGAGGACACTTTGGCACGTTTTGGCCTATACTACAGGATCAACCCAAGACAGAAAATGTAATCACTTGATCAGATAACTACTCATGAAAAGGACTGGTTTTGTGTTATAAATTCCTTTTGTATTTCATTAGCCAAATCTACCAGTTCAAACTTGAACATTTCTTACTTGTAAGCCTGATTTATACATGGACACAATGGAAACATTACTTAAAGGCATGATTTGTTCAGAACAAATTTGTTTCTTTATTGGACAATTGATTCATTTAAAGTAAATGTAGCAAGTCTTGTCTTTTTTTTTATATATCTAAAATAACTGATTAACTCCAACTCTAAATAGTATAGTTTTTTTTCATGCGCTGGTTATTGACATAATCATATTTTGAGGGTGGCTAACAAGTAATGTGAAATTACATACCTATCTGCTCCCGTGAGGGGCACAGCGGCAGCAGGTGTGGAGTCCACTTCCATGGTGGGTCCGCTGTTGGAGTTGGTCACAACTTTGGCCGGTGCAGAGGGTTCTGGGAAGTCTTCGGGTTCCTCGGGCCAACCAAAGGCTTCTTTGGTCTTGACATAGACCTTGACAGAGTCCACCATTGTGATGGAGTTAGGGTCCATGCTGCTGCCAACTGGGAATATGAATGACAGAGTAAATTATAGAGTACAAAACCTGAAGTATCCATGTGTGTAAATGTTAATATTTCTGCACTAGGCTAACAAACAAGTGTATAAATTATCCTATAAATGTAGAAACAAAGTAGAAAAACTGAAGTATCCATGTGTGTAAATGTTTATTTTTCTGCACTAGGCTAACAAACAAGTGTATAAATTATCCTATAAATGTAGAAACAAAGTAGAAAAACTGAAGTGCTATCAATCATTCTGGAGTCTATAAAAGCTCTACTTACAGAAAATATCAAACTTTTTCTCTGCTGTGAGTGATTCCTCTCTTGTAAATGGTATATCAAACCATCTTGCTCTGGCATTGAGCTAAACATTAAAGAGGAACACAGTGAGTTTTCTGAGCAAATGTTTTTTGTATTCTCATTGCACACTTACAAACTGTAAAACTATTCTTCATTAAATACATAAGTCTAAGAAAACATCATCTCTGATGTCATGTAGAATCTTATGATTTCAGTAAATGAATATTATATTTAATAAGATGGTAAGAACAGTTTACCGCTAACATATTTAAAAAAATGGTAATAAGAGCAGTTTACCACTAATATATTCATACGTTCCTGTAAATAAGAATTTGACTTGTAAACACCCTCACCTGAAGAGCTATCTGCCTGCGGAAAACTTCCACATAGGCTGGGGCCCTCTCAATAGTTTGAGAACCAACAAATATGCGTATGCCAATAGGTATTGTGCTACTGTTTGTGTTGGTGATTTCCATAGTAAAACCATTGGGCTGTTGGTGGAAATGATAGAGTGATTTTAAAAAATAACAATAAACTTTTCAGTGACTGCATAAAAACTTATTTAAATTACAAATTTCACTTTTTTCATTGAAATTTCAATATCAATAATGATCACAGTACAAGGCAGCTTATTTCTATATCAATAATGATCACAGTACAAGGCAGCTTATTTCTATATCAATAATGATCACAGTACAAGGCAGCTTATTTCTATATCAATAATGATCACAGTTATAATTAAAAGTCAGCCGTCAAAAGCTATTTCAAGTTGGTGTTCTACTTTGTCCAATATGAAAGGCTCAACTGTCATGAAAGAGATTTATCTTGTTGCTAGCCACATACAGGCCACCAATATGAAAGGAAAACTGACATGAAAGAGATTTACCTTGGTGCTAGCCACATACAGGCCACTAGTGTTGAGTCTGTTTTTCACTTGAGCTGTGTTGTACACTTGGAGAATGTCATTACCTCCATACTGAGAACAGGGAAAATGGTGCAAAACATTCAATAACTATAATTATTGATGTAAATATTTAAAAATAAAATGACAGCTCATCCATACAAAAGCACAAGTAATGAAGAATAAACTAAGAGACTTGTTTATATTATTCTGCCAACAAGCTAATATTTTGTTTATATGGTTATTCTGCCAACAAGCTAATATTTTGTTTATATGGTTATTCTGCCAACAAGCTAATATTTTGTTTATATGGTTATTCTGCCAACAAGCTAATATTTTGTTTATATGGTTATTCTGCCAAAAAGCTAATATTTTGTTTATATGGTTATTCTGCCAACAAGCTAATATTTTGTTTATATGGTTATTCTGCCAACAAGCTAATATTTTGTTTATATGGTTATTCTGCCAACAAGCTAATATTTTGTTTATATGGTTATTCTGCAAACAACCTAATAGTTTGTTTATATGGTTGTTCTGCCAACAAGCTAATAGTTTGTTTATATGGTTATTCTGCCAACAAGCTAATAGTTTGTTTATATGGTTATTCTGCCAACAAGCTAATAGTTTGTTTATATGGTTGTTCTGCCAACAACCTAATAGTTTGTTTATATGGTTATTCTGCCAACAAGCTAATAGTTTGTTTATATGCTTATTCTGCCAACAACCTAATAGTTTGTTTATATGGTTATTCTGCCAACAACCTAATAGTTTGTTTATATGGTTGTTCTGCCAACAACCTAATAGTTTGTTTATATGGTTATTCTGCCAACAAGCTAATAGTTTGTTTATATGGTTGTTCTGCCAACAACCTAATAGTTTGTTTATATGGTTATTCTGCCAACAACCTAATAGTTTGTTTATATGGTTGTTCTGCCAACAACCTAATAGTTTGTTTATATGGTTATTCTGCCAACAAGCTAATAGTTTGTTTATATGGTTGTTCTGCCAACAACCTAATAGTTTGTTTATATGGTTGTTCTGCCAACAAGCTAATAGTTTGTTTATATGGTTGCTCTGCCAACAACTTATAGTTTTTTTTATATGGTTGTTCTGCCAACAAGCCAATATTTTGTTTATATGGTTGTTCTGCCAACAAGCTAATAGTTTGTTTATATGGTTGCTCTGCCAACAACCTAATAGGTTTTTTTTATATGGTTGTTCTGCCAACAAGCCAATATTTTGTTTATATGGTTGTTCTGCCAACAAGCTAATAGTTTTTTTTATATGGTTGTTCTGCCAACAAGCTAATATTTTGTTTATATGGTTGTTCTGCCAACAAGCTAATATTTTGTTTATATGGTTGTTCTGCCAACAAGCTAATAGTTTTTTTTTATATGGTTGTTCTGCCAACAAGCCAATATTTTGTTTATATGGTTGTTCTGCCAACAAGCTAATATTTTGTTTATATGGTTGCTCTGCCAACAAGCTAATATTTTGTTTATATGGTTGCTCTGCCAACAAGCTAATATTTTGTTTATATGTTTGTTCTGCCAACAAGCTAATAGTTTGTTTATATGTTTGTTCTGCCAACAAGTTATGAGTTTACCTGTTCAAAATATCACTTAAATTCATTAAAAATTCACTTAATATTGTTTTAATATTAGCCAAACTGAGTTGAACTGATAATAACTTGTGTAGGACAACCAAGGGCTTCTAAAGGAAATAATTGGTAATAGAGAAGAGATTTCTTGTTAAGAGCTTGTCCTCACCTCTACATCATTGGAATGCTGGCAATGTTCAAAGAAATCCACTGGGAAAGAAATGCTGCTGTTGGTTCGACCTGAGGACATTAACATTAATAGAAAAGCCTCAAACCAAAACCATGCATGAATAGATTTGGGTAAAAGACAAATTTAAAAATTAAACTTTGATTAATAATACTGCTAGGAAGATTTTTTTTTTCACCAAACGCAACCGTCTTTTACCGAACTGCCATGACCTTAGACTTTAACCTATTTAAATGCAGTCAGACTAATGCAACTTTCTGATTTACCAGATTTAACAATCTTCTTTTTCTTGACCGGCTTGAGCACAGCAATGGGACTCTTGGGCTGAAGGCTGGGTGACATCCAGAAGTTGGTGGCCTCAACATTGGCCATGTAGATCCTCAGGCTGCCATCTTCACACAACAGGATCATAGTTGTGCGATGCTGTAACACATTTATCTGCAATTAATCTTCTTTGGTAGTCAAAGAGGGTGTTTGAGACATTATAAAAACCTACACAAATGTAAATTTCAATTTAATGGGGAAGGGGGGGGGGAGTGCTGTTTCGCTGTGAGATATAATGTTTCTTTAATGAGGTAAAAGGTTCTTAACACAACAAAGGTCAAAGGTCAAAATTGGTTTGAACAGTTTGATTTGGTGCACGGTAATTGGAGATTAGATCAAATCTATTGAGACACAAAAATGTAATGCTATAACTTATAATAAAGGACAAGGTTCAAGGCGGCCATGTTGAGAGGCGATGTTGTGATTCTTGGATATAATAAATTGTGAAATAAATGTGAGGACCAGAGCCAATTATCTGATCAATATGGAAGTGAAAATATATCTCTATTTATATATCCTATACTGTAGGCGATGTAATTTAATTTATTATGTGAATAAAGTTTCGTTGAAATAAAGTGCCAAGTTATATCAAGTGACTTGACTATTCATTTTATGTCGATCATGTGGCAGTGAGAGTTGTCACTGAATAATAGTAACACAGATTTAGCTAACTGTCATCTGTGTCTTACCCACAACAACAGAGTGGAGAGTTGCACAAGTGTTAAGTACATACCAATGTAATAAGGTAGGAGTTACCTGATCTGAGTTGGATGCTGGGTGTCTAATGGCTACCACGTCCTGGATCTGAAAGAAAACATTTTTTGGAGGAATTATATAGTACCTCAGGTATAAATGCAACAAATTAGCCAGCTTAACTGTGATCATATATTTTTTTAATATGTTCCAAATGATTTAATGAAGTTAGCAGCAATGCACTTAGACCATAGAACTGAAAAATAAAATAGATATAATAGATAAAAGAAACAACAGCTTAATTATAATTAAATTATACATGCTCTGCGGTTAAGTGACAAGGGTTGGTCATAAAATGTCTTAAGTGACAGGGATTGGTCATAAAATGTCTTAAGTGACAGGGATTGGTCATAAAATGTCTTAAGTGACAGCGATTGGTCATAAAATGTCTTAAGTGACAGGGATTGGTCATAAAATGTCTTAAGGGTAGTTAGCCTTACAACTGAACTATTATGTAGCATTATTAAGTACTGACCTTGGCCTTTGACGGGAGCACTTTGATTTCCTGCACCAAAATGACATCAGGTTTCACCATGAGCACAATGGGATTATTGGTGGTCTGGACCATGCAGTACAATAGTCCCGTGTGACCAGGGACCTCAGACCAGGCCACCAGGGGTTGGGAACCCACTTTGCTACCACCATTGGAGCTAAAGTAATATTTTAAAAAAGACAAGTGAAATGTTTATCAAGTGCCAATGTCTGTTTTTAAGTGGTTTAAAGTTGCTAAGTGTGTTGACTTAAGAGTTCCATTCAACTGTAGATAAAGCTGGAGCCCTATTGCCTTCTGTCTTCTTTCCATGATGTTTGCCTCACCTCCACCATTCTTGCTAGCCTTACCTCCGGAGTCCTCTGTCACGGTCAGATCGCGTGAGTGTTTCTGTGTCTGTTTGAATGATGACAATTGAGTCATCATGGGTTTGGTTTCCCCGTATACGCCACGAGTTTTGCTCACTCATGCATGACTGTTGTGGTGTGTCGAGAGGAACCACGTGATAAGAGAGGTGTGTAAAGAGAAAAAAGAGTAGAGAGCGTGACAGTGGCGAACGCGGTGGATTGGATGTGAGGACGTTAGTTTGTGCAGAGAGTGATTATTTTTTCCATGGATGACAGAGGACTTTATTTGTCCCTATATTTTTTATAACATGTGCAACATTTTTCTGGACACAAATTTTGTATTCTGAACACCAGCGGATGTTTACTATCGATTTGTTCCACTGTCAGGAAGATGAAGGCAATAAATAATATGAACCTTGAAGCTATGCATAGTTTTTTTTAATAAATACTTGGACTATTCAGCACATCAGCCCTGGTAGGGGCTAGAAGGTCATTCGGTACATCAGCCCTGTAGGGGGTAGAAAACAGGGGTTCTAGGACCTTATAAATTGGTCTATGGCTAGTACGCAGGGGACCAACCCCTAGAAAACGTACGTCGCGTCACATCCTCGTTGTTTTATAATAATCTTCAATTTCAATCTTATCTTACTTATTAATTTATTTATTCTAATCTTTCACGTTTCCAGTTAACCTTATACCCTAATTCTTTAATTTCATGGGACAATGCAATAAATGAATACGTCTACCATTCCTTGCCAACTACATATCTACATGCTGAGTTTGTCTGTCTCTATATTTTTGCTGTCGAAGGCTTCTTGGCCAAAACATCCACTTTTATTTCTCCTTCTTTAGGTTTTCCTCTACCATGTGTATATTTTGTGTAAGTGTGTTCAAGATGGTGGATATTTTTTTTATTAACAACGGCCGTGATGTTTCACAAAAATAAGTTTTTAATTGTGTATCAATTTAATAAAAATAATACATTATTACTAATCAAGTGCTTTCTAGACATTATTACTAATCAAGTGCCTTCCAGTTTATCATTCTTGTAACTCACCATTTGAATGAGATTGGAAACAGGTTGGTGACAGTTGATAGATCTTTGGCCACAGGAGCAGCAAAACTTTTCCCTGAAATATTACAGTTTATTAATAGGCTTGGCTGTTAAGAATATGTTGACATTGTCACCCAAAGCAAACAATGCTCAGTGTCAACAATGCTCAGTTTCAACAATGCTCAGTGTCAACAATGCTCAGTGCCAACAATGCTCAGTGTCAACAATACTCAGTGTCAACATCTAGGTTGGCATCTTTCAATGGTAAGTTGTGAATACATTCATTTCATTGTTATCAAAGACAGCATTTCAGAATAACGTTATCATCAAATAACTCGCTAAACTATTATCGAAGACAGCATTTCAGAATAACAATTATCAAATAACTCGCTAAACTATTATCAAAGACAGCATTTCAGAATAACATTACCATCAAACAACTCACTTTAAAGAGTAGGTGCCATCAAAAGACAATAAGATTTGAGAATCAGACATACAGACACAACATGTGTAGCAGGTCAATCAGTGCACGTTATTTTAAGGAATCCAGCAGAGGGAACTTCAAATGTTTACATAATTAGGTCTGAGAAACTTTTGAAATCTTTTTCATCAGTTTTGATAGAACTCCTTTATATTAACTTTACAGCCAGACTTACCTGATGAGTAACTGAAAAATATGAGCTGCAGAGCATGCGAGTAGTACACAGACACACCTCCCCCTGCAACTTGACCATTGATGTCCTGAAAGTCATGGCAACATTCAAATTAATGGGAAGTCAAGCTGTGAGCAGAATTTTTTTTAAATACAAGACTCAAAGGACCTTTACAAAATTTTCAGCTTTGTAAAAATAAAAAATAATTTTTAAAATAATTTTAAAAAATAATAATATTGCTAACAAGAAATTTATAAGCTAAATATGAAGTCATATGGAACAAAACATTAGCATTATTGTTTAGTAGCTGGTGCAGAGGCATGCTTGTCCTTTGCCCTGTTATTTTTACTGAGATACATGGGGACCTGCTATATGTATTTATTTTTATTTTTTTAACATAAAAATGTGGGTAAAATTATTGATATATTGAAGCTTCTCTGCAGCTTTTGAAAAGCCGTAACACGTATTTTTCTTTATGCTCCACTTTTATACCAGATAAAACTATCTCACCTTGAGGTCTGCATGTTTGACCTCCAAGACGTTAGTGATGTAAAAAGGCCCATGCTTGGCAGAGCTGGACTCCTCCAGGGTTTGAGTGTAGATGTAGCCTGATGACGCGATCATCACCATGGCCCGGCAGTCATCATTGAAAATAAAGGTGACGTCGCGCACTTTACCACTCGGCAGCAGAAAGAAGTACTGTGGGCTGATGGCATCCACTCCAAGATCATAAATCTGGAGGAGTTTTAAATGAAAATTGACATCAAGAACAATTGGGTAAAGTAGCAGTAATTGGGGAATGTACTGTTTGAAGAATTCTTCTCATTTTTTTTTAGGTTATGTAGATACTTATGTTTATCACTTTTGATCATTTGAAACATTTTGCTACAAAAAAAATTACTGCTTTAAAAAATATATGTATAACCCACAAACACTATTGCAAATAGGCTTGAATCAAGACCTCCAGTATAAATTGTTGTACAACCTACCTTGACAAAGTCGGCTGTTATTATAGCAAGCTCTGTTTGGGAACCAGGTAACCAAACGGCCTAAAGATATAGATTGTAAAATGTAGTATCATAAGTTCTTCTTTTATTTTTAAATAAATAAGTTGTCTCTGTAGCATACAGGCTTTATGCAATATGCTTTAATTCCTAAGGAAACCATTTCCATCTTCACTCACAAATCTAGCTTTTTGAATAAAATATATATTTACTGCTGTTTCAGTTTATAAAGATGACACCAATGTTTGTCATCTTTCAAAAAGTGGCAATTTTTTCTTTTATGATCTTGTCCCAGATTCAGATTAAATATAGCTTTATGAATAATTGTTAAACCTTGAACATACCTTTATGATGAAATTGCCGGAAGTGAGAGATGGATGAAGAACCAAGTGGTCAGCCACTGTTCCAGAGCTGGTAAAAGTCATAACGTGACAATCCTATTAAAAGAAAAACATTACCTTTAAGCACCATTAAATTTAGACATCTGGCCAAATATTATAATTAATTTCTGCTATTAATATTTATAAATTAATTGATAAGTATTTGATAATCCAACAATTATTAGCAATTAAATTTACCTTAAGTCCACAAACTGCCAGGTAATCTTCATTACAAGGGTTGCCGGTGATTGACAGAACAGTAAATGGGACAGGAGCAGATGACAGGCGCTGGTTGTTCAAAATGTAACGAAAGTGGTTATTTCAGTTGATACATTTTTAAATATTAATTTACACAGATATCATTATGATTACAAAAACTTTAGCATTATCAAGTATACAACAAATCCTACCATTTAACCTCATTTATTTTTCACAAATTCTTATTATTTAATATAGATCAACTCATTCCTTTTTTTAATAATCTACATATGTGAAAACTTTATATAGAGTTAGATATACTTTGAACCATCGATTAGAGAGATGCAAGATAGCAATTTAAATACGGCACTAACAGTGAGGGTCAGCTTTTTCTTGCTGGAGTCAGCCTGCTTGAGAAGAGCGCTCAGCTGAAGAATGGTCATCTTGCCCTTCTCATGGCTGACGGCCAGGTGCTGTCTTTTACCGTGAGGGGAGGATAGGACGCACATGGCCACACGACGCATCATGTGACCTGTGATCAGTTGTCTGATAGCCTGGCCTTGGTCTCCACTGTAATTCATTCGGACGTTTTCAAAAGCACCTTCTTGGGATCCAAGTGTGACAGTCTTATCATGAGGAAGGTAAACCATAGATTTTTTCAACTGTATACAGGTGTGACAGTCTTATCATGAGGAAGGTAAACCATAGATTTCTTAAACTAGATACAGGTGTGACAGTCTTATCATTAGGAAGGTAAACCATAGATTTCTTAAACTAGATACAGGTGTGACAGTCTTATTATGAGGAAGGTAAACCATAGATTTCTTAAACTAGATACAGGTGTGACAGTCTTATCATGAGGAAGGTAAACCATAGATTTCTTAAACTAGATACAGGTGTGACAGTCTTATCATTAGGAAGGTAAACCATAGATTTCTTAAACTAGATACAGGTGTGACAGTCTTATCATGAGGAAGGTAAACCATAGATTTCTTAAACTAGATACAGGTGTGACAGTCTTATCATGAGGAAGGTAAACCATAGATTTCTTAAACTAGATACAGGTGTGACAGTCTTATCATGAGGAAGGTAAACCATAGATTTCTTAAATTATATACAGGTGCAGAGCTGTTTACTCTTACGATTTTGGCGTACAATGTACAATTTTGAGGTGTATACATCATATATACTGTATGTTTATTTTTTACTATTAAGTTAATTTATCGAACCATTTTGTGATGATATTGTACTATTTTAAGAGTTTAAGGGTAAACAGGTCTGCAGGTGTGACAGTCTTATCATGAGGAAGGTAAACCATAGATTTCTTAACTTAGATACAGGTGTGTTAAGGTTATATTCAAATATTTTTTTTAAAATTTATGTCATGCTGAAAATGTCCACACTTAAAGCAACAGAGAAAAAAAGACATGAATCAGAGAATGCACAGCTTATCATTAGCTAACTCATCATATATTGACATTTAAAGACAAGCTTAATTTAAAGCCTATTAGAAAGTCAAGTCAACATACCATAAGTTGATCTGTGGCACTCTCCACCTCTTTGGGTTTGTTGTGCAGGTCGTTTAGCGCCTGTTGGGCATTTCCACAACTACCTGCCCAGGTAACTGTACGGTATCTTTGTGTCAGTGGAGGAACAATAGAATTGAGGATGTCAAGGACATTGGAGATGGTTCCGGATGTGTTCTGGAAGATATAAAAATATTACAATTAAAGTGCATATAACATTATGAGTTTAATTAATTTTTACAGTTTGAATTTTTTTTAATAATAAAGAAATAGGAAATATATATCCGAAAATAGACCTATTACCATGCTTATCTCATTATCATGACATATCTGATGACAATATCATGTTAAGAGTGAAAGGACAGGGTTTTAAACTTGAAGTAGTGATAAATGATTGAACTTTTCGGGATATTAATTGTTATTATTAGGTATTGATCTAGTCTTCTATGTTAAATAACATTGTGTATTTGCAGCAATTGTTTAATTATAGTGAGAGTCATGCCTAAAGGTATTTAAGTAGTCATGCTTAAAGGTATTTAAGTAGAGTCATGCCTAAAGGTATTTAAGTAGAGTCATATCTGAAGGTATTTAAGTAGAGCCATGTCTTAAGATATTTAAGTAGAGTCATGTCTGAAAGTATTTCAGTAGAGTCATGCCTAAAGTTATTTAAGTAGAGTCATGTGTGAAGGTATTTAAGTACAGCCATGCCTAAAGATATTTAAGTAGAAGTATTAAAGGTAAAACTACAAACACACATTCATGTAATTAAAAAAAGAAATTTTACCAAATATGTAAGCAGCTCATTTCTGTAATTCTGTAAGACAAATTAGAATAACATCAACAACAATGTCAAAAAAAACCAACAACTCAACAAATAAGACAAACTTTGTCATTTTATAGCATCATATTTACTCCATAATTTTCAACATTCTTTTTTTAATTGCATACGTAGAAAAAAGGAACTATATGTTTAAATAATTCTGTAATGGAGCCTTCAATGTCTTCATTTGTTTCAAACCATATACAAGGATGTCTGTTGCTTTCAACCATTGAATTATCCACTCAAATTATACATATTGAGGGATTGGCTTACATTCTAAAATATGAACCCTCTTAAATGATACCTATGTCGGTTATTGTGGATTGACCCAATTTTAATAGACAGAAAGCTACCTTGAAACTAAACTATATACCAAATTTCAACTTTGTAGCAACAAAAAAAACCAACAAAAAAAACATTAAATATAAGTACTGGAATGTAATTAAACAAACATAAAATTATAAGTACTGGAATATGACTAAAACAAACAAACATAAAACATAAGTACTGGAATGTGATTAAACAAACAAATATAAAATATAAGTACTGGAATATGACTAAAACAAACAAACATAAAATATAAGTACTGGAATGTGATTAAACAAACAAACATAAAATATAAGTACTGGAATGTGAGTAAACAAACAAACATAAAATATAAGTACTGGAATGTGAGTAAACAAACAAACATAAAATATAAGTACTGGAATGTCATTAAACAAACAAACATAAAATATAAGTACTGGAATGTGAGTAAACAAACAAACATAAAATATAAGTACTGGAATGTCATTAAACAAACAAACATAAAATATAAGTACTGGAATGTGAGTAAACAAACAAACATAAAATATGAAAGTAAAACAACAAACTTTTTTTGTCAAAAGAGCCACAGAAAAAGAAGAGATTGCAAACATCCAGACCTGTAATCGTGCAAAGAGCACCTCTCTTGCCTTGTTGAAAAGCTCCAAAGATCTGAGGCCTTCACCCGATTTGCCGGCCTCATTTTCAGGAAATGGAGACAGTCTCCTTCGCAGGGAGCTGTGATGCTGTAGGCTCTCAACGGCAAACGGTGACTGAGACAGGGGTGTGACGCTGTCCAGGCCGCTCTGGGCTGTTCTCTTGGTCAGGGCCTGGGGATGGCAGGGATTCTATCAAACAAATTGGTAGGGGAGAAAATGGTGGCCTATGTGGTTGTAGTAACAATTGTGCTCACATTCAAGAATGGTCATTGAGAAAACAACAGTAATTTTCTGCAATGCTCACTAAGAGCATGTTGGTGTGATGAAAAATATGTATGACAACATATAATGTTCATTTAATTTAAAAGTCTTCTAGTGAGCATTGCAGATAAACTATAAAAATTTATTTCTGATATTAAAGTTTAATTTACAAAAAGATAATGTCCCCCACTTTTCCCAGCACAGCATGTCCCAAGGATGCCCCATTTAGCCCAGCCCAGCATGTCCCAAGGCTGCCCAGGATAGCATGTCCCAAGGATGCCCTATTTAGCCCAGCACAGCATGTCCCAAGGCTGACCAGGATAGCATATCCCAAGGATGCCCTATTTTGCCCACTGACATACTTCTGCTTGGCTTACTTTACAACTTCCATCTTCCTTAGCACCACAGTCACAGAAGAAAGAGCCGAACTTGGCATAGGTGATGTCATGGTCCTTGTGGCAGACTTTAGCACACATGGTGCACACACCCACACCATCCACCATCTTACAAGTATGGCAGTGGTACCTACATGAGCATAGTCACAAAACATTGTCAGGACATCATCTGTATTTTCAGCAGTATTTGCAAACATAAGATCACTTTCTATTGATATTTCATATGACAACAAACAATGTTAAAATAAACATTTCGACAAAGCACAAGTCATGTTTTATTTTCATAACATGCTACTGAGTAAATAACAACTAGGTCCGCTAGACACTACTAACACATTTACAATTATAACTACTTGATCCACTAGACACTACTAGCACACTTACAATTACAACTACTTGATCCACTAGACACTACTAGCACATTTACAATTATAACTACTTGATCCACTAGACACTACTAGCACACTTACAATTACAACTACTTGATCCACTAGACACTACTTGCACATTTACAATTACAACTACTTGATCCACTAGACACTACTAGCAGATTTACAATTACAACTACTTGATCCACTAAACACTACTAGCACATTTACAATTACAACTACTTGATTCACTAGACACTACTAGCACATTTACAATTACAACTACTTGATCCACAAGACACTACAAGCACATTTACAATTACAACTACTTGATCCACTAGACACTACTAGCACATTTACAATTACAACTACTTGATCCACTAGACACTACTAACAGATTTACAATTACAACTACTTGATCCACTAGACACTACTAGCACATTTACAATTACAACTACTTGATTCACTAGACACTACTAGCACATTTACAATTACAACTACTTGATCCACTAGACCAGCGGTTCTCAACCTGTGGGTCGCGACCCCTTTGGGGGTCGCCTAAGACCATCCGAAAACACATTTATTAACAGTTACGAAGTAGCAACGAAAAAAAATTGTGTGGCTGGGGGTCGCCACGATATGAGAAAGTTTCTTAAAGGGTCGCGCAACTACTTACAACTACTTGGTCCACTAGACACTAAGAGCATATTTAAAAACTATTTAATAAATTGTTTTACACAGCAAAATAATACACCATCAGTTTATTATCATTTGTCCAATAGAGCACTTATAGTTAAAGAGCACTTATAGTTAAAGAGCACTTATAGTTAAAGAGCACTTATAGTTAAAGAGCACTTATAGTTAAAGAGCACTTATAGTTCAAGAGCACTTATAGTTAAAGAGCACTTATAGTTAAAGAGCACTTGTAGTTCAAGAGCACTTGTAAAGCACTTACCAGTGCTGATTCATGAATTCCTTCTGAGTGATTGTGAAAGTGCAAAGTTTGTTGTTTAGCGTTTCCTCATCCTGCCAATGAACAATAAAAGAGATCTCAAGATGTTTGCCAGTCCCGAAACAACATGGGGCACAAAAAATGTTGGTTCTGATTTCACAATTCCCTAGCTGCACAAATCTGTTGGCTCATTTTTATTTCTTTTATTTTTAAGCTTAATGACATTATACTTAAAACATTATTTTTATAATAAGTGTCCAGACTTTTTTGTGAGGATTAAATAAAGGTGAGTCACAATAAACTTTGATAGCCAGGAATAACCGAAACTCCAGCAGATAGAGTCCGGTTATTTGAACAACAGACAAGATTAAAAAGATACAAACCTGTGATTGTCAATTGATTTGTAAGCCTGTAACCAACAGAGCTTTGATCCAAACCTGTGATTGTCAATTGATTTGTAAGCCTGTAACCAACAGAGCTTTGATACAAACCTGTGATTGTCAATTGATTTGTAAGCCTGTAACCAACAGAGCTTTGATCCAAGCCTGTGATTGTCAATTGATACAACAGAGCTTTGATACAAACCTGTGATTGTCAATTGATTTGTAAGCCTGTAACCAACAGAGCTTTGATCCAAGCCTGTGATTGTCAATTGATTTGTAAGCCTGTAACCAACAGAGCTTTGATACAAACCTGTGATTGTCAATTGATTTGTAAGCCTGTAACCAACAGAGCTTTGATACAAACCTGTGATTGTCAATTGATTTGTAAGCCTGTAACCAACAGAGCTTTGATACAAACCTGTGATTGTCAATTGATTTGTAAGCCTGTAACCAACAGAGCTTTGATACAAACCTGTGATTGTCAATTGATTTGTAAGCCTGTAACCAACAGAGCTTTGATACAAACCTGTGATTGTCAATTGATTTGTAAGCCTGTAACCAACAGAGCTTTGATACAAACCTGTGATTGTCAATTGATTTGTAAGCCTGTAACCAACAGAGCTTTGATACAAACCTGTGATTGTCAATTGATTTGTAAGCCTGTAACCAACAGAGCTTTGATACAAACCTGTGATTGTCAATTGATTTGTAAGCCTGTAACCAACAGAGCTTTGATACAAGCCTGTGATTGTCAATTGATTTGTAAGCCTGTAACCAACAGAGCTTTGATACAAACCTGTGATTGTCAATTGATTTGTAAGCCTGTAACCAACAGAGCTTTGATCCAAGCCTGTGATTGTCAATTGATTTGTAAGCCTGTAACCAACAGAGCTTTGATCCAAGCCTGTGATTGTCAATTGATTTGTAAGCCTGTAACCAACAGAGCTTTGATCCAAGCCTGTGATTGTCAATTGATTTGTAAGCCTGTAACCAACAGAGCTTTGATCCAAGCCTGTGATTGTCAATTGATTTGTAAGCCTGTAACCAACAGAGCTTTGATACATTTATTCTACATTAGTGTTTGCTAATAATTCGTCTTAAACTAGTGATAACTTTATTTTAAAAAGGAACATTTGGGCATTCTAAAAGGGATTGAATGATGACTTACGGAGTCTTCTCCTGCAGAATCGTCATCATCATGGGCCAGGTCTTCCGCCCAGTCACCTTCTGTCTCTGGAAGTGGGAGAGGATCTTGCTCTAGGATTGGAGAGAAAGATCTTCCCTTGTCTGTTGATCTTTTAAGAGCACCCAAGATTTCTCCAATGTAGGACAACAGACAGTAGAGAGTTTCAAGCAGGCCTTGCTGTTAGGTACACAAAGGTATGTTCCATCAATTATTATCTTATGTTCCACCAATACGTTATTTTATGTTCCACCAATACATTATCTTGTGTTCCACCAATACTTTTTCAATACTAAATTACTCAAGATGCGTCAAGTAACGTGAGTGACTAAAAACTTAATAATAGTTCAAGAATTCAAGAATTCCATAGTCTCGATTTTTTTCTTTTTTAAACTAACAAATGAGATACCTTTTCAGATTCATTGTTGATAGCAGTTTCAAGGGTCTCTTTCTTGGCCAAACTTGACATGCTGTAATGAGAGAAGGGTATTGACCACCAAGGTATATTTTAGAATCTTTAATCAAGGTTTGAACATTTAAATTTATCTTTGTTTACACTGGAGATTGAAATTGTTTTCAATTAAAAACAATATTTACAAAGAGTCAATTATGGTCCATGCTTCAGAACCTTTTGAACCAAAGAGTCATGTCTTGAACACAATCAAATATCTTGAACACAGTCATATCTTGAACATACAAATGACTTCATTTGATTCCGGCTCCCATTCCAAATTTTTTTTTTTCATCTTTTAATTTGATGATTTATTCATTCTCATGCTGTTGTACTATATGAAATATTATTAAAGACTATATTAAAACTATTACAGGATAAATTCTGACACTGTAAGAACAGAACAAATATTTAAATGTTTGCATAAATAAATTCAAATCAAAGCAGAGCTTACCACAACTCCAACCACTGTATGGATGTCTGAAATAAGTGGACATGACCACGTCCAGAGCCAGCTCCAGCCAAAGTCTGCATGACCACCATGAGTTCAGGGAAAGCCAACAAGTCCGCCGGTTTGCCCGACTCCAGGAGTGGTGTCCCCATTGGAAGAATTGTCTCCAAGATATGCACCACAGCCTCTTCTTTACTAGAAATGCAGATATTCACAAGGAACTTTGTTTTAATCAAGCAAACCCATGATGAAGAAAGATTTTATGGAATTACTACTAGATTGAGCAAATGGAGTATTTCTGCAATGTTTACTTACTAAATTATGAATGTTATCTTAAATCACAGGGAGAAACTGACCTAATCACTCTGACAAAGTGCTGGATAAAGGTCTGGAACAGGAGGTTATTGTCTTTGACCAAATGCTTGACAGGTGCTGCCTGTTGGAGAAAAAAATACTTAAAGTCTTTCATCTATCCTCCAATCTGTTTTTTATCAACAAATTTGAATTCATTCATTAATACTTTGCCACATGCTGAGGCTAAAATCTACAAATAAAACATGAGAATCTAATTGAATATGAAACACTTAGTATCAAAACTTATACCACTCCTTCCAGTCAAAGGACTGGAATTATCCACAGTACTAGTCTATGATGCTTTCAGTCCATAAAACTGTCTTACCAGTAGCTTGCTGACACATTACCTTACCAGAAGCTTGCTGTCACATTACCTTACCAGAAGTTTGTTGTCACATGAGCTTACCAGAAGCTTGCTGTCACATTAGCTTACCAGAAGCTTGCTGTCATATGAGCTTACCAGAAGGTTGCTGTCACATAAGCTTATTAGAAGCTTGCTGTCACATTAGCTTACAAGAAGCTTGCTGTCACATCAGCTTACCTCTGAACCTTTAAGGATCTTCAACAGCAGAGTTCTTAAATCTCCAGAGTCCACTTGAGAAAGTTCTGACAAATTTTGGGAAAGTGTACGAAGGTTCTCATCATTAGGTTCTCTCTCAGCTGGTGACAAACATTTGAAATATAAGTAACTCTATGGAACCTGACCCAAATGAATATCTTACTCAAGACTTATTTGTGTACAGAATTTCCAAACACACTCATGAAACTTTGGTGATTCATCTTAAAACATTAATTAACCACACTTCCTTTATTTATAACAGTTGTCCCCTAAATGATGTTTTAAAATATGGTTGTTGTTTTTTAAAACAGGTGTGGATGGAACGTTACAGTAGACAATGCTTAATGTTCAACTATTTGAAGATTAAAGGACACAAATTATAAAGTGTAATCAAGTGTGTCTATGCATATATATATATATTATATAAGCAGGTTTGGAATAAACTCAATCCACCTGAAAATACAAAACTAAACTTCTTTCAGGCATGTGTGCTAGTAGGCTCCTGTATGGCGGTGGAGTATGGACCGCATATGCCACTCATGAGCCAAACTCAGCTTCCACCAAAGATGTCGGAGTCACATTTTCCGCATTCAATGACAGCGCAAGGTTTTGAAATGTGCCAAAATATGCAGCATGCTCTTCGCTCTTAACATGTAAGGAAGGCCACATTCCAAAGGATCTGATGCATGGAGAGTTGTCAGAAGGGGTAAGACTTATTGGACGGCCGCGGCTGCGATTTAAGGAAGTTTGCAAAAAAGAGCATGAGGGAAGCCAACATAGAAATCAATGAATGGGAGATCATAGCTGAGCGCCGTTCCAGCTGACGAACGGCACTGAATGAAGGACTCCAAATGGCAGAAGATCCATGAAACAAATCCCTTCCCCCCAAAAAGATTATTAGGGAAGGCCAAATTTAACCAGGGGTCACGGTTCTCCTGTTAGAAATGCAGCAGAGACTGCCATTCCAGCCTGGATCAGCCGCGCAAGCCATTTGATGAAGTGTTAAGAGCTACTCTATCGTACACATAAACAACAAGGAAACAGTGAACAAACAAGGAACTCAACGATAAAAGAAAACCGAAGCACGCAACAATCACTTGACTGTTCATTGTTCTCTGTTTTCCTTTCTTACCGTAACCATTTTTAACTGAATTGACTTGGAAACATTTCAGATTAGCTTTTAATGGTACTGAGCTAGAAATGATTAATAAAACATTACCCAGTTGCAAGAGTTTGATGAAGAACTTGAGGAGGCAGGCCGCATAGATGTCAGTGAGATTTGTTCTTGCCACAGTCAGCAGTAAGGTTATCAAATCTGAGGAAACAATTAGCAGAGTTAAGTAACACTCCTTGGCCCTCTAAGCTTTGCTGGCATCAAGAAATTCAGTTTATAAAAGAAATTAAAATTGTCAGGTTACGCTTATAGTCAATCAAAGGCTAAAACAGGTCCTCTTACTTGCTGTCCCATTGTAAACTTATTTAAAAACTATCAAAGGCTAAAACAAGCCCCCCTACTTTGCTGTCTCGGTGTAAACTTCTTTGAAAGCTATCAAAGGCTAAAACAAGCCCCTTTACTTTGCTGTCCCATTGCAAACTTATTTAAAAGCTATCAAAGGTTAAACAGGCCCCCTTACTTGCTGTCCCAGTGTAAACTTCTTTGAAAGCTTTCCTGGCTACAGGCTTTTCCAAGTTGGTCTCCATAAACTTGATGCATTCATAGAGAATCTTTTCATCCAAACCGCTGTATGAAATAAAATTTAAGCCTAAATTTATTGAAATGTAAAAAAAAAAAATATGTTTAATGTGTGCCTGGAATAGTTAAAAGCCTTCCCGATTTAACTGGAAAGTATTTAATAAGATTACAATTACAGGCAGAACCATTTTTTAAATTTATAATATTTCTGTTTTGGTTTAATTGTGTGCAGTTCATGATATACACAAATAAGTGATTGTGTAATTCTGCAAGTCTTTGGTAAAAAACATTTCTATTTACTTGTAATGTTAATATATTTTTTAAAGTTTATATATTAATGTATTAACATAATAGGTTTAACTATAAAAATAATTTTTAAAATTAAAATCTCACTCTTTTATTACTATAGAGAAAATAACTACATAAAATTAAAAAACACAAAGAATTAAAAGAAAATTCTTCCATCTGGATCCAGCACAAATGAAAGTTGTGCATTAGGCCAACCAGGATGGAAGGTCATTAGCCAACTAGGATGGAAGGTCATTAGGCCGACCAGGATGGAAGGTCATTAGACCGACCAGGATGGAAGGTCATTAGACCGACCAGGATGGAAGGTCATTAGACCGACCAGGATGGAAGGTCATTAGACCGACCAGGATTGGGGCTGTTGTAACCCACCTCTCAGGATCAGAGAAATCAACAATGATTTGGTTACAAGCTTGAATGGCATGTCTGTAAGCCTTTTCTTCAAATCTGTTCTCCTCTAGCGGGCCTAGGAATTTTTCTTTCAATAACATCACCTTTGAAATACATTATTTAATAAAATATAATTCTACTAACTATGTAATACAAAATTGTTATGCTTATGTCATTAGTTCTAAAACTGTATATAAAAAAAAAATTTTTTAAAAAAGAGTAATCAAATTCATTTTTCAGGTAACTCCTTCTAAGAAAAAGGAATGCTTTTTATATAAATAATCTGATTCGGTTTAAAATATATTCTTTTGGGCCTCCATGATGCTATATTTATGAATCCTGGAGCTTTATTCATCGTTTTTTTTAAAATAACATTTGAAATCAATATCATTGAAAAATTATGCAGGTGTATAATATGTCTAGACAGGTTCATTTTGGCTCCAAAAGAGGCAAAAATATTCTAATGTGAACAATTTGTCAAATAAACACAAGATAGTGATACTGTTTGTTAACATGTGCTAAATGTTGGAGATGACTTAAAGGTGTCTTACCATGTCCCGGAGATATTCAGTGCTCACATCATAGATAAGGGGGAACATTACTTTGACAAGTCCAGCACTATTAGCACCTGGGCACCATCTGCCAAAATTGTCATTATCATTGCCATGATCATTTACAAAAGACTCTAAGGTAAATTTTTTAACATGAAATTTTAATGACATTGTTGTTATGCCACCACTAGGATGTTAGCATCATAAGCGAAAATATCAGTGAGTAGCTTTGGGTGAACCAAGTCTAAAAAACAAATGAATGAATACATAATTTAAACTTTCCTACGTTAGAGTTCATAATTTTATAGTAAATAGTTCAAAGTTTTGTATATGCTTTAGAGCTGGAATCTGTTGCCACCCCTTGGGGCTGTTGTACACAACTGACTGGAGTCTTGATATTTTATACCATGTTATAAGTTGGATAATCAAGTAAGAAAACCTGCCTAGGATCACATTAAAAGCATTGCAAAAGGAAATGATGCATTTTTAAATCTAATTAACTTACAGAATGAGGTCACTCCCAAAGCGAACAAGAGAGTGTAGCACATGCCGCAGTGAGGCATTGATACAGAAGGGAGACTGACCTGAAGGCAAAGATACAAATAAAGCACACATTAAAATATTTACAATTAAATACATTTTCAAATTTCTAGGTAACCTAGGGTATTTATATTGACTTAAATCTCATAAAAGGCTTTAGATTTTATAACAAAACCAATGTGAGTTTGAAGAATTCTCTAACTAACCTGACAAAGTCACCATGTGAGCACTATGAATAGCATCAATGTAACTCTCACTTGGAATAGGATCTGAAGCAAAGGCATTTCTCTGAAAATAGAAAAAGATCCGCGTTTTTAATTAGTTTTTTTTTCTTCGACATCTTTTTAAAAATAAATACCCATTTCATAATTTCCCTCCAATCAAAGTATTATCACTGTTTCTCACCCAAGCTCCCATTGTGGGGAATTCATTGCCTCCGCTGTTATTCCACTTGTCCACGGCGTTCCTCACAGAGCTCGGCAGTAGTCCAACAACACTAGAGCCGAGGCCTTTCACTGCACTTGGATGATTGGAGCCCACACTCAGGACCTGACCAAAGGCCTTTAGTCGCTGTCTTGTCAAACTTTTGTCTTCAGGGATTGCAACTTTTGTCAGAATGCAGGATCTGTTTGGAAACATAATGTATCTGATTATTTCATCGATATCAATCAATCTTATCATCATTTAGTGCTATCGAGCGTAAGCCACTCCATGTCGCATTTACATGTATTTATAGAATATCTACAATAAGTACTTATTTTTAGCTCAGATATTTCTAAAGTGCTTGAGTCATGATTTGAAATTTTCCTTCCCAATTAATAAGAATACATTTTTAAGCAACTAAAATCAACGGGTAAAGAGAAATATTGAGTCCTTGATAAACACAGATTAAAAAAAAATCATGGGAGTTTGATGTTTAATGGGATGGCCAAATATCATATTAGATGTTGGGCCACATTGACAAATGAAGGAGAATACCATGGCTTGATGGCTTAAGCAGTTCAGAAGATTATACAGTGTTTAACTTGATTGATGTTTTAATCTTGCATTGACTTTACCTTTCATGGCATGGAATAGCTCGCGCAGAATTATGATTTGAAAATAAAATAAACAATACTGTGAAATTGTTCAACATTTTTTTTAAAGCATCGTGTCATGGTGACAATGTAGAGAGAAAAAGTGGGTATCACTGTAAAAGATGTAAGAAATTGTGTGTGGAATTTAACAATTAAAAAAAACAACTAATATTCTGTAATAGCACAAAAAAAGAATTTATCAAGGACATTATGGGACATTTCTGAAGTCATTGAACTGACAAAACAGAAAAACCCCAAGAGAAGATGAAACCTTATAAAAATTTCAAATTAAATCATTTTAAAATTAAAAATTGCAGAAACTTGTATTCAACTTGTCTTTCTTAATCCTTAACTTTTCTTTCTTAATCTTTAACTTTGTCTTTCTTAATCTTTAACTTTGTCTTCTTAATCCTTAACTTTGTATTTCTTAATCCTTAACCAACAGCTAATAGACAAACTTTCAACAAAAAATGGAGGAGAGTTTAGACTAAACACTTCAAAAATTTTTTTCAAAATTCACAATATCTTCTAGCAGTAAACTTAATTGTTTAATGTTAGTCAGTGTAGGACTCACCTGGCAAATGCACTGAATGCCTCTATAAGAACAAAGATTGCTGGTATGAGATCCTTGGTAAATTGCATGGCCTTGTTGGGGTCAGGATCAGACTGAAATAGTTTTACAACTAATTGAATCAACCACGGGTGGGACCTTTTACTTTTAGGTAATTTCATTATTTTAATAAAAATTGTTCTGCAGAAAATATGATTTGATAACCTCCTATAACATTATGGTTAGGTAAGTTCACCTGTGCTTTGGTGAAAGTGTCATCAAGAGATACTTGGCATTTAGCCATCATGGCATCCAGGATGAGGATATCAGACATTCCAGGCAGATCTTTTGCACTGACCTCATTGGTTGATATGTTGGGCAATTTGGCAATCTGAGGATTTTAGAACAACATAAGATCAAATTTACTAATCAATAATAAAATAATTATAAGGGAGACATTCCATAATCTAGAGCAGTGGTCAGCAAACCTCTGAGCCACGTGTGACTCTTTTAAAGGGCTAAATGTGACTATTTTTTTTCTCCTTTTTTAGTAATCTACAATTTTAGCAGATATAATTTCTAACTAAACAAACCCCTAAAACAAAGTTTTTCATATAAATCGAGCAATGCCAGGGGCTGAAAATTTGACAAAACATGCACACAAGTTACTCACTTCATAAGAAGCCCCACTACCCCCCCCCCCCCCCCCCCCCCATAACACTGATGTATGTATCTACATATGTATCCCTATATGTACAGATATATGTATAGGTATCACAATATATCATTATATCTAACCCTAACCCTAACCCCTAACCCCCACAATCAAGGCTTGCAACCGCACATTTTTTCCACGCTCCTGAACTATATTAATATTCTAATGACCCAGCCACTTTTACACCTCAGATTTATTTCACCAACTATTCAACTATTTCAGAAAAGAAAAATGAAATATAACTTGTTTTTTTTATTTTTTAAATCTCATTTGGCGGAGTTATCAGGAATTTCATTACATCTTCCCCTTGAAAAACTGAATTTTGGGAGTTGGGGCTGAAAGTTTGATAGAATGTGTCGTCTTAGTGCCAAGTTTCAGCTCGATAGCTTGACAGAAAGTGGGCTAATTAGCTATCTGACAAATTTGCCACCCAACAAGTCAGTCAGTCACATACTAACAAAAGCGAAGTAAGTATAAAGGATTTAAAAAATTAAACACTCAAAAAGGTTACATGCCCTTGACCTTGAACATAATGGTGAGTTTAGCTTCTATAAGACAATAATAGGCTATTTAAAGTATCAGTATATTATTATGTTTTTTGTTTGCAATGAAATGTGAAACAGTACCTGTTGACTGATGTAAGACATTGCCAACATGACATCAAATCTGCTGGTGTTACTAAGCCCTGCAGCTGTTTCAAACAGTTCTGAAGCTTCTTCTGTAGTCAGTCCTTGCTTCACCAAACAATCCTGGACATCAATAAATTGGCTTTTGATAAATTCCATAAACAAGTCCATTTCCAAAAATATATCAATTTAAACGGATGAAATCTTACCAGGTACTGCATAGTTTAGAGTTTGTAACAGACCGTGTTTGCACACGAAACCATTGAGTCAGAGAGGTGGCATAATTTGAATATTGAACTATGTTAACGTGTATTTTTCACGGGGAAAGAGAGTAAATTATGTTTTTGAAAAGCGGAAGTGAGCAGCACGTTTTGTTGAGTGATCAGGGGCAGTACATCGGATGTCGTAGTTAAGTGAGGACGTGGTTGTTTTTCTGAGAGATGAATTTTCTATACCATGGAATATTATATATATATACATATGTGAAATAATTGCATTGTGGATGTTATTAACTGGATATTCATGCAAGGATTCTTCTTAATATTATTATTGTAAAAGATGACGTAATAAAGTACTGTGAGTTTAATTGGAAATTAATATACTTCTTTGTGTGACTGGCTAAGTGAGTGAAGGAATGGAAGAAGTATTACTCTACTCAAGCCGGCATCCTGAATCAGTTAACCATGCTACTGACACAAAACCCTAATAAATAGCATGTCAGAAGCATGTGTTACAGAGTTGATGACTGAAAAACTTTTTTCTAAAAGAGCTTTGCGATTAGTAATATTTTGAATCATTATAATTATTTTAATATTTTTCATCTTAAAAATTTACTGGACAAGCACTAAGTTACGATTTTTTATTTTCTATTTTTTCATAAAAGCTTCAACAGCTACCAGTAGAGACTATTTATTTTATATTTCAGGTCGTCATCAGAATTTGGTTTTGTGAATAAGATGAGCATTCGTTTACTCGAAATTCTATCACGTATTTACCTGTATCCAAGTGGAATATGATCTGTGGCCTATACGAGGAGCCCATCTCAGAGTGTGCAAAATAAAGGCTTCCTCCATTGATACATCTGTTTTACTGAGCATCTGGATGTATTCCAAAGATGGGGGTAGGCAGGACAGCAGTCGCCATAACAACAGGAAATGGTAGTGCATTGCTGAGGCATCCTAAATTTTTTTAAAAAGTAATAATTTAGAAAAATCCCTCATAGCTTAAGTAGCTAATCTATTTGCAATTGATTAAAATCAACAGTTCGAAATAAATTTAATACTGAAGTGCAAAAATGTTCACCAATAATGTAAGTCTCTCTTTGGTCTTGTCACACTGAGATCCTGCCATGAGCAGTCGGACGCAAGATGAGTAGAACTGGTTGTAGTTGAGTTTGTATTCACTGCTCAGCAGTACACTGACAGCCTGAATGGTGGAGGACATTAGTAATGTATTTAAGTAAGCAAGGATCACCCATATTGTAGTATTAGACATATGAAAAGCTTAATCTCAACATGCTCTGATGGAATCAAAATTAAAAGTAGACTGGCAATAAAATAAATTAAAATTATTACTGACTGAAAAGAAAATGGATATGAAAATGTGGAAATTAAATAAATCTAATTCTTTCTTTGCGTACGTACCAGACCATCAACTTTGGAAATGTCCTGCAAGTTTGGATCAGCTGGGCAAAGGTGATAAAAGCGAGGCTTCATTGCACCAACTGGGGAAAAAAAGATGATGTATGTTATTTTAATTTTTTAAACTATAAGAAACTAAATGTCCCTAGACTCTCTAACTCTCAAACAGGAGACATAACTCCAATTAGAAACTCAGGAAAACTAAACTCATGAATAAACAGATGTAATGTTGTGTGTGATATAAAAGAAATCAGGGCATTAAAACTGAATCACCAGAACAAAATCCAACACCTTCTGTGTGCTCTGGTGTTTGCAAATTTTTTCTGAAGTTCTCCTCTACTTCCCTGCATGGGAAAAACTTGGAGGCTCTGCTGCTTGTGCCTTCTTTCTCAGTAAGCAAAGCATGGGATGTGAACAGATTGTGCTGAACCTAAGAGATCAAGAAACAGCAAAGTAACCATTTGGCACTCAAGTGATCCACCTTTCTATGTTACATTGATTTTAATTATCTTTTTGATCATTTGTATATTCAGAAAATTTTCACTGACATTTTGGCATGACTGATAAGTTTTTGTATTATTATAAAACTAAATGTAATCCTTTATGTCAACCTTTAGTACATTTTTAAATATTAAAAAGTGTTTTTTTAAAAAAAAGAACAAAACAATGTCACCTGATCCATTAGCTGCAAGGGCGGGTCATAAAAGTAATGCAGAAAGTACTCCAATATCAGCACCAAACGACTCAATGCAAGGGGAACTGTTTTTTCTATCCTACTCAAGGTTGAAGGGACTTGACTCTCTGTACAGCTGGGTATTGTTATAAGATAAAATAAAATTCTTTATTGATAAGAAAAATGGAAATGTTTTTTGATTAAATTGAACATCTTCATTTTCAGCACATAAATAAATACATTTTTAAACCAAGACAATATTTTACAATTATAACAATTTAAACACAAAAATCTTAAGCATTTCTCTAGCATAGAAATCAGCCATAAATCAACTTCTTTTGTGACAATAATGACAATTAGTGATGATTTAGATTTAGTAACCGCAACAAGAATTAAATAAAATCTTGTATTGATTCTTACTCTGTAAGATTAATCCATTATTATGAAATGAATAAAGATAAACAATTTTAACTTTAAAAAGATTTATAACATATTAAAATCCTTACGCTGGTGACACATCCATAACCATTTGGCTGATTTTGATGAGAATTCCTTTTTTCTGAGCCAGGCGTAACCCATGGAAGAGAAAAAGTAACACCTGCATATGCTCAACATTCACATCTGTAGATTAGTTCATTAAATTAAAGTTATGCATTTTGCTGTGTCATTGTTATGAAATAATTGCATTCTGGTCTAAAAAAGCTGTAACTATTGACACAGTCACAATGGAATGGATTTATTCAGAAACAAAAAGTTGATAACAAATAAAAACTAATGCACGGTTTTTAATAGTTTTTTTTTGTCGCAAAATTAAAGAACTAATGTATACTATCTCTGTCACTAACCTTCCATCACTTCAGTTTTGTTTTCACAACTCTCAATGGTTGACTGTAGGCGTTTCAGGAATTTGTCCCAAATGGCTATCACTGCATTGTCTGTGGAACCTGCCTTGACCTCACTGTCTCCACGCTCCTGCTGCTGCCTGAGAAGCAGGACACTGACCAAAACCGCTAGACATCTAGGATGAGCTGTCAGCGGCCAGGGGTCAACGCTGGTTGGGCTCAGACCCAGTGAAAACAAGTAGAAATCCTAGGAGAGAATACAACAGAAATTAATTCTCAGGTTTTAGCTGGCAACTAAAGGGAGCCTTTTGAAACTTTCAGCAAGATAAAAAATATCGGTATATTTTTTAAAATAACTTTTTGATTCATAAAATAAAAAATGTTGTTAAAGTAATGTTAAAACTATTCTTTTTAATCCCGCAACTAATGATTCAAGAAAATTTACCTGTAACTGCTCTGAGAGAGCTCCAGTGGCTATCAAGCTATGGTTGAATCTGGCAACTACGTTGGATACAACCATGTAACCTTTATCTGAAAACAAAACAAAAATTTATATAAAATTTTCTATTTTCTTCACACAAAAAGAATTAGATGTAGGAACAATACAACTATATTTTATATTTTGTAACTCCTTAGGGGTTGTTCACAAATTACATCACGCTCGGGGGAGGGGGGGGGGGATTTGTGACACTTTGTGACGGGGGAGAGGGAGGGTAAAAATTATGTGACGTCACTAAAAAATCTAAAATTTTCTAATTTTGAAAAATCTTTATTCAATTCATTTTAAAACATTAATGTGAGGTTGAAATTGCCTCTGGTATTATTGGTACCATGAACCTCAGTCACGCAAATCTTCTGTGCTTATTGAAAAATGACGCGAAAACTTTTGTGGCTGTTTTACAGGGGATGACTTCCAAGTTATATTAAAGAAGATTTGGGAGAGCACAAGACACTTGGAACACATCTGATGCCTCCAACTAAAACTAAAATGAATCCATCGCGGGAATGAAGAGATTACAATCAGGAAAAAGTAAAGAAAATCAAACAGAGCAAAATAATAAAGTATCGAAACATAGAGAAAGCATTTGGGGTTGGAATTTCCTGTTACCCACCATTGTCTACCCGGGCACATTCTTTATCCAAGTCTTTTGTCAACTGTGAAAGCATTGCAATGTGTTCTTGTGTGATGCTGGATCTGGACAAAAGATTCACATATGTAATGGTTAAGACAAATGTAAGGTTTGGGGATTAACAGCTAATAACAATTTAACCCATTCAATCCTGGGCACTAAGAGATTTTATCACTTGCAATCCTTGCTGAAGGGGAGCAGCTCATTACTTACCACAGATAGATTTATAAAACTAAACAAATCTATTTTTTAATATATTTATATGAAATGAAATTGATTCTATTCATAATTGGTTGCTTTAATTGATGTATTATATTATTTCCCAATGCTTTTGTTGCATAAAATCCTAAATGTAAAACTATGATGAAGTACTCGATTAGTTATGATCATAACAATGAAAAATAGATTTCCTATAAAAAAATGAATAATCCTCAACCAATGGATAAAATTTTTAAAAATAAAGTAAGCTCCATTGGCTCGTGAGACTTTCATTTAAATGGTGATATTTCTGCTTTCTATATAGAAACGTTTAAATGAGTCAAGTGGCCAGATTTGGCGACTAAGAGGTTGAATCAGTACTGGTCAGATTTGGCCATTACATAGGTTAAAATCAATAAGACAAGAGAAATATTCTTCAACAAAGAACATTTATAAATCTGCCACTTGTCTTTTTCAAGATAATTTTTTTCTGTTAATATTAACTGGCTTTTGACAAAAAAAAATTAAATATATTTTATATCTAGACTACAAATAGCCTGTTAAACAATGGCAGTGGCAATGTGTGAACTTTCCATCTATATAATTACTTGACAAAAATAAGAATCCCAATGTATGCTGACTTCTTGGAATTTTATTCTGCACGCCTATTGAACACAGCGTTACAGCCATACATACATACTTAGAAATGTATTATTTGTCATAAACTTTGTTACCTTGTGATTTCTCTAATGTTACTATTACGAGATGTCAATAGATAAACATTGAAAAAATTCATCACAGTGCTGACCAGTGTTGTGAACTGCAACAATGAAAACAGATAGTTAAATTTCAATCAAATCATATGTGACAATGACAATATAATATCTTCAGAGTACAATTTTGCCTGACATACATACATTTAACATGGACATTGGCAGATCAAGAATTGGTCAAGGGAGCCAGCTCAAAGCGTAATTAAATTCTGCATATTATTGGCATATATTATTGGCATTAAATAATTTATAATGGCATAATTATAGTTCTTACACAAAACTTAATAACCCAACCGTTAAACTTGCTTAGTGGCCATCTCATCGTATAATTTTGTTCCCTACTCCCAACTTTTGTTAAGTAGTTTTAAGAAAATCGAGCATTGTATTTCTGATCCAATTTCCATCCATAATTTTATCACTACTTAATTTATTTTCATAACACTCACCCCTTCAGGCTCTCTTTTGTCAGGAACAAAGTTGGGACTTCTCTCCCCAACAACAGCCTCTCTTTGTCTCTTTCCCTCACCTCCCAGGGCATCGACACGCGGAGGAGGTGGTGGAGGCGGTGTGGTTGTGATGGATTCGCTGGGAGATAGAGCCTCTTCCAGCCACTGACCAAGGATTGGTTCTGAGTCATCATCTGGGTAAATAAGAATCACTGCTTGGATTGAGACTATAAATTACTTCTTGTATTGAGACTATAAATTACTTCTTGTATTGAGACTATAAATTACTTCTTGTATTGAGACTATAAATTACTTCTTGTATTGAGACTATAAATTACTTCTTGTATTGAGACTATAAATTACTTCTTGTATTGAGACTATAAATTACTTCTTGTATTGAGACTATAAATTACTTCTTGTATTGAGACTATAAATTACTTCTTGTATTGAAACTATAAATTACTTCTTGTATTGAAACTATAGATTACTTCTTGTATTGAGACTATAAATTACTTCTTGTATTGAGACTATAAATTACTTCTTGTATTGAGACTAAGTTCAAATGACCAACCTACTACTTAAAGCTGAAAATGTGTATATTGGACCTTTTCTCCTCAGAAGGGTGACAAAAGCATGAAAGAGTATTTAAAACAATGTTCTTGGTACCTTCACTACTATCCTCTGAGGTACTAAAGTCATCCTCATAGAAAGTGTTGGAGTCAGAGGTGCTGCTACTGCTGATTGTTTCCTGGGAATCAGAACCTTGCTTCTGACGTTTGAGGTACACTGCCTGTTAAATTATAACAGGAATAAATAGTTATTTTGTTTTTTCTATAGACAGTTATCCGTGTTGCGACTTGTTAAGCAAAACTTAGAACTGATGAGAAGCAAAAATTAAGACTTATGCTTGATATCACATTATTTTGTATAGAAATGAGAAATTTTTCCGATTCAAAACCTCGAAGAAAGACATAATTTTAAAAATCAAAATTTCTTCCGTTACTTTTTTGAAAGCTGTAGACATCAGCTGTATCATGAGATCAGGCAGGGCAACAGTTCTGAGTAGTTCCTTGACCCTGGCCCACGCTGATGGGTTGTCTAGAATACCAACTCTTAATCCAGTGTCGTCAGTAGGTGTGGAGTCCTAGTAGAAAAATTCAGTGATTCTATTAAAGTTTTTTTAATCTCATATCTCAATGATCATTTTAGAAGCCACACATAATAAGCTTTAGAAGATGAAGATTCTGATTCAGCTAATTAGAACTAAACAAAACTCACAGATGTTTCTAGTTCATCTGGTCCCTCCACAGCCAAGTCTTCAAGAAGAGGTATCAGAAGCTTGATGGCATTGGTTGCCAGGGCAACCGCTGTAACACTTAGGAAAGGGGGGCCACTGAAATAAAAAAGAATTTTTTTTTTTATTTTAAATATTCTTTTTTCCAAAAGAGTTAATTAAATATTTTATTACATTATAAATATCAAGATATTTATAAAAAATAAACATACCTTTATTCAAGCTAACCGAGAGATTGAAACAAGGAAACTTTTAGCTCATGTGCCTAGCAAGTTTCAAATAATCATGCTCAATAGTTTTAGGTTCATAAATGTATTCATTTCACAAAACCATTACCTTTTAGCTGATCCTGGTCTTGTAGGTACACTTGGAGGATCTTTCTTTGGGGCCCCATCTGGCAGTTTGGGCTTAGTGTCTTTTCTCTCCAGGATAGCAGCATGAGTGAGGGAGAGAATGCCCTGCAATCCTTTCAGTGTCTCCCACGCTGCCAGGAGATTCAGATTCTGTGCCATCTGTTTTTAAAAGAGTTGTTTTTTTTTAAATATATTATATAAAAATAATTAGAATACTTTCTTAAAATATAATTAATTTAATTACAAAAAATACAATTTAATTATAATTAATTATAATCATTGTAAAAAATCAGATTTAAAACAGAGCCAGATTTTTGTTTTTAGAAACTACAAAAAGAGTAAATGAAATATTGAAATGCATTCCGATACCAAACCCCCACCCCGTTTTTTCTCATTAAAAAAAATGGTCATTCCCCTAAACAGAGGCCACAATAATTCAAAATCCCTGACAGTTCAGAAAACCCCAACAACGCAATTCCATAACATGTAAGAATCCCATTTTGTGAAAATGGTGATGCCGTATCCCATAAAACATAATAAAATAAATTAAAATATGAATTAATGACAAACAACTTTATTTAACTTACACTGCCACCAGCTCTAGTAGAAGTTTTGATGGCTGCTGAAACCCAGTTGAAGATTTCAAGCTAATTGGACAAACAAAAATAAGATATTAGAGCTAATAAAACTTGGTAAAATCAACTTTAACTTGAAAATGTGGTTACAGGTTATTCCTTTGTTGAAGTCAGTCGGTGACTGTTGTCTAAATTCAAATAGAATATCATACACTTTTTGTTTAGAAATTATGTTTAGATCAAACGCCATAGATAGTCATTCAAGCTACGTACACTTTTCTGGACAATGCTGTGACCCTGGCTATCCATCTCTTCATCTTTCGGACCTGGAGCTTGGGCGGGTCCTGAAGGCCTCACAGCATTGACCACGGTGTCAGCTGTTGCTACGGAAACTGCAGCAAACAAGCAGCCTAGAGTGACTTCAACAATTGTCTTCAGTCGTTTTGGACTAAGGGGCTCTAAGATCGGCAAAGAAAAGGCTCTCCAAACATCTGAGACTTCAGCCAGTAGAAACTGGTACCTGTGTAACAAAATTTTTTAAAATAAATCCTTTATAAAATATAATATCGAGCAATTAGGAGTGGGGGTGAAAATTTGTTCAAAACATGCATACAAGTGACGCACTTTATAAGAATCCCAATTAGTTGCCCCCCCCCCCCACAACAGCACATTTTTTACACCCCTGAACTATATGAATATGGGATTTTTTTTTTAAATAATAATCTCATTTATCACAGTTATTGGGAATTTTATTTAGTGAAATCAGTGTCATCATATTTCCTTCATCTTCTGTAAAAAAAAAAAAGGAACAACTGGTTTTTGGAGGTTGGAGCTGAAAATTTGATCGAATGAGTTGTCATCAGCAACCAGACTATTTGCCTATAGGTTGACGGGAAGTGGGTAATTAGCTACATGAAGATTTTGCCAGCCAGAAACACACAAACAAAGCAAAGTTAATATCAAGGATTTAAAAATACAATCATGGGATTTAAAATACAATCATGGGATTTCAATACAATCATGGGATTTAAAAATACAATCATGGGATTTCAATACAATCATGGGATTTAAAATACAATCATGCTGCTTATAATCTCAATTATGACCTTGTCCGATTTAAATAAATCAAAGCTAGTTTAGCATCATGTGGAACATTCGAAATAAAATTAAACAGCAAATATATCAAACCTGAAATTTAAATTTATAGGTGTTAGAATCAAATGTTAACAATTTTTAATTTTTATGAATATTTAAGGACAACCATTCTCTGCATCGAGGTTTAAACAGATCTAGCCCAGCATTTTTCCATAGGAGAAAAAATCTTATTAACAGTAACTTTGAACTGACCCATTTCTAGTTGTCAGGGCTTGGGACAAAGTGCCAGGAAGCATGAAGGTTGAGCCTTTCTGAGCGTCTGTGTAGCGCTGCAAGTATTTGCTAAGGAAGGATTGTTGCATGCAACTGGCTAGCAGAATGTCAGCTCCATTCATGCTGAGAAAGGCTTCTGTGTTTTTTTGACAGAAGAGGGCACTAGAATCCTCCGGTGCTTCTGTCGCTTGAGCTGAAAAGCAGAATTATTCATGAATTTTTTTATATTTTCAAGCTTTAACATATTATTGAACTAACCAAAACTTTTGAAAATATTTAAACTTAATCTTACAGAATAAATTTAATTGAGACTGATTTTTAATAAACACATAGCAAAATGGTGATGAAGACTGGGTAAAAAGCCATCATAAGTGACGGCCAACACAACTACTCAAGAAAAGAGGGACATCAGCACTTGTAAAGATACACACACAAAAAAGGTATCTTACACAAAATTTTAACATTTTGACAAAGCAGTTGTTTTTTAGTTTGACAAAAACTATAACATTAGCAGCCATGCTCAATAGTTGTACATACACATTAGCAAAACTGGGGTCTTGGTTTCTCTTTCAGTCCCTTCATTTGATAAATCTGCTTTTGTTACAGTGGATGTGGTCACTTCAGAGAACACAGAGGTCATTTGATCAAACAGATCTGCCTGTGTGTCTAGTCTGGGCAATTTCTTTTCTTTGGGTTTTTCTTTGACTTGGGGGTCTAGATTTTGAAGGGGGAAAATATAAATATATATTATTTTGATACAACCAATCGATCAAGTGCCAATTTAATACAATTTTAAAAAGAGGCATTCTCATTAGCTTAAAATATAAAAAAAAATATAAATATTTCTTCTTCTTCTTCTATATCTTAAGGGCCCACGATCAATTTATTGATCATTTTGGCTCCTATGCATGTAGATGGGATTTGCAATGTTTCTGTTACTGGTGTTGATGAGGAAATCATGCACTAGGGGTTTGAAAGCTTGAAGCAATAGACACTAATGTGTCTAGTGTTGTCGCCTCAACCGTTCCTTTTGAAATTTATAAAAATCTATTTCATAACAATAGAAGTGGAACACTGGTTTCTAAGTGACTGAAATCAGTTATGTTTTCATTAAATGTAAAAAATATACTTGCTATTATAAAAGAAATAAATGGCAAACAATTTAATGTTTTCATTAAATGTAAAAAATATACTTGCTATTATAAAAGAAATAAATGGCAAACAATTTTATGTTTTCATTAAATGTAAAAAATATACTTGCTATTATAAAAGAAATAAATGGCAAACAATTTTATGTTTTCATTAAATGTAAAGAATATACTTGCTATTATAAAAGAAATAAATGGCAAACAATTATTTTTCAAGATAATTTTAACAACACCTGAATAATTATTCAAACCATCTGTTGCTTTTTTTTATATAATTAATGTTTCTAAGTGAATTTTATCATGCAATAATCTAGCTCTAAATTTTAAAAATATATAATATAAACTAAATATAGCAACTATACCTTTGGCCTGTTCATCTTTTCCTCCAGGGACTTCAACTGGCTTGAAGAGACAGGTGAAGGTCACAACATCTGGCCGAGAGAGACTTTGCCCCCCTCTGCACATGGCACAGATCAGCATTATCATGTGTTTCTATGGTAGATAAAATGAATGATTATAAACATTAACATTTTCACATCAAGATTAAACTTTTTATTTTAACATTATATTTTATGTTTCTCGGGGGTAGTAAGTTGTCATTTGTTTTTTTTGTTGTTTTTTTCCTAAATAAAATATTAAAATATATTACAAAAAGTGTAGAAAAGATAATGAACAAGTACTCAAAATCTAATTTATAAGAATTTAAGGTTTAATTTGATATGTTATTTTACAATTAGCTCAAAAATGAAACTATGAAAGAGCATTGAAGAAAAAAAACCTACTGGTGTGGTTGCACATAATTTGTGAGGTGTCTCTAAGCGGTTGAGGAGGAAAGACAGTAAAACTTTACATGCTGCATTTACTTGAACCAGGTTTGTCTTAGACACTGAAAATAAGCCAAGAAAAGTCATTTGTAAAACATGAAAGTGTAGGATTAATCACTTTGAAAACATATTTATTGTTGACAATCTAAAACTTTTTGAAAGTAGAAATGTCATCAAATTTTTTATTTAAAAATAGCTACTTTCAACTGAACCAGGAATATGATGAGTAGATACAAAATACCAGTATTGAGAATTAGGCAAATATTGATTTAGTTAACCAGATATATATATATTAATTTTTTTAATTCAAATAACATGTCTAAATAAATGTTGGAAATTACATTATATCTCTTTTTTCATTTTCATTTTTTTTTTAAAAAGAGGGGGGGGGGGGGGGGTTAAAAACCCCCAACAAAAATAGAAAAAATTAAAAAAAATGCATGTTAAAAGGTTATATGAATTATAAATACTACTCACAGGATCCTGACACAGAGCAAAAGGCATTGGTTGCCAAGGCCACAAAAAGTGAGTAAAACGCTTCTTGTTCTTCACCATGGTTGAGTATTTCTTTTTCTCTGTTTCATAAATAAATTATATTGATTTTCTTTTTTTTAAAGATTTATATTGTTATGTCTTTGAGTTTTGCCTTAGTTACATAATTAACCAGCTTAACTTGGGTCAAGTCCTATTTACAAGAAAAAAAGGCTATTTTGCATTGTTTTTAATTTATTATAAAGCTTAGCCTAGTAACTTACAGTTTATTAATACGAAGTGTCGACATGTCCGGCGATCTGACAAATAATTCTTGAGATATTCGACAGGCGACCAGGTCACATATGACCGCCGCAACAAAGTTGGGCGAGATATCTGTCCATCAGCCTTGTCACTTGACCCCCCAAATAGTTTATCATAAAACTGGCATCGGAGATGCATGGGGGCATAACCCACTACAGTAGGTCGCGAGTTTAAGGGGGGGGGGGGGAATGAGTATTCACTTCAAGCAAGAAATACTGAGAGCACCCTACATCTTAATAAAGGGCCAGTGTAGAGTGCTGTTGGGGTAGCCTACTTCTCATCCAATATTAATAGCCTAAAATAAAACCTTTTTTGACAGTAGATCTATTGACAGTCAACTGGCAAGTATTGGTCTTATTTTCTTTGGTTCATATTTTAAATTTAGGCTACTAGGCACTAGGTAGAGCTTTATAAGATATTTAAACCAAGATAACAGACTTTTTTTTTAAAATTTTGCCAGTGATCTCTTGTCACTTGACATGTCTACCGAAATAATAACACATACTAGTCGTCCGGCGGTCACATGACATGCCCGCCAGAAGAATATCTCCCGCACTAGTTGTCCGATCGCCGGACGTGTAGACACTGCCTTATTAATAAAGAGAGATGAATTGAATTTTATTTTCACATTAAGTGGAATATTTTTCAAGATGGTATTGATGATCACATCATATTTTTTAATAAAAAATTAAGTCTTATTAGTCTAGGGGCCATCCATAAATGGTAGGATTAGATTTTGTATATTATATGGTATGGAAGTATTTTTAAATACATTGTTAAAAACAATTTAAACGCATGAAATTTAAAACATAATATTAATCACAAATATTTGATTAAAAGAGGAAACACTGACAGGACTGATAGAGTAATGTCATGTTTCATGCACACGACATGACAATTTCATTTTTGAAAGTGAAAGGGGCTTTGAAACTAGACTTGACTTCAGTAAGGAAACATTGAGCTTGTTTTTCCAATTGCAGTCCAGCAACATAAGGCTTGAATGCCTTGAGTTCTGGTAAGCAGTCAAACATTTTGTTACTAACACTGATCTAAACTCTGATCATTTAATACTATCAGACTATGGTGATTTCTCACACCCCTCCCCTCATGTAGTCATCAAGTATGATCAAGCAGCTAAGCAAGCCTACTCACTCAAGCTGCATGCAGTCTTCAAAAGTAAACCTCTGTGAAAATAGAAAATCTCACAAAGGGACACAAGACTCAATCTCTGTGTTACTTTGCTGTGGAAGGCTTTTATTTTTCACCCAAAAGTTTCAAACATCCACTTTTTTTTTGTTGTCCTGCCTTTTTCAGGTTTTCTTCAGCCTCTAGTGTACCCTTTACTTTGTATAATTCTTATTCTTGCTTCAACTTCAATCTGAACGCAGTCCTCCCTGTATTTCTTTTTAGACTTAGACTATTCTTCAACAATCTGAACGCTGTCCTCCCTGTATTATGTCATGTATTTCTTTTTAGACTAAGTAAATTCAGTGTGTAAGTCAGTGTGTAAGTCTTGTGGTGAAGGCCGAATACGGCGTATTATAGTTTTTATACGCATAAAATAGGCATAGATACTTTAGATAGGCATAACTTTAATTATTGATAATATTAAATAATGATTAATAATGATAAATAAGAATAAGGGCTAAGGATCAACTATTACTATTAATTAAAGGCTTAGACTTAGAAAATTCACTAATTTATTTGATGTCCAAATACCTTTCAATTATCAATTTTGTAAGTTCAGGTAGGTCATTTTTATTGAATGTAGGTGTAGGACATCCAGAAGTTAATAAATTTTTAACAGTAGACCAGGAAAATCCACCGTCAGATGACATCGCCATTTCGGTGAGCTTATGATCTATTGCTATGTACATTGTAATGAAAACCGTAGACACAATGTAACTGCAGACTGGTATTTTCTAGATGATATTGGAAATTATTTATTTTCGTAAATATTTTGCTGCAGTAAATGCTATATTAAATCTTCTAATAAGTTATTTTATTCTATTTGAAGAATTATTTTTTCATCCTTTGTTACATGTCAATTTATTTAGATGAATGTTAATTTATTTTATTATTGAACGTTAGAATAGTTTCCTTCTAAATACGGTTTACAAACCTAACGAATAGAAACTGATAAGAATTACTTCCCTTGATCATGAATAAATTGATTGTTGTCCAATTTTAGTAATTTTACTTACGTATTAGTTTTAGGTTGTCAACTAAGTGTGACTTCAACTAAGTGTGACTTAGGCTATATTATTTTTTAAATAAAAGTTATAAGTCCATTAACGTTTGTTAATATAATTTTTAAAGTTTAACAAGTAGCGACAGTGTTTTTAAAAAAGAAAATGTCAATCGGTTGTGAATAATTCAATAATAGTAATAGTCACTAGTACTGATGTCATTGTCATTGACAATACTGATGATACATTTACAATAATGATTGAGTGATAGAGTACTAGTCATAGTCACTGTAACTATAATATAGACTGACTATTTTAAATTTTAGAGTGTAGTACTACTACCGATGCATACTTAAACTTTAATTATAACTACTTAATAGTACTAGTACTAGTGACAAGAGAAAGACAAAGTTTTGAGTCAGAGATTAGGTGAGGCAACTCCTAAGCCTACTGATATACACAGTCTACAGACTAAAATAATACTAAAATAGTCTATATTGACTATAGATGGTTCACTATAGACTATAGTGACTAGGCATAGGTCTACTTAACTTACTAGTAGTAGTAGTCAGTACTAGGCTAATACAACTGCAATACAAGTTCAAGACATAGTGAGATACTGTTACATACAGACTGTAACCAAATACTAATTTAATTTAGGTTTCAGGCTCAGGCCTATACCTACTAACAGGTAGTTGTATGTTTTTAGGAATTTAAGTAAAATATTCTGTCTTAACTCTTGTTGTGATGTTGTTTTATTGTCACAGTTGCATCCCTTTGTTGTCCTTGCACCTTAACCTTCCGGCGGGCACGTTTTTTTTCTCAACGATATCGGGTGCATTGTAAAATAAGTTGGTTAAATAAGTTTGTTTTATTTAAATATTGTTTAATTTATTAGTTTATTATATAATTTATTTTAAAAAACTAATATAATCAATAAACAGTATTAAATTGAAAAGTAATTTGAAAAATGTGTATTTTATTTGTCATTTAATAATGGGTACATAATTCTTTTTAAAATTGAAATAAAGGTTACACACTCATAAAAGCAACCACATTGCATGAACATAAAATATGAAGTTTACAAATTGAATTTTTAATGCTTCGAGTAAGTTGAATCAGCACTAATTTATGGGATAATTTCTTTAAAAACATGTCTCTTCTAACAATATTTTGATAAGATAAGATTCTTTTATTGATCCAAACAAATGTAAATGTTTTGATTGCATTGTTCATTTTCAGCATATAAATAAAACAATTTGAACAGAAGACATCTACATTAAATTATTTCACTAGTGAAAAAAACAGCCATTCAATGAACTCTCTTAGTCATTTCTGGGACTTATTTTTTAGTTCTCATTTAGTTTTGTGACTTCTTGGGGAGCACGCTGGTAAATTCGTACAGATTGGGGAACAAAATAATTTTTATATATCTTTCAGTCCTTGGCCTGAGAGAAAGAATTCGTCCCGAACGGGCCGATCCTAAGTATCAGTGATGAAGAGGGTGGGATAATGTATCATCCAAAATTTGTTTTGTTTTACAATAACATCTTTCTTCAAATAGTTTTAAAGTGAAGGATGTTTAGTTTGTGTTATGGTCCCAGCTTTCTTGATTAGTCTGTTTATTCGATGTTAAATATCAGATGATGAATTCCCACACCAGCAGGCAATACTAAAATGAAGTAGGCTTCAAATTGTTGCACTGTAGAATAAGTTAACAAAATTTTAAAGTTTTTTTAAGGTAGAAAAGTCTTTGGTTGCATTTCCACAATTGATTGTGGATAAAAATTGATAATTTTCACAATTAGTAATGTGTGCGTTGATGCCATTCATGTTTATCATTCACAACATTTAACGAGAGGCTAATGACGTACATTTCTCCCTACGTTGTACAAAGGGTCTCACACCTCTTTCTTGCTGAAATTTTGTATTTTGATGCTTTCAGAATAATGATTTGTGTAGTAGATCACTGATCAGGCAGCTCCAGAATTCAAGAGGGGTTTGTGCCATTTTGCAGGGCCTATAATTCATAAAAGTTATCGAATGAAATTGCTACTTCTCAAATACACTCTGTTTGAAGGTTGATTCTTATTCGATTTTGTTTTTCTGTCTTTTCCAACACAAAAATATCATTGTCAATTGTATCTTCTACATCATCATTATCATCCTCGTCTTCTTGTGACTGAATCTTCCTGATGAATTTCAATTGCATCTTTAATTATTGTGTCAACCTCATCTTCAAAATCTCCTCCTACTTCTTTATCTTCAAAAGTATTCTTTGAATTTCCCCTATATATATCCTTGAAATTTTTAACACTTGTCTTAAGCCTAAGCTTCCCTTTTCTTCATTGATTTAGGAATTTGTTTAATTCCAGTGTATGTTATGTAGGAGGTGCTAATGACACTGTTAATTTCCAGCCAGGGACAGGTTTGCTGTTACTGTTAACATTTCAATTTTTATTTTAAAAAAATCATATCCCCTATTAATTTTATACAGAATTTTATTTGAATGGAGAACAGTCTAGTTTTGAATTTATTGACATGATTTGACGTTTAAATTTAAGTTAAACTTTAACTGATCTTAATGTATGGGCATCCTTCCGTCTTCGCGAGACGATGGAGTAGCTATGTAGTCCTACACATCGACAATCTTATTCTTTAATTATTGTAGCATCATTATTGAGTAAACCTAATTTTATAAACCTACCATTTATATTTAGCTACTATTATTACTACGCCTGGGCCCTAAGTATTTTATATTTATAGCATAAATATGAGTTGATTTTTTAAATAATTTTTTTCAAATTAATACGGTATAAAAGTTTCATCTAAACTTGAATAACACTTTGTCTAACTCAAGAGTCTGCCAACATTTTTAGCAATTACTGGTACCCCAAAATAAATACTTTCACTTTTTCTAATTCAAGAGTCTGCCAACATTTTTAGCCATTACTGGTACTCCAAACTAACTACTTTGACGCCGCTGTTACCCCTGATTTGAAAGGAAGAAAATCATAGACTTTAATTTATAAATGGTATATTGAATCTATTCATATGGAGAATGCAGTTATAAATATGAAAGTACAAAATGAATACGTTAAAATAAATTAATACAATCCTCATTATGATAATGGAAGAAAAATATATCTTTGAAAAAAATGTCACTTTAAATTTTTTGGAAGTATTGTTTCACGTTTATTGAAGAGTTTTCTACAACCAGATTTAGAAATACCAAGACCGCCGCCATCTTGGTCAAAATGGCTCCCTTTCTTTCTGTTTTTGATATGATAACAAGGGGTTTAACTTAATAATGTTATGTTGCAGACTTAAGCAATGGCAGCAGTGGAACTTGATCCAGTGTTTGTGAAGGCTCTGAAACTCCTACACTCAAAAGCCAAAGATAGTGGTGCTCAGTTGAAGGCTATGCTAGATGATGCTATAGCACAGAGAAAAGGTTTGAAGGTAACTGGCATTTGTTATTTAAATTTCACAGCTTTGTGCTGACTTCTAGATTTCTATAATAATTATAATAACCATTTACCAGGAATGGTTCAGTTGAAACTTAACAGATTTTTGTGCTGGAATGCCTCTAGCTACTGAAAACTTAACCAATCATTTATCTTAGTTTGTTTATTTTGTTTTTTTAAATTTTGAGTCTACAGCCTAATATAAAAACGTTCTCTTTTTCCCCATAGATTTTCTAGTTTAATTTAGAAATCTTTTTGCTTTTCCTTGATAACACTGATGTTGCTAGAGATTTGTGCATAAACAATGTTTGTAAAGTTGACTGATTAATTAATCTTATGACATATTTTTGGCTGGTAAAAAATTATCATTTTAAAAAAAATTCACAAGGTTCCTGCTCACAGCAGTGATGGAGGCAAAGCTAGCCCTGGGCGTTCTAAAAGTGATGAAGACTCAAAGAAAAGGGAAGCCGAGAAGAGATCTGCAGATAAAGTATTTCTGTCAAATTTGTGTTCATTTTTTATTTATATTTTGTATTGATCTTATATAAAAATATATAAATATTCAAATTGCTAATAAATGTTATAATCATTTATTTTTAAAAAATTGTTTAAAGATCTTTTTTTTTTCTAGTTATTTATTATAAGTGAATTTAATCCTTATTATAAAAATGCTGAGTTATTGGAAAATTATAACATTCATCTTATAAGCTTTCAACTCTTTTTTTTAACAAAATTAGCTAAGTCGTATTTGCTCAACAACTAGAGACTTTGTATGTGGTTTTTCCTATGTTTCTAGCCATCAGAAACAGCGGTTAAAATGATTGAACTATTTTAGCCTTGTTTGGGATTGAAGGCAGGAAGTTAAAAACTGGGATGCACAGATTACCTGTGTTGTAATCCTCGCCAAATGTTAAGTGTACATTTTATTTTTTAAAATATTTATCAGTTCTATAATAGCTCATGACATTTTTTCTTTTTTTGCAGTCAACTAAGGACTCATCAGAATCAGATTCTAAGAAGCTGAAAATTGATTCTAAGTCTAGAAGCAAAGAAGAGAAAGATGCCAGAGACAAAGAAAAAGAGAGGGCCAAAAGGGAGAAGGAGGAGCGGGACGCTCACAAGCAGAGAGAGAAGGCAGAGAAAGAGAGGAAAGAAAAAGAGCTGGCTAGCAAACAAGAGGCAGAAGTCACCATGGTCAGTGATGATGAGGAGCCAGCAGCTCGAATGGATGCTGGAGACTTTGCCCTTGAAATGGGTATAGCTTGTGTTGTGTGCAGGTAAACCAGTTTTTACTCATTGCATTTTGTATGAATAATATTTCACAATTCATAACTTTTTTGTTAACTTAAAACACCACCGTGTGACTTTTAGAGAAAATAAAGCCAATGCGTTGCATGTTGATTAAATTTTGATTACATAATAAGTTAAAAAGCATAGCTATATGCATATTTTTTTAAATTTTTCTTGCCATGGACAGACAGTTTGATGTAAGCTCGGGCAATCAGCTTGTGGAATGTCAGGAATGTCACAGTCTCTACCATCAGGTATGATATCTTAGAAAACTATCAGTTTCTCTAAATGAGTTTGAGAGATTCTGGGGAAAATTTATTTCTATGACCAGATGATAATATTTTACTGTTGGCCCCCATGGAGCAAGGGTAACAGTGGGGTTCCCATTCTTTCCGATATGGTAAAATAGCAGAATGAAATTGATCTTTAAAGCCAAGTAAGGCAGCAATGCTTTTTGGGAGACAGTAATCATGTGGGAAAAATATTATTGTTTGACTTTTTATTCATAGTGAATCATTCAGATGAAAATACAAGGGGCTGTTCACTTTAAGGATATACATAACCTATAAATTAGATATGCATAACCTATAAATTAGATATGCATAACCTATAAATTCAATATGCATGACCTATAAATTAGATATGCATAACCTATAAATTAGATAAACATAACCTATAAATTAGATATGCATAACCTATAAATTAGATAAACATAACCTATAAATTAGATAAACATAACCTATAAATTAGATATGCATAACCTATAAATTAGATATACATAACCTATAAATTTGATATACATGACCTATAAATTAGATATACATAACCTATAAATTAGATATACATAACCTATAAATTAGAAATACATAACTGTCAAATATTCTAGTTGATGAATATTTGGCTCGTTGTTAGATTTATGATTCTCGCTTTTGTTTACATGTCTTGTAAATCTTGTCACACAACAGACTCGTTTGATTCATCAAAACAATACGCTTCAAGGTACAAAAGACATTTATTTGCTGATCGCATTACTAGATTAATGCGTCTCGTAGTTTAGTGAACATGAATCCACGTATATGGCAATATTCCAATCAGCAAAACATATCATGACAAAATCCACTATCTCCCAAAAGAAAGACGTCCCGCTGTAGCGAGTCCTATCTCTCGTCTAACTCTGTGAACGTAATCCCCCGTGACATAATACTTCTTCTCCTCCCACTCTCCCGTCTGTGAACCCTTTATCTCATTTCCTTTTCAGATTCTACTTATAGTAGAATCGATATAACTATGGTCAAGTCATGAAATCATACCAGATTTATTAACAATCATAGAATAATATATGTATGTAAACTGAAAACATTACAAAGTCAATGGTGCCTACTACGATTAATCAAACTTTGTTACAAATTGGCTCTAATTCTTCCTTAACATGTGCCCCAAAAATTATTTACAATCATATCTGCAAAAAAAAATGTCAACAACGGAAATCATATGGACAGCCATTAATTGTCCAGCCTGTTGGTACAGTTTATGAGGGCGGGATATTCCGTTTATCTGTAGCTTTCCAAAAATCGTGCAAATTTTTCCACCAGCTCACAACGCCCCTGTAATGTATTACATGTTTCGCAATGCTTGTCACATAGTCAATCCCCATAAATAACATATACAACACATTAGAGAATGGACCCCAATATTCCCCAAATTGTTGACATAATTTGTCAACCCAAAAGTTCAACTTTTTCACCTCTTCAAAAAAATCCAATTTTTTAACAACCAAATATTTACTCCTTAACCCAACATGACATGATTCATCAAAATACACAATATTTTTCTCCTCATCTTCATAACCCCAGCGGTCAATGCCAAACTCATTTGTCCCAAAAGAATTGTCTGAGTCTACGCAGGACTCAACAATCCCACGGATCTCAAGGACTGAGTACCCCGTGTCACCCACACCACAAATCTCCCCGTTTGGACTACGACCCTCGTAGCTCCACGTGAATTCATTAGCGATGAATTCCACCCTGTTAAATCTCCGTCCACGTCTAGGAGGCTTTCCAGGTGCTAACACGTTTGACACATGGTACAAACTCAAAATAATTCCCTTGACCAATATGAAAATGATTGTTTAGAGAAGAATTACCATCTCCCTGTTGAGCCCCATTAAACTCTCCAGTCTCCACATTAGCATCTTGTACGTCCACCAAATTCATATTTTGTACAAAATCACAAGTACTATCCTCTTCAATCTCTCCCCATTGCAAAATTTCCAAAATGGCTTCTCGTATATCGAGTAAGCTAATATCATTAATGGGTGGAGCATCAATAACAATGGGCTCATGTGCAAAATCGATATCAAAATCACAAGTACAATCCTCTTCAATCTCTCCCCATTGCAAAATTTCCAAAATGGCTTCTCGTATATCGAGTAATTTCATATCATGTACATTTTCAAAATACTCATCTTGTACATTATCAATCTGCATATATTGTACATTATCAAAAACTATATCTTGTACCTTGTCATCTGTCTCTTGTAATGTAACAAAATTCATATCATAATCATAAGTCAACTGTTGTGTGTTAACCAACTGTATAGTCTGAGTCCAACATTTATAATCCACCCACTGAATCTCGTGAATCTGTGCCCTGTGCATGACCTCTTTAAAGTCCCTACTCTCGGTTATAATAGCATGACATTGTTTCGGATAACTGATCTCTTCCACCAACTCTGTAATATTGTCCGTTACCTCATTTTCCCATGCTAACAAAAGAACTGTATTCTCCTCCACATCATTTACTCGCCCCCCAGTTTCTTTAACACTTTCCGCAGTTTCTAATTTATGCAACTGAACAATCCCCGTCTTATCTGCCCTTATGTCTTCAAAATAGTCGTCACCTATGCCTAACTGGAAAAAATCCGGCTTATATGCACATGTGTCTACAAAGTAATCGTCTCCTATCCCTAACTGAAAAAAATCTGACTTATATGGACTTGTATCTTCAAAATAATCGTCACCTATCCCTAACTGAAAAAATTCCCATTCATCATTTCCCCTATTGTCGGCCCCTGTTTCAGTTTCATTTTTATTATTTGCCAGCTTTACCCATGACTTGCTTTCTCTACACCATTTAAGTTCATTACCTCCCTCATTTACTAATGGCGTCCCTGTTTCGACTTCATCCTCATCTATATTATCCCAAGTTTTCTTCTTATAGTTCCACCTAAATTGATTTTTTCCTGTTTCCCATTGTGGCATGTAATCACTATCTTCTCGTTCTACTGTATCCCCTTCTAGATTTTCCCAACACTTCTTCCTATAATTCCAAGTAAATTGATGTTTTTCAGTTTCCCCTTCTGCCAAGTAATAAACACTATTTCTATCGTATGGATTAATGCAATTTATACTCACTATCCCGTCTACTCTACCATCTACTCTACTATTAACCCACCCTTCTTCTGATTCGTCCTCTGACCAATCATTAATTACACCGTCAAATTCCTCCTCCTCGTACTCACTATAATCATTATCATTGTCATAACCATCCCTGTAACAATACTCATTGTCATAACCATCCCTGTAACAATACTCATTGTCATAACCATCCCTGTAACAATACTCATTGTCATAACCATCCCTGTAACAATTCTCATTGTCATAACCATCCCTGTAACAATACTCATTGTCATAACCATCCCTGTAACAATACTCATTGTCATAACCATCCCTGTAACAATACTCATTGTCATAACCATCCCTGTAACAATACTCATTGTCATAACATTCCTCACTACTGCTTTCCCATGTCTCTATAAATTCCTTTCTTTTTGCGTCTTCGAATTCTTTTAACTTTAACTCTCTCATTGTTTCGGAATCTACTCCCCACTTTTCACAATTTGCTGCCTTTACTTTTGCCTCTCTAAATGCTGCTTCTATTGTTATTCGTTCGCGTGCTATTTTTTCCTTTTCATATTTTTCTCTCATTTCTGCTATTATATCATTTGTTTCTTTTTCTTTTTTCTCTTTATAATCTTGTAATTCTCTATCTAATCTGTCTTTACGAGCTTTGTATTCTATATCTAATTTGTCTTTGTATTCTATATCTAATTTTTCTTCCTGAGCTTGCCATTCTCTTTCCTCCATTTCTAATCTTTCTAATTTTTCCATGGCATATTTCATAATTTCTTTCCCCTCTAATCCTAACTTAATCGCCTCCTGACAAAGTTCTTCTATGGTCTTCATTTCACCGGTTTACAATATATAGTCTACTTCTATTCTGGTACAACCCAACTTTCAATAAGTACCATGTCAAAAAAATATGTCACTTAAATTTCTGGTTACAAAATTATCATCATAAGACCACATAACATTTCTAATAAAGTTAATTACCCGGTCTTGTCTGTAGATGACTTGCTCCGGACAGCAAAACGTAGTGGTGGTGTCCAGTACAGCGGCACAGTAGTGGTGGTGGTGTCCAGTACAGCGGCACAGTAGTGGTGGTGGTGTCCAGTACAACGGCACAGGTAATTCTCTCAGGTAAAGGAAACTACCGTGTACAGGAAACTTGGGTACAGGAACAGCGGTTACACGAACAGTTCTAGGCAACAGCAGGAACAGGAACAGGTACAGGATCAGCGGCAGCGGGTACAGGAAACGTCCGGTACACAGGTGGTACAGCACAGGATCAGCGGCAGCGGGTACAGGAAACGTCCGGTACACAGGAACACAGACTCAGGTGGTACAGCACAGGATCAGCTGCAGCGGGTACAGAAAACGTCCGGTACACAGGAACACAATAGTCGAGAGGTCCCGATTCCGCTCCAACTACGGACGGGCCCCCATGTCAAATATTCTAGTTGTTAAATATTTGGCCCATTGTCTAGGTTTATGATTCTCGCTTTTGTTTACATGTCTTGTAAATCTTGTCACACAACAGACTAGTTGATTCATCAAAACAATACGCTTCAAGGTACATAAGACATTTATTTGCTGATCGCATTACGAGATTAATGCGTCTCATAGTTTAGTGAACATGAATCCAACGTATATGGCAATATTCCAATCAGCAAAACATGGCATGACAAAATCCACTATCTCCCAAAGAAAGACGTCTCGTTGTAGCGAGTCCTATCTCTCGTCTAACTTCTGTGAACGTAATCCCCCGTGACATAATAATTCTTCTCCTCCCACTCTCCCGTCTGTGAACCCTTTATACCCCAAATCTCATGCCTCGTTCACTCCACTATCATTCGCCCGTGACATGAAATTAGTTCACAATCCGCATTCGTCCTCAAATCAACACATACACGCTACCTCATGATTTCATGACCTTGACAGGTGGATGTATGGAATAAGTTGAAAGTGAGGAATGGATCATGGCGTGCAACTGCCTTTCCGTGCAGTGCTTGCGGGTCACATACCGATTCCTCCCACTGGCAGGCCTTGCGGGTCACATACCGATTCCTCCCACTGGCAGGCCTTGCGGGTCACATACCGATTCCTCCCACTGGCAGGCCTTGCTGGTCACATAATAATAATAATAATAAAGCTTATTTGTAAATCACGCTTTATCCCCAAAGGCTCGAAGCGCGGTACAAAGTCATCCATATTACAAGAGAAATGAAAAAAAAATCTATATTTTACCACATTGAAATACAAAACGCACCATTACAAAAACTACATACGAGAATACCCATTCTAAGTCCTTCATCCCTTGCAACCATACACACCACGTACCAATCTCTCCCACGGGCAGGGCTTGTGGGTCACATGCCGATCCCTCCCACGGACAGGGCTTGTGGGTCACATGCCGATCCCTCCCATGGACAGGGCTTGTGGGTCACATGCCGATCCCACCCACGGGCAGGGCTTGTGGGTCACATGCTGATCCCTCCCACGGGCAGGGCTTGTGGGTCACCTGCCGATCTCTCCCCCGGGCAGGGTGTGTGGGTCACATGCCGATCCCCCCCCCCCCAAGCGGTCAGCTGTAGATTTGATTTGTTTTTTTTCCTAGCTCAATATAGCCGTATTTCACTTTTAAAGTTGAAGTCAGCAAAATGATCACTAAAAAGAATCCTCTCAAGATCAAGTTTTAAATTTCCGCCTTGAGGTAGCTAAATAAGACAATAGTTATGAGGTCGCAAATCTATGGGGGCTTAGGGTGGGGGGTGGGTTAGATTATTTACCTCAACGTAAAAGGTACTTCATGGTAACATCTATGTATGTGAATTATGGGATCGAAATGTTTAGTATGTTATGTTATCTACAATAAATTTGGTCGGTCATCACTCTTCGATATGTTATCTGCAATACTTTTGTTTGGGCGATCAATCTTCGATATATTATCTACAATAATTTGGGTTGGGTGATCACTCTTCAATATATTATCTACAACAATTATGGTTGGGTGATCACTCTTCGATATGTTATCTGTAATAATTTTGGTTGGGTGATCATTTTTCAATATATTTATCTACAACAATTATGGTTGGGTGATCACTCTTCGATATGTTACCTACAATAATTTTGGTTGGGTGATCACTCTTCGATATGTTATCTACAATAATTTTGGTTGGGTGATCACTCTTCGATATGTTATCTGCAATAAGTTTGGTTGGGTGATCACTCTTTAATATATTTATCTACAATAATTATGGTTGGGTAATCACTCTTAGATGTTATCTATAAAAATTATGGTTGGGCGATGACTCTTCGATATGTTATCTACAACAATTTTGGTTGGGTTGTTGCCATTCTTTTATATTAAATCTAAAATATTTTGTTTTCGGGGTCAACATTCTTCGATGTATTACAGGTAATTCTCAAAGTCCTTCACACTTCTAATTCATTTAGTTTTATTTTAGGTTGTTCTTTTGTTGACTGATATAGCCTCCCAATGTTGACTGATATATTCTCCCAATGTTGACTGATATAGTCTCCCAATGTTGACTGATATAGCCTCCCAATGTTGACTGATATAACCTCCCAATGTTGACTGATATAGCCTCCCAATGTTGACTGATATAGCTTCCCAATGTTGACTAATATAGCCTCCCAATGTTGACTGATATACCCTCCAAATGTTGACTGATATAGCCTCCCAATGTTGACTGATATAACCTCCCAATGTTGACTGATATAGCCTCCCAATGTTGACGGATATAGCCTCCCAATGTTGACTGATATAGCCTCCCAATATTGACTGATATACCCTCCCAATGTTGACTGATATAGCCTCCCAATGTTGACTGATATAGCCTCCCAATGTTGACTGATATAGCCTCCCAATGTTGACTGATATAGCCTCCCAATGTTGACTGATATAGCCTCCCAATGTTGACTGATATAGCCTCCCAATGTTGGCTGATATGGCCTCCCAATGTTGACTGATATAGTCTCCCATTGTTGACTGATATACCCTCCCACTGTTGACTGATATAGCCTCCCAATGTTGACTGATAAAGTCTCCCAATGTTGACTGCTGAAGTCTCCCAATGTAGACTGATATAGCCTCCCAATGTTGACTGATAAAGTCTCCCAATGTTGACTGATGAAGTCTCCCAATGTAGACTGATACAGCCTCCCAATGTTGACTCATACAACCTCCTAATGTTAGCATTATTAAACAGACCAATGGAAGAAATATCAACGAATAACGGAAAAAAAAACTTATATTTTGTTTTTTTTTACAATAAAATTTAAATTAAATATGTGAAAGCCCCATGCTAAGACCATTACATTTGGTATCTGCGGCACGGTGTGAGGTCTGCTGAAGTTTCATGTTGAGAAGTTTTGAGTGTTCCCATTAAGAAATTTTAGGAAATATTAAATAAGGATAAATAGGATTAAAGAAATGTTAATTAGTTGTTAAAGAAATGGATTTGTTTATTAAAGTTATCCTATTCTTTCTTGTTGTTCATCGATTTTTTGTGAAATCGCTTTCCATTAAATCTCAAACTGAGTTTTACAAACGATATAAGGCAGCCTTGACCGAAGATTGATACATACATTTTGATGAACGTGATTTGAAACATACATTTTGATGAACGTGATTTGAAACATACATTTTTATGAACGTGATTTGAAACATACATTTTGATGAACGTGATTTGAAACATACATTTTGATTTACTTGATTTAAAACATACATTTTGAAGAACTTGATTTGAAACATACATTTTAAAGAACTTGATTTGAAACATACATTTTGAAGAACTTGATTTGAAACATACATTTTGAAGAACTTGATTTGAAACATACATTTTGAGGAACGTGATTTGAAACATACATTTTGATGAACGTGATTTGAAACATACATTTTGATGAACATGATTTGAAACATACATTTTGATGAACATGATTTGAAACATACATTTTGATTTACGTGATTTGAAACATACATTTTGAAGAACGTGATTTGAATACATTTTGATGAACTTGATTTGAAACATACATTTTGAAGAACGTGATTTGAAACATACATTTTGATTTACGTGATTTGAAACATACATTTTGAGGAACTTGATTTGGAGCATACATTTTGAAGAACTTGATTTGAAACATACATTTTGAAGAACTTGATTTGAAACATACATTTTGAAGAACTTGATTTGAAACATACATTTTGATGAACGTGATTTGAAACATACATTTTGATGAACGTGATTTGAAACATATATTTTGATGAACGTGATTTGAAACATACATTTTGATGAACGTGATTTGAAACATACATTTTGATTTACTTGATTTAAAATATACATTTTGAAGAACTTGATTTGAAACATACATTTTAAAGAACTTGATTTGAAACATACATTTTGAAGAACTTGATTTAAAACATACATTTTGAAGAACTTGATTTGAAACATACATTTTGAGGAACGTGATTTGAAACATACATTTTGATGAACGTGATTTGAAACATACATTTTGATGAACATGATTTGAAACATACATTTTGATGAACATGATTTGAAACATACATTTTGATTTACGTGATTTGAAACATACATTTTGAAGAACGTGATTTGAATACATTTTGATGAACTTGATTTGAAACATACATTTTGAAGAACGTGATTTGAAACATACATTTTGATTTACGTGATTTGAAACATACATTTTGAGGAACTTGATTTGGAGCATACATTTTGAAGAACTTGATTTGAAACATACATTTTGAAGAACTTGATTTGAAACATACATTTTGAAGAACTTGATTTGAAACATACATTTTGATGAACGTGATTTGAAACATACATTTTGATGAACGTGATTTGAAACATACATTTTGAAGAACGTGATGTGAAACATACATTTTGATTTACGTGATTTGAAACATACATTTTGAAGAACTTGATTTGAAACATACATTTTGAAGAACGTGATTTGAAACATACATTTTGATGAGCGTGATTTGAAACATACATTTTGATGAACATGATTTGAAACATACATTTTGAAGAACTTGATTTGAAACATACATTTTGAAGAACGTGATTTGAAACATACATTTTGATGAGCGTGATTTGAAACATACATTTTGATGAACGTGATTTGAATACATTTTGATGAACTTGATTTGAAACATACATTTTGAAGAACGTGATTTGAAACATACATTTTGATTTACGTGATTTGAAACATACATTTTGAAGAACTTGATTTGGAACATACATTTTGAAGAACTTGACTGGAAACATACATTTTGAAGAACTTGATTTGAAACATACATTTTGAAGAACTTGATTTGAAACATACATTTTGATGAACGTGATTTGAAACATACATTTTGATGAACGTGATTTGAAACATACATTTTGAAGAACGTGATTTGAAACATACATTTTGATTTACGTGATTTGAAACATACATTTTGAAGAACATGATTTGAAACATACATTTTGAAGAACGTGATTTGAAACATACATTTTGATTTACGTGATTTGAAACATACATTTTGAAGAACTTGATTTGAAACATACATTTTGAAGAACTTGATTTAAAACATACTTTTTGATGAGCGTGATTTGAAACATACATTTTGAAGAACGTGATTTGAAACATACATTTTGCGGAATGTAATTTAAAAAATATTATTATAGCAACGATCTTTTGAGATATGCATTTTAAGGCACTTAATTTGAAATATACATCATGGGAATATTTATATAAACGTACCACGCTTTGTTAACGCCGTTGATTTTCTTAATTGGTAAACATATGTTCTTTTTCTTCTATATCCCACGATCAATTTATTGATCATTTTGGCTCCTATGGATGTAGATGGGATTTTCAATGTTACTGTGCCTGGTGTTGATGAGAAAATTTCACTGATTTCCAGTGCCACTTTGTGAGGGAATCATGCACTTGGGGTTTGAAGGCTTGAGGCAATAGACACAAATGTGTCTAGTGTTGTCACCTCCGCCGGTCATTTTGAAAGCTTGTTCCAATCCCTGATTGTCTTGGGCAGGAATGAGCAGCTCCTATTCTGGCTTCTTGCTGGTATGAGTATTGCCTGTCATGGCCTCGTCGCTGTCTATGGGGGAGAAGGACGAGTTTCTGTTTAATACTGGAACAGTGGACCAGCCAATTATGTATCTTGTACATCATAGAGAGCCTGGATTGTCGACGTCGCTCCTCCAATGGTGACCAGCCTAGTGTTTCCAGCATGCTACCAACACTAGATGTATTCCTGTAGTGGTTCAAGATAAAGCGTGCTGCCCGTTGCTGGACCACTTCCCACCTGTCGATGCTCCTCTGGGTGAATCGGTCCCAGAGTGAATACTTTAGAGACAAAGACTTTATAGGCTCTTTCTTTCACACTGGAGTTGCCGATCTTTAAATTTCGCCTTAAGAACCCCAGGGTCTTGTTTGCTTGGTTACATACATTGTTAATATGCTCGTCCCAGCGGATTTCTCTTTGAATGTTAAAATCAAGGTACTTTACGGAGGAAACTGGCTCAAGTATATGGCCGTGCAGTTCGTATTGGTAGTGTAGAGGAGTACAACTTCTAGAGACTGATAGTGTCTGGCACTTTGTAAGGTGAAATTCCATGTCCCAACTCAACTCCCACTCAGCTAACAGATTAAGATCCTGTTGTAGCTGGTCCTGACCAGATCTGTTGGCGATCGTCCTATACACCCCTGTGTCATCTGAGAACAGTCTTGCCTGTGATGTCAGTTTCTCGGGTAGGTCATTAATGTATGCTAGGAACAAACAAGGGCCTAGCACTGATCCCTGGGGGACCCCTGACTTCACATCGACAAAGGAGGAGCTTGTACCGTCCACCACTACTGCTTGGCATCGGTGACTGAGGAAGCTAGAGATCCATGTTTTAGTGGTGCCTTGGATCCCATATCTCTGAGTTTGTGTAGAGGCAAACTATGATTCACATGGTCAAATGCTTTTGCGAAGTCCATTACTATCACGTCAGTCTGCTTGTGGTTCTCCAGATTGGTGATCAGGTCTTCTACAAATTCAAGAAGCTGGCTCTTACATGATGTATTGACTCGGAAGCCATGTTGATCGTCATTGAGTTTATTTTGGCTTTCAAGATATTTCATGACTGTGCTTACGATTATGTGCTCCAACAGTTTGCAGACCAAATATGTTTATTTGTAAAAAGAGAATGTAGCATCTCTTTTTTCACAAATAAAATACCAAATGATTTAAATATATTGTCTCCACGTACAAATATTCACATCCTAATTTCTACCTCCGATTTGTATGTACCCAACAAATTTAATTATTTTTAAAATTCATTCCTTTATTACCTTGTGCTGCATGGGGCAAAATGACCCCCACCCCCACATTTAAATAAAATTACTAAAATCTTCCACCCGACTTTAGTCCCTCCAATACTCAAACTAATATAATATATTGCATTTCGTATGGTTAATTCTTACTTGGGTGACTTATAATAATTGGATTAGAGAATGCTATTTGGCTATGGAGTTTCGCTGCACTGATTGAATTAAACGGCATGGTCTTATTAGAATTATATTTAAAGGTTAAGTATTCCTTATGTTATAAAAATTTATTAAAAATGAATTTTTGGATTTTAAAAAAGTATAAACTTTAAATGCTAAAATTGCAAAGCTAAAATTTGTGTGTGTTTTATTAACAATTAAAAAGCAATCAATTATCTATATATATATTTGCCAGCAAAGGTCAAACACCAACACGGTTAAAACACCACGCAGGCTATTTATAGATATGCCAGAGTGTGGTTCAATAATGAGTTCACTAACGCGCAAAATATAATTCCCGATAACTACGCCATGTATGATATATATATTTTTTTTTAAATAACGAATTTGCGTTTGGTACATAATATTTTCTTTTCGGAAATCAAATCGTCTCAATTTAATTATTGTGTAAAAAATATTCGGTTTAAAAGTGGTTGGGACATGAGAATATTAATATAGTTCATGGGCGTGAAATAAAAAGTGTACATTGACGTTTCATGGGGGAAGGGGTGAAGCGAAAATTGGGATTCTTTTAAATGTGCGTTACTTGAGTTCATGTTTTGTCAAGTAACTTAACTAGATGGGAAGTTCACGCATTGCTGCCACGCATTGCTGCCGCCAATGTTTGGAGGGCTATATATAGTTTTTAATAATTCGCCAGCAAAGGTCAAACACCGTTACCACCACGCAGGCTATATTATATAGATAATGAGTTCATTACCTTGCAAAATTTAATTCCCGATACCTACGCTAAGTCATTTATATTTTTTTAATAACGCAACTTCATTTAGTGCGTAATATTTTTCGCTAAATAAAATCGTCTCAATTTAAATATGGTGTAAAAAAAATATTCATCTTAAAAGTGTTTGGGTCATCAGAGTATTTAATATAGTTCATGGGCGTGAAAAAAAATGTGTACAGTGACGAATCTGGTGGGGGGGGGGGGGGCTGTAGCAAAAATTGGAATTCATAAATGTGCGATACTTGGGTTCATGTTTGGTCAAGTAACTTTAGTATATGGGAAGTTCACGCTTTGCCGTCACCAATGTTTGGCGGGCTACAACTAGTTATTTTTTAAAAATTAATTTTACTAATTTTTTAATCAGTTTTGTAACGCGCTGTTATTAAATGAAAGAAACATAAGAGTATTGGCTAAAATAGACAATTCGCGCTATGACGTCATTTGTGTGTTTATTTAGAGCAAATTAATTTTAATTTCGCTATATTAACAACGCACTAAAAGCACTGAACACAACTGATGTTTGGGTTTTCCCGATAAATGTGATTACGGTGTAATTCTTTAAACATATTTTTTTTTTTTAAATATTTTTTTTATAACTTTCAAACACATCTAAATGCTTCAGATAGTTCCTTAGTTGTTACGTTAAATGTATTTGTAATTTATAATAATATTATTTAAACTTTTACTAAAATGAAGGGGGATTCATAACATTTTGTGCACTTTTAAATTTATTCGATATCCGTAAAATAAAAAAAAATAACTACGTTTTTAAGAATCCGAACGTATTTAAATCTTTTCGGTTCTTTGGCGTTATGTCAGCATTGCTCATTCTTATATATATATATATATATATATATATATATATATATATATATTATAAACCACACAATTTAACACACATAATCATGAAACTAAAATTTAATTAACATACATTGAATAAATTAAACAAAGCAAATGTTTATTTAAAACTATTTACATGTCAAGCCATGTTTTAAAACATGCATTTAGAGGAACGTGTTTTGAAACATACATTTTAACAAGAGGCCTATTGTATCCCAAATCCACCAAACTCTGAAAATGTTACAACAAGTCCGAGCAGTGGCGGCGGTTCAAGCTTATTATTATTTCAAAACTATTTTATTTTTTATTTTTAAGAAACTGGTTGTTCTATTTTTAAAAAAAAGTATACATGCACTGATGAGAATCTGCAACTAATATTTTGATTATGGCATGATTTTACTTAGTTTTTGTTGTAATGGCTCATCTAACAACAAAAATGGTTTCCTTGTTTTCGCAGCGTACTTAAAAATAAGTAGGCTATTTGAAGAAAAAAAATGCTGTGGAAGATTTATTAAAGGGTTGAGAGTGTTTATTAATTAAGAGTTTATTTAAGAAAAATGTGATTTTCTCGCTTTGGCATTGGCGAAATTTCTCAACTATTTAGGTAACATCAAAAGTCTTCTGCATTTGATCTTTCCATGGATACTGTAGCTAAATCAACCAAGCGGTCTTGCTACAATGTAAAAAAAATATATGTTTATAGGTGTGAAATTCGAAAAGGTTCTGTCATCAATCGTAACTGTTATTAAGAATTTTAGCAAAAATTTATATTGCTACATCAGCAAGATAGACATTAAAAATTAACAATCAAGCCACCTAATTCTATTCTAATATACCCGTGTGACGTGATTGTTTTGTTATTCTACTTAATACAGCAAATAACTCATCGCACAGCTCTGTTGATTTATTAAAAATTTATGTCATCAGAATATTCATGTTCAGACTGATTCATTAAAAACCCTTGCATCTTATTCTTCTGATTTTTTTAAGGCACATGTCATGCCCTAGCCTGGAGTACCACGCTATATTATACAACCAGCCAAATAAGTTCTGTAGGATTATAACTGTGCACACCGATTTGTAAATGAACAAAATTGCGCGCGGTGTCATCAGATGGTGTAAAGCCTGGGTACCAAGCTCAATCGATCGGTGGGCCAAAACTCAAATCACATNGCCACCTAATTCTATTCTAATATACCCGTGTGACGTGATTGTTTTGTTATTCTACTTAATACAGCAAATAACTCATCGCACAGCTCTGTTGATTTATTAAAAATTTATGTCATCAGAATATTCATGTTCAGACTGATTCATTAAAAACCCTTGCATCTTATTCTTCTGATTTTTTTAAGGCACATGTCATGCCCTAGCCTGGAGTACCACGCTATATTATACAACCAGCCAAATAAGTTCTGTAGGATTATAACTGTTCACACCGATTTGTAAATGAACAAAATTGCGCGCGGTGTCATCAGATGGTGTAAAGCCTGGGTACCAAGCTCAATCGATCGGTGGGCCAAAACTCAAATCACATATAAGGATGCGGGCCGAACAGGATAAACATTCAATACGTGGAAAATTAATATTTAAAAAAAAAAACATTTATATAAATAATGACAGAAATTTTTTTTAATTATTAAAAATCATTGGCATACCAATTTTTGTTCTTTTTCGCCGACACCCAAACCCAGACAGCCAACTACATTGCCAAGACCTAAACCCAGACAGCAAAATATATCATTTGTAACTAAACCCAGACACCCAAATATATTGCCTAGACCTAAACCCACACACCCAACTATATTGCCTGGACCAAAACCCACACACCCAACTATATTGCCTAGACCTAAACCCACACACCCAACTATATTGCCTAGACCTAAACCCACACACCCAACTATATTGCCTAGACCTAAACCCACACACCCAACTATATTGCCTAGACCTAAACCCACACAGCCAACTATATCGCCTAGACTTAAAGTCACACATCCAACTATAACGCCTATACTGAAACCTAGACAGCCAACTATATTTCCTAGACCTAAAACCAGACAGTCAATTATATCGCCTAGACCTAAACCCAGACAGCCAACTATATCATCGAGACAGCCAACTATATCGCCTAGATCTGACCCCAGACAGCCAGCTACATCGCCTGTACCTTAAGCCAGGCAGCACAGCCAACTACATCGCCTGTACCTTAAGCCAGGCAGCACAGCCAACTACATCGCCTGTACCTTAAGCCAGGCAGCACAGCCAACTACATCGCCTGTACCTTAAGCCAGGCAGCACAGCCAACTACATCGCCTGTACCTTAAGCCAGGCAGCACAGCCAACTACATCGCCTGTACCTTAAGCCAGGCAGCACAGCCAACTACATCGCCTAAACCTTTACAGTGAAATAATTCAGTATCTTTACAAAAAAAAGTCGTACATCTCATTTCTCATCAGACCCCGTGCCGGGCTGGCTTAAGACCCGTGATCTAAGCATAATGTCGAAATGCAATAGTGCACTAAAACATGTAATGGCATTCCTCGTCATTGAACCGTGACTCTGGATAGGCTCGAACACTTCTGGATATTTAGACGACGTCTGCAAACAGATCCTGTGTCAAGCAGTCGTAACTTCACGCTGACGGTTGTATACTTCCGTAGTCTAAGGACACACTTCTACACAGGGTGGACCACAGAAAGGGCGTTGTTGTCTTTTCTGGCGAAATGAAAACCTTAATACTTAGGTATGGCCGTGTCATGGTATGTGTTCTAACAGTGGGTATGTGTTCTAACAGTGGGTATGTGTTCTAACAGTGGGTATGTGTTCTAACAGTGGGTATGTGTTCGTCTAACATTGGGTAACATACCAAGTCTTGGAGACTACCCACGATGATGAACTTTGGGTGTAATTTCAAAATATTGTCAGCGTACCTGTAAGCTGTTTATAATAGATATTTTGGATTTAAAACTTTATTTTAAATCATTTCACTCCGATGAGTTTAATAATCGTTAACTTTCTGGTTTAATTTAAAGTATAAAGTTTGACATAATTTTAAAAAAAAAAATAATATTTGTAGACCATTTACTGTAATTTTTTAATATTGTTTTATTTTTGAAGTGTTGTGACTATTATTATAACTGTTATAATTATTATTATTATTATTACTGGTAGTAGTATTTTTCATATTAATATGAATATTTTAAATACTATTTTTTAGCAAAATTATTTAATTTTTTTACGTTACTAATTGTTTTATTGTCGGCCTGCCATTAGTATAATTAATAATATTGTTATCGTTATTCTAAAATATTATTCCTGTTTTTTAAAAACTAATTTCACTAAATATATACTTCTTCTGCTACTTGTTATTATCATAAACATCACTATCATTATGTCATCACTGCTCTACAGCCTGGCTTCCGCCTTACTTCTTGCCACCGTGACGTCCTACAGGACATTCCGCACTCGGATTCCCAACGGCCTCGCCGTCCCACACCCTTGTAAACCTAACACAGTATGGGAAGGAGTAGGCCACTACCTCGTCTTGGGCACGGGGGTTCGAAACCCTTTTGGGGCAGACTTTCAGGCAGCGGGAGAGGTGAGAACAGTTCGAAGATATTTTAAGTTGTGGCGTACCCAGAAGACAACAATACATCAGAAAGAATATATTAGACACGAATACATCAGACATGAATACATTAGACAAGAATGCATCAGACAAGAATACATCAGACAACAATATATCAGACAAGAATATATTAGACAAGAATACAGAAGACAAGAATACAGAAGACAAGAATGCATCAGACAAGAAAAGATCAGACAACAATATATCAGACAAGAATATATTAGACAAGAATACAGACGACAAGAATACAGAAGATAAGAATACATCAGACAAGAATATATTAGACAAGAATACATCAGACAAGAATACAGAAGACAAGAATGCAGAAGACAAGAATGCATCAGACAAGACTACATCAGACAACAATATATCAGACAAGAATATATTAGACAAAAATACAGAAGACAAGAATACAGAAGACAAGAATACATCAGACAAGAATACATCAGACAAGAATATATTAGACAAGAAGACATCAGACAAGAATATAGAAGAAAAGAATACAGAAGTCTCCTTAAAACATGTCTTAACTTGCACTCAAAAGTATTCTTTTCTGATGTATTCTTTACTTCCGTATTCTTGTCTTGTATTCTTTTCTTCTGTATTCTTGTCTGATATATCCTTGCTACCAAAAAAAAATCTTTTAAAAAAATCTTAAATGTATTGTTTTATTCTTTATTTGTTTTTAAGAATGTCTCTGTTTCCGACAGATTTGGACAGTAGATCTGTGCATGAAGGACTCTGACGGAGACGGCATGAGCAATGGCCAAGAGCTCGGCGATCCTAACTGTGTGTGGATAAGCAATGCAACTCCTGAACGCACAACGGACATTACCCATCCAGGTCAATGCTCAGTGTTGTGTGTGTGATCGTTGTCAGTATTTGAGCCACGTCTCAAAGGGCACATGAGGTGAGTGTGTGCGGAGGGCGCGGTCCAGCCTGGGTGGAAATTTTACCTTATATTAAGGAATTATATAATGTTTTATTCTTTATTCTTTATATCAACCAACTGCAACGTTGTTTCATAGTAGAGGGTGGCAAAAAAGAAAAAAAAAAAAGCATGACCCATACTTGGCGACAAAATCCCAGGCTCCGGCAACGCAAGCCTCACTTCTGGTGTGCATCGTTTTACACGTTGGTGTTTCACGAACGGTGTGCACCTTTGTTAGAACTTGGGGAATGTTCCAGCACTTTCTGGACACCGAATTTAAATGTGTCACCATTTTCTGGACACAACTTAAATGTTTCATCATTTGCTGGACACAACTTAAATGTTTCATCATTTTCTGGACACAACTTAAATGTGTCGAAATTTTATGGACACAGAACTTAAATGTTTCATCATTTTCTGGACACAACTTAAATGTGTCATCATTTTCTGGACACAGAACTTAAATGTTTCATCATTTTCTGGACACAACTTAAATGTGTCACCATTTTCTGGACACATAAATTAAAAGTTTCGCCAATTTCTGGACACATAACTTAAAAGTTTTGCCATTTTCTGGACACATAACTTAAATGTCTCACCAATTTCTGGGCACATAACTTAAAAGTTTCACCATTTTCTGAACATATAACTTAAATTTATCACCATTTTAAGGACACATAACTTAAAAGTTTCGCCACTTTCTGGACACATAACTTAAAAGTTTTGCCATTTTCTGGACACATAACTTAAATGTCTCACCAATTTCTGGGCACATAACTTAAAAGTTTCACCATTTTCTGAACATATAACTTAAATTTATCACCATTTTAAGGACACATAACTTAAAAGTTTCGCCACTTTCTGGACACATAACTTAAAAGTTTTGCCATTTTCTGGACACATAACTTAAATGTCTCACCAATTTCTGGGCACATAACTTAAAAGTTTCACCATTTTCTGAACATATAACTTAAATTTATCACCATTTTAAGGACACATAACTTAAAAGTTTCGCCACTTTCTGGACACATAACTTAAAAGTTTTGCCATTTTCTGGACACATAACTTAAATGTCTCACCAATTTCTGGGCACATAACTTAAAAGTTTCACCATTTTCTGAACATATAACTTAAATTTATCACCATTTTAAGGACACATAACTTAAAAGTTTCGCCACTTTCTGGACACATAACTTAAAAGTTTTGCCATTTTCTGGACACATAACTTAAATGTCTCACCAATTTCTGGGCACATAACTTAAAAGTTTCACCATTTTCTGAACATATAACTTAAATTTATCACCATTTTAAGGACACATAACTTAAAAGTTTCGCCACTTTCTGGACACATAACTTAAAAGTTTTGCCATTTTCTGGACACATAACTTAAATGTCTCACCAATTTCTGGGCACATAACTTAAAAGTTTCACCATTTTCTGAACATATAACTTAAATTTATCACCATTTTAAGGACACATAACTTAAAAGTTTCGCCACTTTCTGGACACATAACTTAAAAGTTTTGCCATTTTCTGGACACATAACTTAAATGTCTCACCAATTTCTGGGCACATAACTTAAAAGTTTCACCATTTTCTGAACATATAACTTAAATTTATCACCATTTTAAGGACACATAACTTAAAAGTTTCGCCACTTTCTGGACACATAACTTAAAAGTTTTGCCATTTTCTGGACACATAACTTAAATGTCTCACCAATTTCTGGGCACATAACTTAAAAGTTTCACCATTTTCTGAACATATAACTTAAATTTATCACCATTTTAAGGACACATAACTTAAAAGTTTCGCCACTTTCTGGACACATAACTTAAAAGTTTTGCCATTTTCTGGACACATAACTTAAATGTCTCACCAATTTCTGGGCACATAACTTAAAAGTTTCACCATTTTCTGAACATATAACTTAAATTTATCACCATTTTAAGGACACATAACTTAAAAGTTTCGCCACTTTCTGGACACATAACTTAAAAGTTTTGCCATTTTCTGGACACATAACTTAAATGTCTCACCAATTTCTGGGCACATAACTTAAAAGTTTCACCATTTTCTGAACATATAACTTAAATTTATCACCATTTTAAGGACACATAACTTAAATGTCTCACCGATTTCTGGACACATAACTTAAAAGTTTCACCAATTTCTGAACATATAACTTAAATTTATCACCATTTTAAGGACACATAACTTAAAAGTTTCGCCACTTTCTGGACACATAACTTAAAAGTTTTGCCATTTTCTGGACACATAACTTAAATGTCTCACCAATTTCTGGGCATATAACTTAAAAGTTTCACCATTTTCTGAACATATAACTTAAATTTATCACCATTTTAAGGACACATAACTTAAATGTCTCACCGATTTCTGGACACATAACTTAAAAGTTTCACCAATTTCTGAACATATAACTTAAATTTATCACCATTTTAAGGACACATAACTTAAAAGTTTCGCCACTTTCTGGACACATAACTTAAAAGTTTTGCCATTTTCTGGACACAACTTAAATGTGTCATCATTTTCTGGACACAGAACTTAAATGTTTCATCATTTTCTGGACACAACTTAAATGTGTCACCATTTTCTGGACACATAAATTAAAAGTTTCGCCAATTTCTGGACACATAACTTAAAAGTTTTGCCATTTTCTGGACACATAACTTAAATGTCTCACCAATTTCTGGGCACATAACTTAAAAGTTTCACCATTTTCTGAACATATAACTTAAATTTATCACCATTTTAAGGACACATAACTTAAAAGTTTCGCCACTTTCTGGACACATAACTTAAAAGTTTTGCCATTTTCTGGACACATAACTTAAATGTCTCACCAATTTCTGGGCACATAACTTAAAAGTTTCACCATTTTCTGAACATATAACTTAAATTTATCACCATTTTAAGGACACATAACTTAAAAGTTTCGCCACTTTCTGGACACATAACTTAAAAGTTTTGCCATTTTCTGGACACATAACTTAAATGTCTCACCAATTTCTGGGCACATAACTTAAAAGTTTCACCATTTTCTGAACATATAACTTAAATTTATCACCATTTTAAGGACACATAACTTAAAAGTTTCGCCACTTTCTGGACACATAACTTAAAAGTTTTGCCATTTTCTGGACACATAACTTAAATGTCTCACCAATTTCTGGGCACATAACTTAAAAGTTTCACCATTTTCTGAACATATAACTTAAATTTATCACCATTTTAAGGACACATAACTTAAAAGTTTCGCCACTTTCTGGACACATAACTTAAAAGTTTTGCCATTTTCTGGACACATAACTTAAATGTCTCACCAATTTCTGGGCACATAACTTAAAAGTTTCACCATTTTCTGAACATATAACTTAAATTTATCACCATTTTAAGGACACATAACTTAAAAGTTTCGCCACTTTCTGGACACATAACTTAAAAGTTTTGCCATTTTCTGGACACATAACTTAAATGTCTCACCAATTTCTGGGCACATAACTTAAAAGTTTCACCATTTTCTGAACATATAACTTAAATTTATCACCATTTTAAGGACACATAACTTAAAAGTTTCGCCACTTTCTGGACACATAACTTAAAAGTTTTGCCATTTTCTGGACACATAACTTAAATGTCTCACCAATTTCTGGGCACATAACTTAAAAGTTTCACCATTTTCTGAACATATAACTTAAATTTATCACCATTTTAAGGACACATAACTTAAATGTCTCACCGATTTCTGGACACATAACTTAAAAGTTTCACCAATTTCTGAACATATAACTTAAATTTATCACCATTTTAAGGACACATAACTTAAAAGTTTCGCCACTTTCTGGACACATAACTTAAAAGTTTTGCCATTTTCTGGACACATAACTTAAATGTCTCACCAATTTCTGGGCACATAACTTAAAAGTTTCACCATTTTCTGAACATATAACTTAAATTTATCACCATTTTAAGGACACATAACTTAAAAGTTTCGCCACTTTCTGGACACATAACTTAAAAGTTTTGCCATTTTCTGGACACTTAACTTAAATGTCTCACCAATTTCTGGGCACATAACTTAAAAGTTTCACCATTTTCTGAACATATAACTTAAATTTATCACCATTTTAAGGACACATAACTTAAATGTCTCACCGATTTCTGGACACAGAACTTAAATGTTTCATCATTTTCTGGACACAACTTAAATGTGTCACCATTTTCTGGACACATAACTTACAAGTTTTGCCATTTTCTGGACACATAACTTAAATGTCTCACCAATTTCTGGGCATATAACTTAAAAGTTTCACCATTTTCTGAACATATTACTTAAATTTATCACCATTTTAAGGACACATAACTTAAATGTCTCACCGATTTCTGGACACATAACTTAAAAGTTTCACCAATTTCTGAACATATAACTTAAATTTATCACCATTTTAAGGACACATAACTTAAAAGTTTCGCCACTTTCTGGACACATAACTTAAAAGTTTTGCCATTTTCTGGACACATAACTTAAATGTCTCACCAATTTCTGGGCACATAACTTAAAAGTTTCACCATTTTCTGAACATATAACTTAAATTTATCACCATTTTAAGGACACATAACTTAAAAGTTTCGCCACTTTCTGGACACATAACTTAAAAGTTTTGCCATTTTCTGGACACATAACGTAAATGTCTCACCAATTTCTATACACATAACTTAAAAGTTTCACCAATTTCTGAACATATAACTTAAATTTATCACCATTTTAAGGACACATAACTTAAAAGTTTCGCCACTTTCTGGACACATAACTTAAAAGTTTTGCCATTTTCTGGACACATAACTTAAATGTCTCACCAACTTCTGGGCACATAACTTAAAAGTTTCACCATTTTCTGAACATATAATTTAAATGTCTCACCATTTTAAGGACACATAACTTAAAAGTCTCACCATTTTCTGAACATAAAACTTAAAAGTCTCCCCATTTTAAGGACACATAACTTAAAAGTCTCACCATTTTCTGAACATAAAACTTAAATGTCTCACCATTTTAAGGACACATAACTTAAATGTTTCACCAATAGTTTATGCTCAAGGGGATCATCCTAAAAATTATCGGAGTCAAGACCTAAGTTCATTGTACCGGTATGTTCGTCAGGGTACAGCACTTACGTCAGACCGCGTCACAGCCACAGGTTCATTCTTTCTTCTCATTTTTGTAAGTCGCCATCTTTAACTCTTTCTTTAAACTCTGTCCAATCTTTTTTACATCCCTCTCTACCTCTCTACGCCAGGTGGTTTTTTGGGGGTCCTTCCGGTCGTCCGAATCCTTGGGATTCCCGTACAAGTTCATGCTTAGTCATATTTGGCATATGTTATTATTTTATATCGGACATCTCCATGTACACTTGCTTTTCTCAATTTCTCGCTCCACTGGTTTTTGTGCTGTCCACTCTCTCCACACTTGATCTTAAAGAATCTACGTAGGTAATTTTTAACGAACATTTAACATTTTTTTCCCATCTCTCTTTGTTGATCATCAACTTTCTGAACCACACAACAGAACTCATTTAACATTTTAGTAATAATTCTAGTTTGTTTTCTTTCTACTTAATTGTTCCTTTTTTTCAAGAACAAAACTATTTTGTGAAGCAAAAGCTCCTCTAGATTTCTGTATTCGTGTCTTCTGTCTTCTTGCCATCTGTATTCTTGTCCTATGAATTATTTATTTTTTATCTGATCTGATTCGCAGCCCCCATCGTTACGAAACACACTTATTCCTAGTTGGGTGCAATAAGCAAAGTCTCCCCGAGATCTCCATCTCATAACAGCTCAGTTCTTTTGTTTTGTCTTCATTTATTGCAAGTCCCATCCGTCTGGAAATTAAATCAAGCGCTTGAGCTTTATCTTCTTTTTGTTTATTTTGCCCTTTGGGATACATTTTTGTGTTATCTGCTAAGTCTAAATCTTCTAGTTGATAAGAGATGAAATGGGACAACAATTTGATGTGTTAAAAGAAAAAAAAAGCCTTATAAAAACACGATAAGAATCGACCTCGACGGTTCTGGTTGAGCGATTCTTCGATTCACGCTATCATATGTCTAAATGGTACATACGAATTATATTTGTTGACAGCTTTGTTTCGGGTTCAGACGCAGTAACCGTATTAGATTTCTTGTTATAGTATTCAAAAGGTGAGGCCCAGCTTTTAGACACACGGACCTGTACCACCACAACACCTCTCAACGTCCCAGAAATGTGTTAAGGAAAACGTATGAATAGGTTTTGTCAAATAGAATATAATGAAGGGGTTTTTGAATATTCACTACCCTGTTACAAAAAGTAGCACTGAAAACAATTAAACTAGTACACATAGTAGCACCGACAACACAACTAGTACACATAGTAGCACCGACAACGCAACTAGTACACATAGTAGCACCGACAACGCAACTAGTACACATAGTAGCACCGACAACGCAACTACTACACATAGTAGTGCTGACAACGCAACTAGTACACATAGTAGCACCGACAACGCAACTAGTACACATAGTAGCACCGACAACGCAACTAGTACACATAGTAGCACCGACAACGCAACTAGTACACATAGTAGTGCTGACAACGCAACTAGTACACATAGTAGCACCGACAACGCAACTAGTACACATAGTAGCACCGACAACGCAACTAGTACACATAGTAGCACTAACAACAACATCGATAATATCTTTTTTGTATGTGACGGACCTTTATTGCGTACACGATAGAATTGTTTAGAACTTCGCACTTCTAGTGAATTATTTAGAATTAAGTACACAAAGTGAAAGATCTAGAAAAACTTCTCGTTTAAAAATATCTATATTCTAGAATTAGCACACACGGCACTCACCTAGAATATTATACATGTTCTATTGGAGGTTACATTGGCCAATGACCACATGTGGCCGTCGAACACAAATATTGGGATCTGATGGTTAGAGGGCCATCTGAAACGTAGGGGCGATGTTGTTGCACACGTCAGTCCTTAGTAGATTTCCCTTTTGTAAGTAAGATTTTGTAACATTTTACAAACGCGTGCAATCGTTAGAAAACGTTACAGCGCCTGTAACTCTTAGCACTCCGGGAATTAAAAAAAATAAATTTAAATGTGTAAGCCATGCGTCTGAAGCCCACCCCCCCCACCCCGCCATAAAAATTAACTCTGTCCGTCCTCTGCGACTCAAAAAGGATGAGAACCGCCTCTCTAAGCAATGGTTCCATGAGTGTTGATGGACCAACCCAATCATACAATCCCGTCATGCGGGTAATTCTGGAAAAAAAAATAAATTTAAATGTGTAAGCCATGCGTCTGAAGCCCACCCCCCCCACCCCGCCATAAAAATTAACTCTGTCCGTCCTCTGCGAATCAAAAAGGATGAGAACCGCCTCTCTAAGCAATGGTTCCATGAGTGTTGATGGACCAACCCAATTATACAATCCCGTCATGCGGTTAATTCTGGACTATATAAACACTCACTGAATGATCTATAAAACACTTGCGTATCTAATGACCAATGTAGAAATTGGACAAATCCTTTCATACAGAGGCCCTGTGATCGTGCGTATAGAAAACTTGTAAGAAAAGCCACTCTTGATACTGCGAATGACTCCTGTATTGATTTTTAACTTCATTCATTTTAAAAATGAAAACGGCTGGTCTTGTAAGTGCTGCTGAGTGTATGGGATAAAATGGTGGTTGGGGAAACGGGCGATTTCTCGTACACAGACACGTATGAAGGAAAAACCATTTTCCAAAAGTGTTATCTCGAGCGTCACGAGGGTGTATTGGTTGCTGTGGTAATTAATTTCGAAATATTCGGTAAGGTGGTGGCGCTACCGAGGCAGCACACAATTCTCGTCCACTTACGTTTTAGTACACAGTTCAGATACACTTAAATTTTGTACCCAATTAAGATACACATTTCCATTTTAGTACGCATTTGAGCTGCACTTACACTTTAGTGCACAATTCAGATACACTTACATTTTAATGCACCATTAAGAAACATTTACACTAATGCACAATTCAGATACACTTACATTTTAATGCACCATTAAGAAACATTTACACTTTAATGCACAATTCAGATACACTTACATTTTAATGCACCATTAAGAAACATTTACACTTTAATGCACAATTCAGATACACTTACATTTTAATGCACCATTCAGAAACATTTACACTTTAATTCACAATTCAGATACACTTACATTTTAATGCACCATTAAGAAACATTTACACTTTAATGCACAATTCAGATACACTTACATTTTAATGCACCATTAAGAAACATTTACACTTTAATGCACAATTCAGATACACTTACATTTTAATGCACCATTAAGAAACATTTACACTTTAATGCACAATTCAGATACACTTACATTTTAATGCACCATTAATAAACATTTACACTTTAATGCACAATTCAGATACACTTACATCTTAGTACACAATTCAGATACACTTACACATTAGTACACAATTCAGATACACTTACATTTCAGTGCACAATTCAGATAAAAACATTTTAGTACATAATTCAGATAAAATTGCATTTAGTACATAATTCAGATAAACTTACATCCTAGTACACAATTCCGATACACATATATTTACTATGGGTTTGGAGTTCATCGTTCAATTACTTCGACCCCATATTAATCTTTCCAAAGTAATTAATTTGGATGTAACGTAGAAACAGCAATCAAGTCTAACACAAAAATCAAGTCTAACACAACAATCAATTCTAACACAACAATCAAGTCTAACACAGCAATCAAGTCTAACACAACAATCAAATCTAACACAACAATCTAACTAACAATCAAGTCTAACTAACATAACAATCAAATTTGAAACAACAATCAAAAATATAAAACAGCAATCAAATTTAAAACAGCAATCAAATCTAACACAAGAATCAAATCTAACACAACAATCAAATCTGACATAACAATCAAATCTAACACAAAAATCAAATCTAACAGAACAATCAAATCTTACACAACATTCAAATCTACCTCAACAATCAAATCTAGAACAAAAAATCAAATCTAACACAACAATCAAATCTAACGCAACAATAAAATCTGACATAACAATCAAATCTATCACAAAAATCAAATCTAACACAACAATCAAATCTAATACAAAATTCAAATCTAACACAACAATCAAATCTAACGCAATAATCAAATCTAGAACAAACAATCAAATCTAACACAATAAATCAAATCTAAGACAAAAATCAAATCAAACACAATAATCAAATCTAACATAACAATCAAATCTAACACAACAATCAAATCTAACACAGCAATCAAATCTAACACAACAATCAAATCTAACACAACAATCTAATCTAACACAACAATCAAATCTAACGCAACAATCAAGCCTTACACGACAATCAAATCTAACACAGCAATCAAAATTAACACAACAATCAAGTCTAACACAACAATCAAATCTAACGCAACAATCAAGCCTTACACGACAATCAAATCTAACACAACAATCAAATTTAACACAACAATCAAGTCTAACACAACAATCAAATCTAACACAACAATCAAATTTAACACAACAATCAAATCTAACACAACAATCAAGTCTAACTAACATAACAATCAAATTTGAAACAACAATCAAATATAAAACAGCAATCAAATCTAACACAACAATCAAATCTTACACAGAAATCAAATAAAAAAAAAACAATCAAATCTGACACACTAAATCAAATCTAACACAACAATCAAATCTAACACAACAATCAAATCTAAGACAACAATCAAATCTAAGACAACAATCAAATCTAACGCAACAATCAAATCTAACACAGCAAATCAAATCTAACACAACAATCACATTTAACACAAAAATCAAATCTAACACAACAATCAAGTCTTACACAGCAATCAAATCCAACACAACAATCAAATCTAACATAACAATCAAATCTAACACAACAATCAAATCTAAAATAACAATCAAATCTAACACAAAAATCAAATCTAACACAGCAATCAAATCTAACACAGCAATCAAATCCAACACAACAATCAAATCTAACACAGCAAATCAAATCTAACACAACAATCAAATCTAACACAGCAAATCAAATCTAACACAACAATCAAATCTAACACAACAATCAAATTAACACAACAATCAAATCTAACACAACAATCAAATCTAACACAACAATCAAATCTAACACAACAATCAAATCTAACACAACAATCAAATCTAACACAACAATCAAATCTAACACAACAATCAAATCTAACACAGCAATCAAATCCAACACAACAATCAAATCTAACATAACAATCAAATCTAACACAACAATCAAATCTAAAATAACAATCAAATCTAACACAAAAATCAAATCTAACACAGCAATCAAATCTAACACAGCAATCA